>CM062820.1:1266550076-1267073074 GCA_031772625.1 Pinus tabuliformis | reverse complement strand
TAAGAAGACCTAGTCTTAGTATCATCAAATATCATCTTG
This sequence comes from Pinus tabuliformis, assembly GCA_031772625.1. Taxonomy (NCBI): domain Eukaryota; kingdom Viridiplantae; phylum Streptophyta; class Pinopsida; order Pinales; family Pinaceae; genus Pinus; species Pinus tabuliformis. The sequence goes on along the minus strand of CM062820.1, from coordinate 1,267,073,035 downwards.
TACATTGTGTTGATTAATAAAAAAGTTTCTCCCTCGAAGAGTATTGTAATTATTGGTTTCTTATTAATTTTAAGGTGTAATGATCATTACATTTCGTATCAAATTCATGATCTGAGGGTTCTGTTGGTTTAAACAGGTCATCATGACATTTTTGCTATAACTTTTTACTGGGAGGTTTTAGATGGTGAAAATTGGAGAATATTGAGAAGACATCTCGGGAAATATCTGGTTCAAGTTTCAGATCTTGGTTCACTAGTACTATAATTATTGGTTTCTTATCAATTTTAAGGTGAAAGGATCATTACGTTTGGTAGCAGATCTCATGATCATTAGGGTTTTGTTGCTTCAAATAGGTCATCATGACATTTTTGCGATAACTTTTTCTAGCAAGTTTCAAATGGTGAAACTTGGAAAGATTGAGAAGAAATTTTAGGAAATATCTGGTTCAAGTTTCAGATCCTGGTTTGCTATATTTTCAGAGATATGTTCCAAGGAAGTTAGGATTTTTGAATTCTCCTAAAGTATGTCTCAAATAGGTCAATTCAAAATTTTCATTATAACTTTTATCTATGAGGCTTTATACCGTCAAAATTGGACCACATTGAGGTGAAGTTGTGGTGAACATCGGGTCAAGCTACATATCATTAGAGAAATTTTGAGGTCTGAAATGGGCCTCCTAAGGAATTTTATAAAATAATAGAATAATATTAGATGACATCATCATTTTTAGAGGGAAAAAAGGAAAAACTACTTTTTCAACTCGTATTTTCATCTTATCTCCCTATGGTTTTACTTAAATTTCAAGCGAGAGTAGTCACTGGATGTAAAATTTAATTTGATTGCAATCACATTTTTCATGTATTTCTCATTTTCATGTAGCAAAATCCATTTAAAGTATGCAACATGGGTACCCCTTGGATGAAGAATTAAATTATGCATTCAATGAGTTATACCATTCCAAATTTGAGTAAAAATGTAGGGAGATAAATTCAAAAAACAAGTTGAAAAGTAATTTTTTTCTTTTAATATTTTTGCTTTTTACTCCAAAAATGGTGAATCATCCCCCATAATTGATATCATCGTCTTGAATCCTATTGGTTCTTATAAAATTGATTTGGTTGTACATTTTTGTTTGAGGCCCATTTTAATCCTGAAAATTTCTCTAATGCTTGGTTCCTTGTATTTGCAGAGATATGTTCCAAGGAAGTTAGGGTTTTTGTATGCTCTAGAAATTAGTTTTAAACATGTTACTTTGGTATTTTCCCTATAGCATATTTTCTTTAAGGATTCAATAAGTGAAACTTGGATTATAATAAGGGAAAATATCAAGAAATATATAGTTTCGAATTTCAAAATTTGGTTCACTATACTTTTGGAGCTATACCTTATGGAAGTTCGGGTTTATGAACAGTCATGAAATACATTTTATATTTGTTGGCTTGGTATTTTTCCTATATCTTCCTATATAGGAATTTTTATACTGTAAAATCTTCAAGTATTTCAAGAGACATACAAATGTAGCTCAAATACAAGTTTCAAAATCATATTTGAAGAATTGGAGACCTACCACTCTATGCAAGTATGATTGTGAGAAGAGGCCAAGAAATCAATAAGTTTTGGGAAAGTTACCACAAAATTCAAATTTGTGCACATCAAATTCAATTCACACTAGTGGAATTGTAGAAAATAAATATCAAAGCATTACATAACAAATTTTTAGATCCATAAGGCCTCAAATCTTAGAGATATGCAATAAAGCTTCATTCATTCTAATATTCTCCAAATTAAGGTTCGTAACTTATTAGTGACCTAATTGTTGATTAGAAGATCCCTTTTTTTGTTGTAATAAAGAGGAGTGCTATTATTATTTTCCAACATGCCTCTAAAGAAGCTACTACACTAATTAAATCTATTGAAGGCCCATCCTTGACTAAAAAATAAAGTGAAGATTTAGAATTTAGAATTGAGGTTATGTCAATTAGAGAAGTGATCTGAATGGAAATTTCCATCCACCCATGATATTCATCAACCCATCGTATTTATCCACTCATGGAATATAGCATAGTATTATAAGTGGTGTTCACCCATGGTATTCATCTACCCAAGGTATTTATCCACCCATGGAATTTACCCATTATATTGTAAGTGGCATCCACCCATAATATTGTAAGTGAGATCTACCCATTGTATTCAATCACCCATGTTATCTACCCACCCATGGAATTTACCTGTGGTATTATAACTAAAAAATACTATAAGTAACAAGTCACATTTTGTAAAAGGACATATTGCCCACCACAATGTAGCTTTTACAATTATTCTATATTTTAATAAAAAAAAATCTTGGTGGTTTTGTTTAATGTGTGTTCTCCTATTTTCTTCTGGCATTTCAATTTTTCAGCTCTTGGGGGCCTCCCCCTAGGACCTAGATCAATGGTATCAGATTCAAGTTACCAATCCATGGGGATGAGGATTTGACGGATATTTCGGTTTTAAATTTTTGCATCAATCTTCAACAAACTTCATGCACATGCTACGACCTCCACATAGTACTTTCTTGGGTAAAACGAGAAGATTTTTTTTTTTTTTTTGCATGAATTTTTTGGGCGGCGAGTTTGTAGATAAGATCTGAAACTTTTGGTGTGAAAATTACAAAACAAAATGACATATCTGAATTTATTACACAAAAAAAACCCAAATTCAAAAAAAAATCGGTCGAATCGGTGTCTGGATGAGGGAGATATCGCTGATTTAAAATCAACTATGTTGCAGAAATTGTTCTATCGACAATTCGTGGGAGGTGGCTATCCTATCACCTTTTGTAGTTTTTGTGTATAATTTTAGAAAAATGATTATAGATATAAGCTCATCTTGATAAATCACCTAATTTCAAAAAAAATTGGTTGAACCGGAGTTCGGATGAGGGAGATATCACTGACTTAAAATCAATTATTTTTCTAGAATTTTTGTGACGGCGGGATAGTGCAACGTGAATCTGAGTTTCTAGATTGACTAGATAGGGATTTCAATCGCATGGGAAGATGTATAATCGTCATTCTATTTTGAAAAACAAGTTATAATAAATATTATGAGTTATATTGATGGAGTTATGTCCATTTTAAATTAGTTTTTATATCTGGAGTAGCATTCAGAGTGAGTTCCCTTTGGATACGTGCCCTCCCACCCTGCTTTATTAGGCACCTGCTTCACATTCATCAGTTTCAGCATAACATCATAAGGCTTGAGTTATTTGGAGACGTGCCCCCCCACCCCAAGCTATGTTGGCACCTGTTACTTCATCAACAGTCAACATCACGGTCATGGGTCGACCACACAAAATCCTTGTCATCGAATTCCATTTTCTAGGTTGCACACTGTTAGTATCATAGTTGGTCACAAGCATTACAAGGTATCTCTATCCTCAGATCTTTGTCTGTCATGGTTACGAGTCATCCACAAACCCACACTTCATCGAAGTCCATTTGCTAAGCCGCACACTGTCAATATCATAGCTAGTTACAAGCATTACATGGTATCTCTATCCTCAGATCTTTGTTCATCATGGTTATGGGTTAACCACACAAAATCCTTCTCTTCAGTGGCTCTTCATATTCGATAAGGCTTCTTTAGAGGGAACTTGTCACAATGGGGACCATTTCTTCTTAGGGAGGGAGGAATGATCCAAATGGAAATTGATGTCCTCCATGGTATTCATCGACCCATCGTATTTATCCACTCATGGAATATAACCATGGTATTGTAAGTGGAATTCACCCATGGTATTCATCCACCCAAGGTATTTATCCACCCATGGAATTTACCCATTGTATTGTAAGTGGCATCCACCCATGGTATTCAGTCACCCATGGTATTAATTCACCCATGGTATTGTAAGTGAGATCCACCCATGGTATTCAATCACCCATGGTATCTACCCACCCATGGAATTTACCTGTGGTATTATAATTAAAAAAACTATAAGCAATAATTTCATTTTCTAAAAGAACATATTGTCCACCACAATGTAGCTTTTACAATTATTCTCTATTTTAATAAAAAAAAATTCTTGGTGCATGTTCTCCTATTTTCTTCTAGCATTTCAATTTTTCAGTTCTTGGGGCCTCCCTCCAAGATCCATATCAAGAAGAAAGTTAATGAAATGGATGGTAGTATGTTGAAAAAGGTGGATTTCATAGGTTCTAAAAAATATTTGACTCATGAAGAAAGTGGAGAATTTAGTTTATTTCTCTTAATTAGAGAATAAAGTTGATGAAATGGATGACATTATGTTGAAAGAGGTGGTTTTTTCGGGTTCTCAATAAAAGATTAAAATAGAAATGGAAAATAATATGAATTAAAATAAATAAGGAATAGAAAAGAAGATAAATGAAAACAATGAAGAAATACAAAAATCCATGATTACCATGGAAAATATTCTCATAGAGAGGCTTTATAAAAGGGATGTGGAGATCTAAGGAAATCATGAACACAATGAGAAGCATGTTGTTGAGAATCAATCTCATATGGGAAGTATGCTATCACAATTGGAGAGCACAAATTTTTAATTGTAGAACCATAATCATGAACTTTCGATCAAATATCCATGTCACGAGGGCTTCAATTCAAGACCAAAGTACTACTACATCCAAAGATCGATATGAAGAAATTTGATGGTAGTGATCCTATAACATGGATATTTAAGATGGAGTAATACTTTGATCTACACCAAGAGGGATCGTTACAAAAGGTAAATATTACATCCATGATTTTAGAAGAAGACCAACATGTCTGGTATCAATGGCTTTGTGAAAGAAAAAAGTATTTTGTTATAACTTGGTCCATTTTTATAGAGGAATTGATAGCACATTATGGAGATATTAATAGCAATGCATTCTTTAGTAAATTGGTAAATCTTCAAAAAAAGGGTCCAATTACAGAGCACATTCAACAATTTTGAAAGTTGAGTCTCAGAGTAAACATTATTTCAAACGATAACTTATTAGACCTATTTATGGGAACATTAAAGGAAAGCATCCATCATGAGGTGTGTCTCTTTGAACCTAAATATCTATAGCATGCTTTAAGTTTGGCAAGAAAAGTTGAAAGTCAAAATATGGCCACTAGAATATTGGTCACTAATAACTATAAAGGAAATCAAGCTCATTTTCCTAAATTGACAAGGTTGACTCCTTAACAAATGGATGAAAAAAGAGAATATGGACTATGTTTCAATTGTGACAAGTATAGTAAAGAGCATAAATGAAATGAGAATTGTTCTACATAGAATATGAAGATCAAGAAGTGGAAATTTGACAATATCTAGAGCTAGAAGAGACTATTCGAACAATATCTTGTCATGCATTTTCCAACATTAATACCTCAAAATTCCTCAAGATAAAAGGATATATCAAAAAGGAAAATGTAAAAATATTGATTGATTCAGGTAGTACCCATAAATTCATCAATTACAGGTTGGAAAAACTTCTTAATTTCTTTATCCAGCACCAAAAATTCAAGTGATAATTGTAGATGGAAGTACCATAATTGTTTAAGGAAGTGCCATAATATTAAGATGAATAAGATAAAGTATTTATTAGTTAGTCCCATGATTTAAATCCAAATGGGTGGTGTTGATGTTATATTAAGGGTCCAAGGGTTACAATAATTGGGAATAATGGCCCTTAATTTCCAAGATATTTTCATAAGCTTTTGCTCAGAAGGAAAGGAAAATGAGCTTAATGTATCTAAGGGAAACCAAGTAAAGTAATAAGCTCTAATACCATGAAAAAATTACTATAAAATGAGCACTAAGGTGTAGTTTCATAATTGTGTTCATTAGATGTTCACACATCTATATCCTCTGCTCCAGTGGATCTTCAAAATGTTATCAATAGTCATGATAAGGTATTAGGATAAATGCCTAATAGTCTTCCACATCTCCGAGATCATGACCATGTTATTCATTTCTATATTGGAAGTGTACCACCTAACATTAGGCCTTACAGATATCCACAGGCACAAAAGAGTGAGATTGAGCGTATGGTTCAAGAAATGTTAGAGGCGGGCATCAACCTAGCCAAAGTACTTTCTCTTCACCAATGATGATGGTTATAAAAAAACATGGTTTGTGGTGTATGTGTCTAGACTACAAAAAACTCAACAAAATGACAATCAAAGATAAGTTTCCTATTCCTGTCATTGACAAGTTATTAAATGAATTGCAATTAGAAATTTTCTAAATTAAGTTGGATCTTCACTCTGGATATCATCACATAAGATTGAGGCAAGAAAAAATTCCCAAAACAACTCTTAGAACTCATGAAGGATGTTATGAGTTTTTGGTTATGGCATTTGGACTTAGAATTTCACCTTCAATGTTTCAAAGATTGATGAATTCTATTTTCAAATTCACCCTTAGAAAATTTGTGCTAGTATTTTTTGATGACATGCTAATCTACAACAAATCTTGGGAAAATCATGTACAACATGTTGAGATGACCTTGACACTATTGGAAGAGAAACAAATATATGTAAAGCCTTCACAATGTTCCTTTGGTGTTCTAGAAGTGGAATATTTGGTCATATTATATGACATGATGGTGTAAAGGTGGATCCTAACAAAATGAAAGCTATGAGAGAATGGCCAATCCCCAATAACTTGAAGAAACTCAGAGGATTTGTAAGACTAACATTATAATGCCACATGTTTATCAAAGGTTTTGTCAAATAGCAACACCTCTAATAAAATTATTAAAGAAGGAATATTTTTCTTGGACTAAAGAAGCAACGAGAAAATAAACATCATCCGTTTCAAATTTTAGATCTTTGGTTGCCACAATTTGGGAGATATGATCATAGGAAGTTGAACTTCTTGGATGCTCCTAAAATCATCTATCAAACATGTCATGGTGGAATTTTTGCTACAAAATTTCTTTTAGGAGGTTCCAGAAAGTGAAACATGAACCATAGTGAGGAAATCCCATTGATCATTTAGTCCAACTTTCATATATGGGTTTGTGATATTTTAGGATATATGATCAAATGAAGTCAAGCTTCTTGGATGCTTATCTTGGATTAACATTAGATTCTGCAAAATTTGTTTTGCTTGACAACCCAAATCATCTATGGCCACCTCTGCATGATTACACCAATTAGAAAGATGATTTGAAAGTTGATAAGATTCTTACAAATCTTTTGGGGATGTCATTGAACGCTCTATCAGTGGAGCATAGTCTGCTCTTGTAGCCGGCTGATGTGATCTATTGTCACTTGTTGTGCAATATTTGGTCTTAGGTGGCCATTTTCCACCTTTGTGAAACCTTTTATTCTGAAACTTCCATTCTTCGACTAGGGGTATTGAGGATGAACTAGTAGTTCTGAAGGCTTTCTGGTTTATAGAATCTTTTAATGATCTGTAGCCCCTTGGTAATGATTGTTCTTGAAATATATGCCCTTTAAACCTGAATTCTTTAGCCATGAAAGGATTTTCTTTGGGAATAATCAGACAGCTACTACTTTCAAATCTGTTCGACCTACTGTTGCTAGGTCTGCTAGAACTTTCTGTGTCTACCATGTTTTGTGGGATATCTACAGATAACCTGGGTGGTCGAAAAATAGGTCTTTCTATCTGATCTAAATGTGAAGGAACGATTTGAATCTTTCCTTCAGATGAAACTATCATTTGTGGACGTTTTTCTTTCTTTGGTTCTTTATTTGCAGCTTGATACTCAAAGTACCAATTTTCCGGTAGTCCTACTTATTCATATGTTACTCCTTGGGCATCTGCTTCCGCTAAACCTGTAGTGACACAGTTTTTAAGTATGGGTTGTTTCATTTTCGAGTGAGCTGTATTTGTTAGCTAGAAAGAAGCTTGCATTATTATTGACAAAATTCAGAATCTGGTAACATTTTTAGATGTTGTACTCCCACCATTAACTTCCATGCATCTTTTAGATGTTTATCTGATAATCTCATGGTATAGTTTGGATAAATAGTACCATACTGACATCTTGCAATCAGGTTGCCTATTATGGACCCAATTCTAGCCTGCCCATAATCTAGATGTCTAGAGTTGAATAGCTCTGCTAAGACTGGAGCATTTATTCCATTCCTGAATAATGGAACTAAACCAAGTCTTATTCCTCCAAAATGTATATATGCATATTTTTTGGCTTTTACATATTCTTTAAACTGTTGTCAAATCTTTAATCACTTTAATAATTTGTTCAGGAAATTGGAATGATGATACATTATGTTTGATCTGCTTGATGTTAACCTCAGGAAGCTATAGCCATGTCATGTTTGATAATCAATGGCTTAGAGGAAAAGACATAAATATGCAATGTATACAATGAATAAAACACTCAATTGATAAAGAAATCGATTTCTCTGATCTTTCTGGAATAGAACTACCTGTCAATCATGTCAAACATCTAAATGTTGATAAAAGTTGGATTCAAAGTTTTGAAGTAGACAGCTTAGCACATGCAAGTGCCCTATGCAAAAAAAAAGATACAACATGATGGGTAAATCAAAAAAGATCAAAACCGGACAATCATCAAAAGAGGTTGATCCAGCACCGCCATGGTACGAAGATGCTCAACCGAACCCCATTCTAGAGGAAGTGGATATCGAATATATTCTAGAGGCTATATATAGATAGATATCTATATATATATATAATATATAATAGATATATATAGATATATATATATATAATATATATATATATATATATATATATATATATATATATATATATATATAGATATAGATATATAATATATATATATATATATATTATATATATATATATATATATATATATATATATATATATATATATAATATAATATATATAATATATAATTATATATATATATATATAATATATCGCAATTCAGATGTCTCCTCCCAACGCATTTGATTAGCAACCCGGTGAGGTTAAAACATAGGTCACCTTACTAATGAAACCCTTTCTCAACCGATTGTGCTACTGGGAATTTTCTACAAACTCTTCAAACTCTTCAAGAAACCCAAACCTATTCAAACATCATAAAAATAAAAATAATTAATCATTATAAATGAATTATTAATAATAAAACTAGCGATTTGAGTTGGTCAAGCATGGTGAAATGTGGCATTTTGACAATGATTGTTTCAATATGAAAATCAATCATGGTCAACCATGGTCAATCCTAGTCAATCATTGTCAACCGTGGTCCAACATCGCATTGTGACAAAGAGTCTTTGAATATCAAAATCAAGCATGGTCAACCATGGTCCAACGTCGCATTGTGACAAAGATTGTCTTAATATTAAAATCAACCATGATTCATGGCAAACCATGGTCAATAATCATGGTTGCATTGTGACAATGATTGTCTCTTGGTCCAACATCACATTATGACAACCATGGTCATCCATGGTCCAACATCACATTGTGACAAAGATTGTCTCAATATGAAAATCAACCATGGCCCAACATCGCATCGTGATAAAGATTGACTCAATATGAAAATCAATCATGGTAAACCACGGTCCAACATTGCATTGTGGCAAATATTTTGTCAGTAGGAAAATAAACTATGGTTAACAGGAGTTGTTGGGTCTCCAAAATGTCAACTTTTTCATCATATTTTCATTCACTTTTAACCATATTCCACTATATTATAACCTTACACTAAGACCATTTTCATGATCATATATGGGTTTATCATTATTATTTTCCAAAGAATTATTTTAGTATTTTGAGTGAATTTATGGTTAAATATTAGAAAAATAACATGTATTCACTTATATATAAAAGTTGGATGAGTTTTGTGATGTGTATTGGCATATTCAAAGATTCCAACAAAGTCATATTTGGACTCTAAGTCTCAAATTCGAATTTCCTCTTCAAACTCTTGAAGATTTGAGGAATATTTGAGATAATCATTCAAGCACATTTGATGGAGAAAAATCATGAAAGTTTTGATAAGATTTCTTATCAAATATTTTAGAGATTTGTAAGAGGATATGTAGAGATGTTACTTGCTAGATGTTAACACATGGTTGTAACCACATGAGATATTTGTGGATTTAGGATATATTTGTGGATCTAAGAGAGATTTTCGGATCTACATTTATTAATTGATTATCTTATTTTTCGTATAAATAGGAGTGTCTTCTCCATTCAAAAGGAAGGAAATCTTGCTACATAATTCCAAACTACGATGGAGTAAAATACATTTGATAAGTTCTTGTGTTATTTATTTTAGAGTTTTATATTTTTATTTTGTTGTAAGACATATTTTTATACTTCATGTAGTTTCATAATATATGTTTCTTATGTTTTAATTTAGTTTCTTTTGCAAATCAGCAGTATCACTTTGTTTAATGTTGCAATTGTGAGTTTTCAACACTTGATCAAAGATGGTGATTTAGATTAACAATGATTTTTGAGCGGTCAACTTATGACGTAGTTTTTGGCCAAAATAAGAGAGATATTGAAAAACTAAAACATGGGTTTTGTGCAGAATGAGCCAATTTAGTTTCTCAACGGAAATTTCTTCAAAAAACTGCATAGTTTTGGAGATAATTGAGGATCTTTAAAATGTAACTTTTCAGATTTCATGTTACAGCCAGGAAATATATCAATAAAAAAAATGAAATGTCCATCAAATTAAGAAAGAAATCACTCATTTTGAACCTAAATCAATCTAGTATTTTAAGTGATCACAATTCTTTAACGATTTTGTAATCTTTTTAATTAAGAAATAATTTACATTTCAATGATCACTTAGGATTTCATTTATTTATTTGTTTTAGATGCTTTATTTTCAAGTTTCTAATTGTCACTTCATTCTTTTCTCTTTTGTGATTAGAGTTGTTTTCTTTCATAAAAATAGATTTCAATTGTTTTCTAGATTAAATTTACAAGATTTCATAGATTAAATTTACTTACTTTTATAGATTAGAGATTTCCATGCTTTCCAATATTAAGTTTGTATGCTTTCCTAGATGAATTTTTCAATGCTTTCCTAGATTAATTCGTCAGTTCTTTTCTAGAGTAATATTTTATTTCATGTCATTTAATTTGTTTGTATAGAGCAGAAATTTCTTTTATTGCAATTTATTTTTTTAGAATTGAAAATTAAACTCCTAGCATATATTGTGTTGTATACTTCACAAGTTTATGATCCCAGATTGACAATGTAATGTAAATTAATTTAAAGCACAATTAAATTACCCAATATTTTGGCGTTGTTGCCGAGGAAATATACATAGGACTTAGTTTTCAATTTAGATTGGTTTTTAATTTATGCAACTTTGGAAAAGAGAGATGATAAGACAAAAGGTAATAACTTGCACATCACCATTGTAAGGTCTCTCTTAACCTTAGTTAATGAATTGCATCTCATTCTTATTTTCATTCATTTTTGGTTGCATAAGTTTAATTTCATTCATTTTAGAGTGCATCTTAGAGGTAGATTCATTGCGGGAAAGACTTAAAAAAAAAAATTCCCACAATCACCTACCATCCCCACTAGATCATGTGGTGCAGTAAGAACCACATTGCTATCCACATCATAAGTTCTTACTTTTGTAGGTGGACGAATATTGCCTCTTGGAGGTGGAAAACATGGTAGAGGAGGTAGAAAAAATGAATGGAAATGATGACAATGAAGGAGAAACTTTTGGATTTCTCATTCAAGATACTGATATAAATGTTAAAATGAAAAACATCTCTTCATTTATAATTCCCAACTTCCATGGTATGAGATTAGAAGACTTGGAAATATTTCTTTTTGAGTCTGAAATAATTTGTAGATCTTATAATTACTTATTACATTCTCAAAAATTGAAATTGTTTCCAGCTACATTAAAGGATAGAGCTCTTAAATGGTTCATGTGTTTAGGGAGTAATTCATTAAGATCATGGGATGATATGAAAATGATATTTATAGAAAAATATAAAGACTATTGTATATATCATGATCTTAAAGAGGAAATATTTAAAATGAATAAAAAAGAAGATGAGATTCTTGAGGGTATGGTAGAGAGATTATCTATAATGTTAAGAGGGAAAAATTGCATAATTTAGGATTTGATACATTAAAAACCTTCTTACTTAGAGAAATTAAGAACAAGTGGATTGATATTCTTAATATCATGGAAAAAGGAGATGTTTATTTATTATCATTTGAAGAGATTTGTGAACTATGTAAGCACATATAAAAAGGAAAAGAAAAATACGGTAGATCCCCTCAAGATTTCGTAAGTTTTTCAACACCAGAGTCGGTGAGTCGAGTTGAACTTGGTAATTTGCTTGATAATTTTAAAACATATATTCTTGGTAATTTAAGTGAACAAATTGATATTCTAAGAATGCAAAATAAGAAAAAAACTGAGAATGTTTCTTTGTCTATAATTTTCCCTCAATGTAGAAAGAAACATGCTTTGCTTGAATGTCCAATTGATAAGATTGGAACTTGTGTCATATATGTAGAATCACATGCTACTAAGGAATGTCCATCATTAACACATTTGAAGATGGTTTACCAAAATTATAATGGACCAAATCAAACACCAGAGCACCTCTATTATGTAGCTCCAAGAAGGCCTTGGCAGCCTTGTCAAATCAGTGTGATGCAAGATCCTAGCTCACAATTTCAAGCTTATGCACAACAATCTTGATGTAATTGGAGCACATTCTTTCCTTAAAAACCTTGTCCATCTCAATCACAACCTCAAAATCAATCTTGGCAACAAGGTTGGCAAGGGCCTTATGGAAGAAATCCACCATATCCTCAATCTTTTCCTCACTATCCTCAATACCAATCTCAATGTTATCCATACCATTCACCTCCACCACAAACTCATTTTCAACCTCAGTTGACCTCAATTCAACCTTTCTCATTACCACCTATGCAAGCACCCCAAAGACCCATTCCCACTCAACTACCTACACAACCATTTCCAATCCACAATAATAAAATAACTCAGTCCACTTACAATTCTGAGGTACAAAATCTTCAAACAACTCCTCTTGATCTAAATGATATTCATCTTAGATCAGGAAGAGTATTGCAAAAAAAGGATTCTCACGTTGTCGTTGAATAACAACGTATAGAAGAAGAAGATTCGGATGAGGTCCAAGAATCATGGATTCTCGTTGAAGAAGAGAAGTTTTAGGAACCTGAGATTGAAGAGTTTCTTGCATGGCTATCACTACATTATATGAGCGGGGATCACATATTTGATTACTTGCATGGCATGATAGCAAGAATCCAAGGAATACAATATTACATTGAATCTTAGTTCAGGACAGTCATTGGATCCCAATTCTTAATTCTTCAATATTTTCTGACATCATCTCAATCAAGGAAGCTGGTCTCTCATATAATGGTATATATCAAAATATCTTTCAAACCTGCATATGGGTTTATTTGTCATAATGTTACACACATGATTCCATTGGAAGTATTCCTATACTTCAAATAGATTTTATCTTTAAAAGTAGAGTAGGATAGAATTAAAAAAATAAATAAATAAATAAAGAAAAAAAATATATTAAAAAAATAAAGAAAAAAAAGGTCTTGTTGTGAAAACTAGTTTATTAGCACAATTAGACATGAGTTTTGCTGAAAACTAGACAAATGATGAGAAAAGTTCACAATAATTTATGTAATTTCATGTTGGATTCAATCTTTCATTATGGTTCTTCAAACTAATTTTGGTTCTATGCTCAAGTTCGTTGATGTGGGATTCCTTAAGGACAACCTTGCAACAGATCTTGTCCCATCGACTTCAACACTTTATCTGGGACCAAAATCAGAGATTCTTTTAAGTGCCTTAGAGCTTGCATACATCAATGGAAAGCATCTTCGCTGACAAAAATGAGAATACAATAATGTCTCTTGATTGTTAGATCTTGCTAGTGACTCAACTTCAACACATTTATTTGTACTTGTCAAGATGCACTCTTGTACCTTGACACTCATTTACATTATTGGTGAGTTGTCTCACATTGGTTAATGATTGACATTAATGGTCGGTAATCCAATGAATTATTTCTATGTTCGACTTCAACTAAATCCATTCACATAGATTGAATTGTACTAATCGAGGTTATATGTGAAGACTATATGGTTTATGATATCAACAACATCTTACAACAGTGTTCCAATAAATCAAGGTTCAATTCCTAGTTCCAGTAATAAGAAGACACAAAGGCTCTAATTTCATATTTCATCCTTTATTCATACAACCAAGAGAAAATAAGAAGCATATCAGATTCTTTCACTTCACATTCCATGATCAGCAGTAACAGCCAAGATCTCCCAGATGCATAGCCTATGGACTTTTCAGGTAGGTGAAGGTATGTTGTTTTCTAATATTTAATCAATAATTCCTTGAATGCTAAAAGACATGTATTTGGAAAATTTCCCATGTGAAATTTCTTTCCCCATTTTTCAAAGATAGAAATCACCTTTAGTTTGGGGCAATATTCATTACCGTTTTTCAATTCCATATTCCATAACCTCATATATTGTTGACCAACAATTTTCGCCTAATGGATTATTGTTGCACTTCAATTCAAAGATGAATATGTTTTGGAATGATTCAGATTATGAGCAAAGATAAATTTATGTGTATATAAATGGGTCTTTATTTTGAATGTATTTTCAAGTATTCTTTGTTGCAGTAAGAAGAAAAGTAAAACAAAAGTGTTGCTACACAAGAACCAACACTCGCAATACTTGTGGTTGCCACACAAGAACCAACCACAAGAGTTGCAACTTAGATATATTTCAAAGAAGGCTCCACAATAGCAAGATCTAGAGAAAAATAAATAATTGAAGAAGACTTTCCAAAAGATGCAAATCTTGGAAAAGTATCTCAAGTCACAAAATGACTTGTTGATAAAACATAATATTTCACATGAAAAGGCTACAAAAAATGAGATGAATTTGCATGAGGACATGCAACATCTTCAGTTGGGGGGAAATGTTGGGTCTCCAAAAATTCAACTTTTTTATGATCTTTTCATTCACTTTTAACCATATTTCACTATATTATAACCTTACACTAAGACCATTTTCACGATCATATATGGATTTATCATTATTATTCTCCAAAACATTATTTTAGTATTTTGAGTGAATTTATGGTTAAATATTATAAGTATAAAATGTATTCACTTATAGATAAAAGTTGGATGAATTTTGTGATGTGTGTAGGCATCTTTGAAGATTCCAGCAAAGTCGTAATTGTTCTCTAAGTCTCAAATTCGAATTTCCTCTTCAAACTCTTGAAGATTTGAAGAATATTTGAGATAATCATTCAAGAACATTTGAAGGAGAAAAATCATAAAAGTTTTGATAAGATTTCTTGTCAAATATTTTAAATATTTGCAAGAGGATATGTAGAGATGTTACTTGCTAGATGTTAACACATAGTTGTAACCACATGATATATTTGTGGATCTATATTTATTAATTAGTTATCTTATTTTTTGTATAAATAGAAGTGTCTTCTCCATTCAAAATGAAAGAACTCTTGGAGCATAATTTGAACTATGATAGAGAAAAATACATTTGATAACTTCTTGTGTTATTTATTTTAGAGTTTTGTATTCTTATTTTGTTGTAAGATATAGTTTTATAATTCATGTAGTTTCATAATATATGTTTTTTTATATTAGTTTTCTTATGTTTTAATATATTTTCTTTTTCATATCAGCAGTAGCACTTTGTTTAATGTTGCAATTGTGGGCTTTCAACACTTGATAAAAAATGGTGATTTAGATTAACAACAATTTTCGAGAAGTCAACTTCTGACACAGTTTCTGGACAAAAGAAGCGAGATCTTGAAAATCTAAAACATGGGTTTTGTGCAGAATAAGCCAATTTAGTTGAAATGAGGAAATGTCTTCAAAACATTGCATGGTTTTGGGTATATTTGAGGACATCTAAAATGTAATTTTCAGATTTCGTGTTGCGGCTAGCAAATATATCAATAAAAAAAAATTGAATTGTCCATCAAATTAAGAAAAAGATCACTCATTTTGAACCTAAATCAATCTAGTTTTTTAAGTCATCGTAATTCTCTAACAATTCTCTAATCTTTTTAATTAAGTAATAATTTACATTTCAATGATCACTTAGGATTTGGATTATTTTTTTTTTTTAGATTCTTTATTTTCAAGTTTCTAATTTTCACTTCATTCTTTTCCATATTGCAATCAAGCACTTGAGAAAAAAAGGATTGAAATTCTAAAACATTCTCATTTATGATTAGAGTTGTTTTCTTTAATAGAAATAGATTTCAAATGTTTTCTAGATTAAATTTACAAGATTTCATAGATTAAATTTACTTACTTTTATAGATTAAATATTTCCATGCTTTCATAGATTAAGTTTACATGTATTCCTAGATTAATTTTTCAATGCTTTCCTAGATTAATTCTTCAATGTTGTTCTAGATTAATATTTTATTTCATGTCATTTAATTTGTTTTTATAGAGTAGAAATTTCCTTCATTACAATTTAGTTTTTTTAGAATTGAAAACCAAATTCATAGCATATATGGTGTCATATACTTCACAAGTTTACAATCCCAGATTGGCAATGTAATGTAAAGTAATTTAAAGAACAATTAAATTACCCAAAAATAGTCCATCATGTTTATTGTAGTGTTTTTCATATTTATCTTAGGGTTTATATACCTTGGGTTTATAATATTAAACCCTTGGGTTTATAATATTAAATCCTTGGGTTTAATATTATTCCATTGGGTTTATAATCCCTTAGTTTTTAGTATTAATCCCTTGTGTTTATTGGTCTCTTGGGTTTATAATATGAATCCCTTGGGTTTATCAATCTAAGGGTTCATATTTGTAGGGTGTAATATTATTCATGTGGTTTATAATATTAATCCTAGGGTTTATAGTGATGGTTAGCCATGGTCCAATGTCACATTGTGACAAGGATTTTTTGAATATGAAAATCAACCATGTTTAACCATCATCAACCATGGTCCAATGCCACATTGTGACAAATATTGTCTCAATATGAAAATCAACCATGGTCAAGCATGCTCAATCATGGTAAACCCAAAGAATTTATATTAAACCATGGTAACATGGTCAAACATGTTCAATCATGGTCCAACATCTCATTGTGACAAAGACTTTCTCAATATGAAAATCAAACATGGTCAATGATCGTTAATATCCATGCTCACATTGTGACAAAGATTGTCTCATGGTCCAATGTCACATTGTAAAAACCATGGTCAACCATGGTCTAACGTCGCATTGTGACAAATATTTTCAATATGGAAATCAACCATGGTCAACTGTGGTCAACTGTGGTCAACCATGGTCCAATGGTGCACTGTGACAAATGTTCTATGAATATAAAAATCAACCATGGTCCAATGTAACATCGTGACAAAGATTTTCTTGTTATTAAAATCAACCATGGTTAATCACGGTTAACCATGATCAATAATCATGGTCACATTGTGACGATGATTGTCTCTATCTCCAACCTCATATTATGACAACCATTGTCATCCATGTTCAACCATTGTCAACCATGATCAATCATCACATTGCGACAAAGATTGTCCTAATATGAAAATCAACCATGGTCAACCATGGTCCAACATCCCATCATGACAAAGATTGTCTCAATATTAAAATCAATCATGTTCAACCATGGTCCAACATCTCATTGTGACAAATATTGTAGAAATATGGTGATATAATTGCAACTACTCAAGAAATTGAATCTAAATCAAGAGACACAATTATACTTTATTGCTCTCTGCAAAAATTAATTCACAATTTAGAACAACATTCGTAAACATGCATCAATCACATACACAAGTACATAGATTTATCTAGGGGAAACCAACTGGTAAAAACCCCTTAATCCTGATTACATTAATTAGATAAATAGAGAATGTATTACAATTTCTTGCTCGCTCTAAGCTCAACTTGTAAGTGAATAATTGTTATCTCTTCTCAATGAAAATATTTGACCCATACTTAGTCAACTTTTGCATCCACCTGAGTTCGTATTTCCTTGTGCAAATCCTGAGAAAATTGGCCCCTATTCTTTAGGAATTTCCTCCAAATTGATTGCAAAATTCCCAAGGATTGATCACCAATTACATGCAACACTTGTACACTCAAGACTGATCTACAACTAATGTTCCACTACCTTGGAATCTCCACCACATATAAGAAATTCGAATTCCTTGCATGCATGAGCTATTTTTGGTTGATTGATCAATTATCTGGATGATCTCTAAGTTAGAATGTTGTCCCACTACACAACTGACCTCCAACTAGTTATATTAACTGTTATAACTAGTTTAACTGAGTACAAATAGGAATAACTAAACTGGATTGCTACATATTAGCAATCAACACATGAAAACTAAACTCCAAGCCCACTAACTCGAATTTATTGAGCTAACTGAGTGACAAGAGCCATGTCACCACAGTTAACTTTCTCCAAGTAGTCTGCTAATGTGGAAATTTCGAATTTACTCAATTTGACCAAGGCTAAGTCAAATTGAGCCTTTCTTGCTACACTTCTCATCACTCTCTCTTAGCAAGAAATGGATTTTAAACACCCTATCCTACACCTATGGAATTCAAACTTCCCTCTTGATAAAGCCTTTGTCAAGTTGTCAGCATATTTTTCCTCTGTCGAAATGTATTGTAGCAACATTATCCTCCTCTGCACAGAGTCTTGTAAATGATGATACCAGATATCTATATGCTTGGATCAATTATGAAATATCAAATTCTCGGAGAGATTAATGAAACTATGATTATGAAAATAGATCATAGTTAGATCTATCTCTTGGATAAACAGTTCCACGAGTATCTTTCTCATCTAGATTGCCTCACATGTTGCTTGACTTGCAACCATGTATTCATCGTCTGCTGAGCTAAGTGCCATAGACCTATGCTTCTTGTTGTACCAGTAAATTGATGTGGACCCAACATTAAAAATTCCACGTGATTTACTCTTTCATTCAGATGGACTCCCTGCCCAATTTTCATCTTTGAAGCCACAAAATTTCACTCCCTTTGTCCATGTATACCATAATCAATATTGGGTAGTGCCCTAGAGGTACTGTTAAACATGCTTAGCTTCCTTCCAATACAATTTGGTTAGCCTAACCATAGTTTGGTTCAATTGGTTGACTACATAGTACATCTCTCGTCGCGTGTTCACAAGATACATCAATGAACCCACTAGATGTTGATAAATGGTAGCATCAACCTCTTCACCTGAAGTGGCATTATCCTTCCTCCAGTCAGTTGCTAGAGGTGTCTCCATGCACTTATAACTCTCCATGTGAAATATTTGCACTATCTTGGTGGCATACTTACCTTGAGACACAAACAATTCCCCATCACCTTGTCATACTTCCAGCCCAAGGAAGTAGTGCATGAGACCCATGTATTTCATCTCAAATTCCCTTACAAGATCCTCCTTGCAAGAGTTGATCAACTGGTCATCACCTGTCAATATTAAATCATCAACATATAAAACAATGGCAATCAATTTACCTTCTACCAAAATATGACAAAGGTTCACATCCCCTTCACTTTGGTGAAGCCCAATCCAGTGAGATAACTATCAATCTGAGTGTACCAAGCTCGAGGTGCATGTTTGAGACCATATAATGCTCACCCGGGTCTGCACACATGAGATTCTCGATCAGGTGTCTCAAAATATTTTGGTTTCTCTACTTACACTTCCTCCTTAATAACACTATTGAGAAATGTTTTTACATCCATCTAGTGGATCTTCCACCCCATCTGCACAGCCAATGCAAGAATTGATCTAATGTATGAATACTTTGCTTTGGGAGCAAATGTTTCCTCATACTCAATTACCTCAACTTGAAAGAATCCTTTGGCCACAAATATAGCCTTATACTTCTCTATGATTATGTCTTTTGTATACTTAACCTTGAAGATCCATCTCAAACCCACATGGGACCACTTCCCAAACATTGCTTTCCATGATGGATTCATATTCTTCCACCATTGCATCAACCCAAACTAGTTTCTCAACTGCTTCCTAAAAATAGGATGGCTCAGTCTCTACAAGCTCAGTTATTAGAGCCATGTAGCCAATGTACCTCTGAAGTGACCTCCTTTTCCTGTGCAAATTTGAAGCAGCTCCCACATTCTCCCTCGCATACTGCACCAATCTATTATCTTCCATGGTTCTTTTTCTATCTTCTCTGGATAGTTCTACTTGAATGGAGGTCTCCACTTTTCCTCCTCTCTACTCCTCCATTTGTGACTGCTCCACAACTTCCTAAGCTTTGGAGAAAAATTCTCCTCTTCTAGTGGGATTTGTAACTCCCTCTCAAGAGAGCATCTCATTGCTTTCTCCTCATCAAACTTTACATCCCTTTGCACAATTATCATTCTGAGGGAAGGTAAGTACACCTAATAGTTGTGTATATTTTCAGTGTAACCCACAAAAACTCCCAACTCTATTGTCGGCTCAAGTTTCTTCCTTGAATTTTTGGAGACATGGCAGTAAACAGAGGCTCCAAAAAATCTGAAATGAGACACATATGGCTTTCTCCCCAATAAATCCTCCTTCAGTGTAATCATACCAAGAATCTGATGAGGACTCAGTTTTGCAAGTAGACTATTGTGTTACATGCCTTCTCCCACAAATGCAGTGGCATGCCTTGGTCATGTAGCATAGCTCTCATAGCCCCCATAATGCTCTAGTTCTTCCTCTCAGCTACTCCATTTTGATGGGGTTGTGGGGATATGTCAGTTCTCTCCAAATTCTTTATTTGGCAAAAAATTCCTTGAAGTCATTTGAAACCTTTCACCTTCTTGTCGGTCTCTTTCTCAATTGGTGCCTTGAATTCTACAAATTTTGAGAATCTCTCATCCTTCTTCCACATGAAGAAGATCCAACACTCCCTTGATAAATCATCAATAAAAACAACATACTACTTATGTCTAGTAGTGGAGGTTATCAAGAAGGGTCCACAAACATCAGAGTGGTCTCTCTCCAAGACTACATTTGCTTTTCTATCTCGATCATTGAATGTGGATTTTACATACTTCCCCATGGTACAGCCCTTGAATACATCCTGCTACTCAAGTGATCCTTTAGGAAGGACAATGGTTATTTGCTACATAATTTTTAAGACCCCATGATGCAAATGGCCAATCTCCTATTCCAAAGTTCGCCGACATCGTGACTCTGCACTTTCTCTACCTTACTTAATGCAACACAATCTTCCACATCAAGTTTATACAGGTTCTTCACATGAACCCCAATCTACTTCACCTTCTCAGTAGCTATGTGTCTTAGAAAGGCTTTCCCTTTATCGAAAATAACATCATAGACACGGTCTTCCAAACCAACTACAGATATGAGGTTATTCTTCAAGCCTGGTACAAACATAACATATTTGAGGTGAAGAGGGTATCCTGACTCCCTCTTAAAGGTTACTGTACCAACCTTGATAGAAATGTACCTTCTGTCGTCCCCAATCTCACTTTGCATCTGTAGATCTTTCTCCTCTAGGTCACTAAAAAACTCTCTACACCTTGTCATGTGGAATGAGGCACCAGAGCCCAAGTACCACACATGCCCCATCACTCTATTGGCCATGCATGCTATCGAGGTGAAGTCTATCTCGAACTATGAAGCCAACGCTTCACTTGCTACTCCTCTTGAGTTGTTCTTTCTAGACTTTTTGTTTGGACACTTTGTAGCACACTGCCCGAATTCATGACAATTGAAGCATTTTATTTTGGATAAGTATTTATTCTTTCCCCCTTGGCTGGACTCTGATTTGGTTTGAGATTTCTTCCTTTTTCCCTTCTTTCCCTTTCCAACCAATGCAAAATTTTCTTCATCCTCTCCCTTGGATGAACTTCCATCTCTATTATTTCGCCTGATTCCTTCTTGTACCAAATCAGACCATAAGTCTTCCCAATTTGGTAATTTCTCCCTCACTTTTACCAAGTCCTGGTAGCTATGCTAGCCTTTGGGAAGTCCTAGAAGAGTTAGGCTCACCAGGTTATCTTTTGCAACATTCACACCAACCCCTCCAAGCTCATCCCTAACTTGTGTAAATTTGGTTAGATACCACAAAATAGTATCATTCTTCTGCATCTTAATGTTTCAAAGTTTTTCTTTAAGGGCTAGTTTTCTACGGTCACTATTATTTTTGAATAGCTTATTCAGTGCCTTCCACATTGTGAAAGGAGTTTCTTTCCCATGGAGATTTGAGACAATGTGGTCTCTCAGTCCTTCCATAATTACTCTCCTAGCCTTAACAACATCTTTCTTCCATTGAGCTAGGTTAGGTGCATTCGTTGATCATGTTTTTGGAATATTTGTCTTGACATATTCTAGCAATCCATTGTCATCAAGCACTGCCTCCATGCGATCCTCCCAGGCAATGAAATTTGAGCCTTCTTCCAAGGCATACTATAATCTCATCCCATTGAATACCATTCTCCCAACTCCGAATAAATCCTGCTACACTAAAGCTACAAATTTGAACCTCCTGAGGAACAAATTCGAAATTCTTGTTCTAATGTGAATCCTACTCTAATAGCATGTAGAAATAAGGTGATAAAATTGGAACTGCTCAAGAAATTTAAGATAAATCAAGAGACAAAATTCTACTCTACTGCTCTACAAAAATTAATCCACAATTTAGAACAACATTCACAAACATGCATCAATCACATACACAAGTACATAGATTTATCTAGGGGAAACCAAATGGTAAAAAACCCCTAAGCTTGCTTTCATTATTTAGATGAATAGAGAATGTATTACAATTTCTTGCTCATTCTAAGCTCAACCTGCAAGTGAACAATTGTTCTCTCTGCTTAATGAAAATCTTTGACCTAGACTTAGTCAATTTCTGCCTCAACCTGAGCTCCTATTTCCTTGCAAAAATCCCAAGGAAATTGGACCCTATTCTTTAGGAATTTCCTCCAAATTGATTGTGCAATTCCAAAGGATTGATCATTGATTGCATGCAACACCACTACTCTACAAATGATGTTACAATGCCTTGGAATCTCCACCACAACTGAGCAATTTGAATTCCTTGCATGCATGAGCTATTTTTGGTTGATTGATCAATTAACTAGATGATCTCTCAGTTATACTATTATCCCACTACACAACTAACCTCCAACTAGTTTTATTAACCGTTAGAACTAGTTTAATTGAGTACAACTAGAACTAACTGAACTGGGTTGCTATAAATTAGCAATCAACACATGTAAACTAAACTCCAAGCCCACTAACTCTAATTTACTGAGCTAACTAAGTGAAAAGAGCCATGTCACCTAAGTTAAATGCCTCCAAGTTGTCTGCTAATGTGAAAATTTTGAATTTTCTTAATTTGACCAAAGTTAAGTCAAATTTAGTCTTTCTAGCTACACTTCTCAACAAAGATTGTGTCAATATGAAAATCAACCATGGTCAATAATAGTCAACCATGTTTATTTAAGTGTTTTAATATTTATTTTAGGGTTTATATAACTTGGGTTTATAATCCCTTAGGGTATTAGTATTAATCCCTTGTGTTTATTATTCCCTTGGGTTTATAATATGAATCCCTTGGGTTTATTAATCTAAGGGTTCATATTCTTAGGGTATAATATTATTCATATGGTTTATAATATTAATCCTAGGGTTTAATATAAATCCCTTGGGTTTATAATCATGGTCAACCATGGTCCAATGTCACATTATGACAAAGATTGTCTAAATATGAAAATCAACCATGTTCAACCATTGTCAACCATGGTCCAATGTCACATTGTGACAAATATTGTCTCAATATGAAAATCAATCGTGTCCAATCATGGTAAACCATGTTCAAGCATAGTCAAATGTCGTGTTGTGATAGATTGTCTCAACATGAAAATCAATCATGGTCAATCCTGGTCAATCATGGTCAATATCAAAATCAACCATCGTCAACCATGACCAATAATTTATTGGTCTACCATCATCAACGATGGTCAACCATGGTCAATGATTATCAACCACGGTCAACCATGGTAAACCATGGTCCAACTTTGCATTGTGATAAAGGTTGTCTCAATATGAAAATAAATCATGGCCAACCATGGTGAATGATCATTAATAACCATGGTCACATTATGACAAATATTTTCTCAGGCTCCAACATCACATTGTGACAACCATGGTCAACCATGATTCAACATCACATTGTGATGAAGATTGTCAATATGGAAATCAACCATGGTCAATCATGGTCAACAATAGTCAAGCATGGCCCAATGTCACATTGTAACAAAGGTTTTCTCAATATGAAAATCAATCATGGTCAACCATGGTCCAACATCGCAATGTTACATTACATTGTAATTTATTTAATGTAGCATTGTTACATTTCAAAACTTGGGTTTAATACAAGGTTTATAATATTAGGGTCTTTTACTATTCAGTTTATAATATTAAAGTTTATATTGTATTTCTAATTTGTAGTAGTGAGATTTATAATACTAATCTTAAGGTTTATAATATTAATCCCTTGGGTTTAAAATTATTCCCCTTGATTTATAATCCATTGAGTTTATAATATTAATCCCTTGGGTTTATTAATTCCTTAGATTTATAGTATTAATCTCTTAGGTTTATAATATTAATCCTAACGTTTATAATATTAATATTAGGGTTTGTATTCCTAGGGTTTAATATTAATCCTAGGATTTAATGTCATTCCCTTGGGTTTATAATCCCATGAGTTTTTAATATTAATACAATGGGTTTGTTAATCCCTTGGATTTATAATACTGATTTGAGGGTTTCTAATATTAATCATATGGTTTATATTCCTAAAGTTTATTATGGAAATCAACCATGGTCAATCATGGTCCAATGTCACATTGTAACAAACATTGTGTCAATATGAAAATCAACCATGGTCAACAATAGTCAACCATGTTTATTTTAGTGTTTGTGATATTTATATTAGGGTTTATATAACTTGGGTTTATAATATTAAACCCTTGGGTTTAATATTATTCCCTTGGGTTTATAATCCCTTGGGGTATTAGTATTAATCCCTTGTGTTTATTATTCCCTTGGGTTTATAATATGAATCCCTTGGGTTTATTAATCTAAGGGTTCATATTCCTAGGGTATAATATTATTTGTATGATTTATAATATTAATCTGAGGGTTTAATATAAATCCCTTGGGTTTATAATCATGGTAAACCATGGTCCAACATCACATTGTGGCGAAGATTTTTTGAATATGAGAATCAACCATGTTCAACCATTGTCAACCATCGTCAACCATCGTCATTTATAGTCAACCATGGCCCAACATTACATTGTTACAAATATTGTCTCGATATGAAAATTAACCATGGTCAACCATGTTCAATCATGGTAAACCATGGTCAACCATAGTCAAATGTCACATTGTGACAGATTGTCTCAATATGAAAATCAATCATGGTCAACCATGGTCAATCCTAGTCAATAATGGTCAACCAAGGTCAATCATGGTAATTATCAAAATCAACCATCGTCAACCATGATCAATAATTTATTGGTTTACCATCGTCAATGATGGTCAACCATGGTTAATGATTGTTAACTATGGTCAACCATGGTCCAATGTCGTATTGTCACAAAGATTGTCTCAATATGAAAATCTATCATGGTCAATCATGGTCAATGATTGTTAATAACCATGGTTACATTGTGACAAATAATGTCTCATGCTCCAACATCACATTGTGACAAAGATTGTCTCATGGTCCAACATAACATTGTGGCAACCATAGTCATCCATGGTCAACCATGGTCCAACGTCGCATTGTGACAAAGATTGTCAATATGGAAATCAACCATGGTCAACCATGGTCCAACGTCGCATTGTTACAAAGATTGTCAATATGGAAATCAACCATGGTCAACCATGGTCCAACGTCGCATTGTGACAAAGATTGTCAATATGGAAATCAACCATGGTCAACCACGTCAATGATGGTCAACCATGGTCAAGCTTGGTCCAAGGTCGCATTGTAACAAATAATATGAAAATCTATCATGGTCAACCATGGTCCAAGGTCACAATGTTATATTATATTGTAATTTATTATATGTAGCATTGTTACATTACAAAACTTGGGTTTATTATACAAGGTTTATAATATTAGGGTCTTTTAATATTCAATTTATAATATTAAAGTTTATATTGGATTTATAATTTGTAGTCTTTGGGTTTGTTATCACCAAAATAGGACCCTGATAGGCTGTTGATCAGACTATCTCAGTGTAACTATTTCAAACCAATCTTTTAGCTAAGGCTTAGCCTCCTCAGCCTGAGAGGGCTCTCTCAAAGGGTTAATGATTTTGATTAAAGATATGGATAGATGGCTAACTCTATGGTTTGTGATTGTATATGTTTATAGGTTGAAAGATGAAGGCTGGCTACCATTGGGCTATGGAGTCAAAGTATGTTTCAATACCACAGCAAGATCAGCTTAACATGAAGTCAGGGCATAGAGATTTTTTATACATCAACAAAACAAAGATACAATGCAAGGAAACACAGTTTATAAATACATGAAGGAAGTTAGAGCATCATTGATGAGTTCTAAGTAACATGTATTCATACCACTGCAAGTAAGTGAAAGAGGAAATCCATGAGACAATAGGACATTAAAAACTCTCTTTGAATCCTAAGTAGTGAAGCCAAAACATTCTACCTAGCATGGAAGTCAAGGCATTATAGAGTTCAAGTGCAGAAATGCAAATATAAAATAGTGAAACACAGTTAGTTTATCTATGAAGGAAGTCAGAGCATCATGGATGAATTTTGAGTATCATAAGTAAACACCACTGCAATGTAAGTATTGAAATATGCCATCAAAACAAGAACATACAAAAACTCTTCATGAATCTTGAGTTGTCTAAGTAGAAATTCTGCATTAGGTTAAAAATATACACAGTCTGCACATAGAGCAGTAGCTGAGCCAACAAGTCTCTAACCCTTTGCTAATTAGACCTCTTGCTTTATATATAGCATTTACAACATGTATTCCTTCATCCCTCATCAAGAGAATTAGAATTTGCTATGAATGACACCTATTCTAACCATAAAACAAACCATTAATTAGAACTAGTTGTTAACTAGCAGTGCTAGTGACCTAATACAACTAGAAGTGTAACTCCTTGTTATGATTACAACAACCTTATATAAAAATTTAAAGCATTCTTTGACAGCTGCAACCTCATGAAGTCGAATTTGATGAAGCCTCCCACATTGTCACCTTACTGCTGATGATAACCCCTAGAAATTAGGGAACATGTTTCCCTGTTTTTAGGTTTAGGATCCTTGAAAATTGGCACGTGTGACAGAGCCTTTATCTTCTCATCCATGACATATTTTACGAAACTGAAGGATTTTTTTGTAGTCCATGTTGTCTAGAACAAAAACCTCTCTTGGTTTTTCAAAACACTTCTCTAGCTGTCTAGAATCTGTCCTTGAAAAACACGTGTAAAACAAGAAAAATTTGTTCTCTGAAATTAGGGTTTCAAAGAAAGCTTAGCATCTCCCAACTAAAAACACTTATGAAGAAAGTGAGATAGGTTATTGTAGCTAGAGAGTTGATGAAGAGAAAACTCCTTAAAAATTCCAAAATACCTTTTCATGTGACCAGAAACTGATCTTGAAAAAGATTGATCAAACCAGAAGACAAAGCTTGACTTTCAACAGTTTCATAGCGCAAGTTTAACCATAAATTCCTCCCACCTCAGAACGAATTTGAAGAAACTGAAAGAGGTTTTTGTAGTTGAGTATGTTAGGAAGAAAAACCTCTTTCAGTTTTGAAAATTGATTTCTCAGCTGCTCGGGAACCCTTCTGGAAGTTGACTAGTAAAAGAAAAAACAGAGTCTTTTATGTTGAAACAGGCTGCTTCAGGGGTTTCGTAGCACGCTACGAAAACTCCTAGTTCAGAATCCCCGATTTCGTAGCGCAGCCAGTGAAAATCCTAGGTTTTGCGCTATGAAAACTCCTAGGCAGTTTTGTAATGCATGAAAACCTTGACACAAGTTTGACACATGGAGATTATGTGTGATGTGGGACCAGTGATGAGCAAGAATGGAGTGTTGACCCTATTTGACCATACCAACAAGACTCTCTTCTAGATCTTAGACACTAAAGAAACCATGGAAAGACTAGACCAAGACTAACACCAATCCTTTGGAATCCAACTAATGTTCAAAATTTAGGAATTTTTTCTTGAGTGATAACAGGGTTTATAATACTAATCTTATGGTTTATAATCCCTTGGGTTTAAAATCATTCCCATCCATTTATAATCTGTTGAGTTAATATTATTAATCCCTTAGGTTTATTAATTCCTTAGATTTATAGTATTAATATCTTAGGTTGATAATATTAATCCTAAGGTTTATAATATTAATATTAGGGTTATTATTCTTAGGGTTTAATATTAATCCTAGGGTCTAATGTTATTCCCTTGGGTTTATAATCCCTCATATTTTTAATATTAATGTAATGAGTTTATTAATACCTTGGGTTTATATTATTAATCCCAAGGTTTATAATATTAATCATAGGGTTTATATTCCTAGGGTTTAATATTAAGCCTATGGTTTATAATATTAATCCCTTTAGTTTATAATCCCTTGGGTTTATAATATTAATCTGTTGGGTTTATTAATCTTAGGGTTTATGTTCCTATGCTTTAATATTAATCTTATGGTTTAATGTTATTCCCTTGGATTTAAAATCCATTGGGTTTTTAATATTGATCCCTTGGGTTTATTAATTGTTTAGCTTTATGTGCATCTAATGCAAACCATTCTTGAGATGGGGCTGAGTAGTGAGAGCTCTACAACCCTAACGAAACCACGATGACCATGAACTAAGCACAACCGCGACCTAACCCTCTGACGGTTTCTGCAAAGCTGCATACCAGGAGGCCGCTTAGTAGGTCAAGATGACAAAGGATGTTGGGGGGGAGAGATCCCCTCCTACTGAGACATGGCGGCAGGGGATTCCCACCAGAACACCAGCAACCAGAAGAAAACGCAAGAGACAAATAAAACAACAGAACCTGTCCTCAAGTCGTGATGGCAAACAGGCAATAGAGGAAAATGTCTGCCATGTGCAGCAGAGAAACTAAGATTCATCATTCTAATGAATAAATTGGAGAGATACAGAAGTTACATGAAGGACCACGTGTTGATCTACAAGTTCATAGGAGTATGGCCAATGGAGAAAGACCTTACCAAGTGGATACAGCAAAAATGGCAACCCAAAGGCCATATTGAGCTCAAGCTGGGAGCTAGAGGCTTCTTCATGGTAATATTCTCAAACCTGCAAGATAAAGAAAGAATATTTGAAAATGGTCCTTACTTCCATTATAATGTTGGTCTGTTTATGAGATATTGGGAAGAATGTTATGACCTAGACAAGGAAAACTTTCTGGCAGCCCCAATTGACTTCTGGGACCCAGAAACACTAGAGGGTATAGGAAATATGATAGGAAAATTTTTCAAAATAGCAAACATGACAAAAAGAGGTAGATACACATCTTATGCAAGAATTTGTGTGTACATGAACATAGTTGAACCCATACTTGACTCAGTGGAGTTAGAATACCATGAAGAGGTTTGGAAACAAACCTTAGACTATGAACACATCTCGTTCAGATGCCGAAGGTGCCATGAATATGGCCACCTATTTAAGGACTGTCCACTGAACATGGAGGAGGGGGAGAATACGCTCAAGCAACAGAGGAAACCTCAAGAAGACAAGGAAGGGTTCCAAGAAGTGAAAAACAAGAGGAGGCAACCAAAGGAAACCCACAACATAGGGAAAAAAGAATACCAAACTCAGTCGAGCAGTACAAATAGCTTTGAAGCATTACAGGTAGAAGAAGATGAAGAAAGCGAGATCCAACTTATGGATTATCAGGATAAAGGAAAGGAGAGCAGTTCGAGTCAAGGCAAACCAACACCCAAGAGGAAAGCTCAAAGAGATTTGGTAGATAAAGAGGATAAGGAAGAAAGGGAGGGGATGGAAACCACTACAATGGAAATCGACCCAAGCAAGGGAGAGGAACTTAGCATGGAAGAAGAAGTTTTGAAGAAACTACTGAATGAATGGAGACATTTAGATGAAAGATTTATTCCAGAAGACCAAAAAAGATTGTACAGAGAGACTTTCCAACAGTATCAAGCCAAGCAGGGCTAGGGACAGGTTGAGATTGCAGAACAACTGGGGATGCATCAGGAAAACCCCCATGAGTATTCAAACAAAATAAAAGGAGGGAAGAAAAGGGGCTGAAGAAACTTACAGGAATCTATACAGATCATGGGAGAAATGTTGGTGAACACAGGCAAGGTGGTACCGCTATCAGCGGTATACCAACAAATAAACAAAGTGTCCCAATGATAGTAACATCCTGGAACATAAGAGGCCTAAACAACTGAGGAAAACAGAGATACTTAGTAGAGAGACTAAGAAAAGAGAAACCCCAATTAATGTTGCTACAAGAAACTAAGATTACAGGAGGGAAACTGGATGAAATCCTAAGCAAGATGAAACCGAGGTATGAAGGTATGTCTATAGATGCACGAGGAAGCGCAGGCAGGCTTGCAATCCTGTGGAACCTAGCAGAGGTGACAGTTGACTACTGGATAAGCATGAAGTGAATCCTCATTGGGTGGTTCCGCCTAATAGGAAATAAAGAATGGTTCTTAATATTTGCAGTCTACGACCCTCACATCCCATTCGAAAATGAAAACTTCCTTCAGAGGATAAAGACGTTAAGCCAACTACATGAGGAAAATCTTTGGTTAATAGCAGGCGATTTCAACTTGATAACAACGCTGGAGGAGAAAAAAGGGGGACTCTGAAAGGAAGAGCCAAAAATGGAGAAATTTAGGGATATACAAGAAGAACTTCACCTGGTGGATATCCCAACAATTAATGGAAAATATACGTGGAATAATAGAAGGGGAGGGAATAGGAAAATAGCTTCTCATCTGGACAGATTCTTGGCCACGGAAAATATCATTAGTAAAGATGTTTACTATGAGGCTTCAATTCTATCGTGCCTAGGGTCGGATCATTAGCCTATTAAACTAGAAATGGAAATGAAACAAGGAAATCTAAACTAACCCTTTAGGTTCGAAGCCTTTTGGCTAAGAGAACCAACATTCATTGAAAAACTGAAGGAGTGGTGGAACGGGAGTGAGATAGAAGGGACAAATTTGATGCATACCTTCCAACTCATACTCAAAGAACTAAAAGGAAAAAGAAAAATAAAACAAGCATGAATTCGGCAACATTCAATAGGAACAGGAATTGATCCAAGCCAAAATGAGGAAAGTACAACAACAAATCATCAATGAGGGCAGAAATGAGCTGCTAGTGGAGGAGGAAGGGAAACTGATAAATAAATTGGAGGAAAGGAGACAACAAGAAGAAATATTGTGGAAACAGAAATCAAGAATCCAATGGTTAAAGGAAGGGGAAAGAAATACAAGGTTTTTTCATAAAGCTATGATCCAACATAGGCAGCAGAATAGGATATTCTCCCTAGTCGATCAACAAGGCAACCGACTTACTCAAAACGAAGACATGGAGAACCTGTTAGTTCAACACTTTCAAAGGCTACTGACGGAACCCAACCTAAACAGGGAGGAGAACATAAACAAAATCACTCAGCACATTCCCAATCTGGTGAGCAGGGATCAGAACATGGCCCTGCTAAGGGAAATATCTAAAGCAGAGGTAGAAGAAGTCATCAAAAGCATGGCGAAGAACAAAGCACCAGGCCCAGACAGATA
This sequence comes from Pinus tabuliformis, assembly GCA_031772625.1. Lineage (NCBI taxonomy): Eukaryota > Viridiplantae > Streptophyta > Pinopsida > Pinales > Pinaceae > Pinus > Pinus tabuliformis. Next base: position 1,267,041,131 of record CM062820.1, on the reverse strand, counting down.
TACAGCAGAATTCTATTAGGCGACATGGCCATTCATGGGGGAAGATATTGTGAAAGTCGTCGAGGAGTCCTGATGCACCAAAAGAATGCATCTGGCCCTAAACTCCACTTTTTTGGCCCTTATTCCGAAAATGGATCATTCAGAAGAACCACAAGGTTTTAGACCAATAGCACTTTGTAATGTAATTTACAAAATCATGGCTACAATTATGGTAAACCGCCTAAAACCTATCTTACCTAGTCTAATCTCTCAAGAACAGACAGGGTTCATTAAAGGAAGACAAATAGTCGATGGCATAGTGATGGCACAAGAGGCAATACATTCACTAAAGACAAAAAAAACCAAAGGCATGCTGGTAAAACTAGACTTATCAAAAGCCTATGATCGTTTGAACTGGAAGTACCTACAGGGAATCTTAAAGGCATTCGGCTTTGATGAAAGATGGATAAGCTGGATAATGTCGATGATATCAACTCTAGTCTTGTCAATTTTACTTAATGGATCGCCCACAGAGGCGTTCAATGCAAACTGAGGGCTCAGGAAAGGCGATCTGATATCCCTGTTTTTGTTCATATTGGCCGCGAAAGGACTCAGAAGGTATATAAAAGAGAAAGTTCAAAGAGAATAGTACACAAGTCTTAGATTGTGGGGGAATGATTTACCATTAACTCACCAACAATTTGTAGATGACATAATGATGTATGGGCAAGCATCTCTCAAGGAAGCCAGAGGGTTAATGGAGATTCTAACTGATTTCACAAGTGCTTCAGGGATGGAGATAAATAAGGAAAAGTATGATATATTTTTCTTCAATACAACAGCCCCATCACAAGATTTCTTAGCAAGAATAATGGGATTCTGAATTGGTAATCTCCCTTCGAAATACCTAGGAATTCAACTAAGTGATCAACAAAATCAAGTGGCAAACTGGAAACCCCTGTTGGAAAAAATCCAAGGGAGAATGTAGAATTGGACATTCAGATCACTGAATATGCCGAGTTGGGTAATACTACTGAGATCAGTGCTACAATCAATCCCGATTTACCAATTAACTAGTTAAGCGACACCTAAAACATTTTTCCAAAAGATGATAGAAATCTTCAAAAATTTCTTGTGGCAAGGGCCCATAACAAAAAAAAAATGGGCTCTGCTATCATGGAACTAGCTCAGCAAACCTCTAAAATATGGGGGGTTGGGACTCAAAGACCCGTACATTCTCAATCAGGTCATGGGGGCAAAGCTCTGGTGGAGATGGATCCAGGGAGGAGCAGACCTATGGAAGGAAATATGGGGGAGGAAGTATGGCATGCCGAGCTCAATTGAAGGAAAGATGAGAGTCCAGGACAATAAGAAGGGATCAACCATCTGGAACTTAGCCTTAGACAATAGAAATCTAATCAGAACCCATAGTTTCTGGGAAATAAGGGGAGGAGACAAAGCAAAATTTTGGGAAGAAGCGTGGCAACAGAGAGAAAAACTAGACAACAAACCGGAGCTAGAAATAGTATGTCAATATACTAATAACCCAGAAGAATAGACAGTTAAAAATTTCTAAAGCATGGAACCCAGAGAGTATTGGAGAAAATGGAAACAGAAACAGGATTGGCCAGACGCCCCAGAAACACCCCAATGGAAGGTATATGAGAAAGAGATGGCAACCCGGAAAATTGCAAAAATGGAGGGGTCGAACATTCTAAGATGGGGGTATAGGATTAAAGGGATGTTCACAATTAAAGAGGGCTATCAACTGCAAGCAGCACACCATCTGCAACAGGGGACTCAGATATGGGACAGAATATGGCAAGAAAATTCATGGCCGAAAATCGCCTTTTTCATGTGGATCCTCCAACATGGGCGAGCACTTACTTGGGACCAACTGCAGAAAAAATGCCTGTAGGGACCCTCGATCTACAGCATATGTAATGAACAAGTAGAAACAATGGAACATATGACCAATGCCTGTAGATATAGTGAAAACTTGTGGAGAAACCATGATCAACTCTTCGGAGTAAATGATAGGAATCAAACTAGTATGAAAGAAACAATGGATAATTGGCAGAAAAAGCCTTACCAAAACCCCATCTTGAATCGAGCCTGGAGACTATCTTTAGGTTTCTTTCTATGGGAAATATGGAAGGAAAGAAATAATCGGATCTTCAAAGATGAAAAAAGAACAGAAGAAGAAAGATGGAAAAGGATACTCTAGAACATACGAGAAACGATACTGGCTGAGAAATGGTATGCAGAGGATTGGAAAACAAATCCTCAGGAAGAAAGAATAATGATGGGTCTAAACTTGAAGCCCAGTATGCTAAACTCCTCCTCGTGGAAACACCATTCCCCCAATGGAGAGACTGTGAACTGCTTCACACAGCCTCAGAAAGAATTTATCAAACTTAACTTTGATGGAGCTGCGAAAGGGAACCTTGGGGTGACGGGGACGGGAGGAGTATTCAGAGACAACAAAGGTAATATGATCCGAATATTTTCCATGGATTGTGGCACTGCGAGAAACAATGAAGCAGAGCTCCATGCATTGAAGCGGGGACTGGAAATTGTGGTAAGGGAGAGGTTCCAGAGACTGGAGGTGGAAGGAGACTCGAAAATGGTAATAGACATGATGAAAAAACTCCAGCAAGGGACTCCTTGGGAAAAAATCAACCAAAGCTGGAGGACGGCAAGGCTTGTCCAAGAGATTAGCAAGATAATTTGACAAATTGGGTACATTATCCCAACACATGTCTACAGGATGGGAAACATGGTAGCGAATAATCTTACTAACTGGGGATGTGGACAAGTAGGTAGAAACCTGGATATAAGAGGAGAAGAGTTAATACAAATGGAGGGGATGAGGAAACTAGAGGAGATCCTAGGAAAAGACAAGGAGAAAGAAGAAAACCCCCGATCGAGGTGCGATAGGGAAGTAGAGGTGGGCCAGAGGGGATGGGAGGTGGAGGCGCTAGAAACCATACACCTAGGCCCAAGGACAGAGGGGACATCGGGATGTGGGAGGACGAGATAGAAGGAAGGGCAGCAAGAAAGACAGGGAAGGGAAGAGGAAGGAACGGAGTGAGGACAAGTGTGGCTGAGAAAGGAAGGGAATGAGGAAGGCTTGGGAGCAAGTGGGAGGGTGGGCAGAATAGAGTCGGCAAGTGGCATGAGCGCAAAGAGGTACCCACATTAGGAGCAGCCGGAGGCACGAGGGAATTAATGAAAGACAGAGATGGAAGCGTCAGAGATTCATCATTCCGAGGAAAAGGAATGAATGAATGGGTGACGAGAGGAAGGGGAGGGCATGTGGGAGGCTAGATGGAAGAAAGCTGGGATAGAAGGATAAAACAAAAAGAGGTAGTTAAGAGAGGAGATAGCTGCATGTAAAGAACAGAGGAGAAGGAACGAGAAAAGAAAGGTGGTGGACATAGGTGGTGGACGCAGGCTGGTTGACGAAAATCAATGGTATGTCACCTTGAATGCCTTAACTGATAGAATTGAAGTAATGTTTAATTCAGAGGAATTGGGGGAGGGGGCTTGGGAAATCCATGACTCGGAACGAGTCACGACCAGGGGTTCCTAGGACCCTAACCTGGTCTAGAATGTTAATGAAGTGAAGAGTTATGGTAAAGTTAAAGGGTCTCCCTAGGAAGATGAGCAAATAGGGAATGAGGGAGGTTGGGGAGACAATGTTGATTCCTTTAAGGGAGAAAGTAGGAGGATTAAAGCCCCGACTAGGTGGTACTTGAGGCACGGAAGGGAAAATTCAAGTAGCAGAGACAGAGCAAAGGCTATTCTGGGGGCTAACAAAGCTGGCTAACCTGGCTTGAGTCGAAGCAAACCTGGATATCCTGAATTTCCAAAGCAAGACCTAGAGGTTAACCTGGGGCAAATTTTAAGTGGGGATACCTGAGAGGAGAGAGGTCAAGAAGGGAAACCCATTTGAACTCCAGAACTGGGATAAGGGAACCCAAATTAGGGACTCTAGTAGGACCTTAAAGGTTGACCCACAAGTTTCGGGTTGCCGGGGAGGGATGAATCAGAGAGGAGAATATTTGAAAGGTCAAAGATTGTTATCTCAAGGGCTGTCAGGGTTTAAACTGAGGGAGAAGGAGGGAAAACCCAAGTTGCCAGGACTGGTATGAGAGACCAAGTCTGGAGCAATTAAAAATACAATAGTTTGGTGTGTTTGTACTTAAACTGATGTCGTTTCTTGTGTTACTATGTTAGGTATTATAATATCCAGTGCGCAGCATAGTTGGAGGTCCGGATCATGCAGTGCGCTGTAGAGAGCAACCCTATAGTGGAGAACGGTTCAAGCGAAGAAAAACTCAGTCGAGACAAAGAAAGCATGGCGAGAGAAGGAAAAGAGGTGGCTAAACGAGGCAACAGAGGAACTGGGAAGGTAGGAAAAAGGACCACCGGGGGGGATGAAACCTCCAGCAGAGGCCAAAGAAAAAGAGGCAGGAAGTCTAGTAAGGAGCATATGCAGACTCTCATCAGCGCTTACATGGCTGGAAACTCACCAAAGGTAAGAGCACAAATAGTTGGGTGGGAGAGGGAACTCAATGACAGCATCACCAACTAGGACATTGAGACAAAAGAGTCGGAAGCCATGGTGCAAGACCCGGGAACACACACGGCCGACATACTCTATTCAAGCAAACAATCCAGCAATATTGGGTTATGAAGAACATAGTAGCCCGAGCTATGGCACTAAACAAGGAACAAGAAGTACAGGAGGAAGCCAAAACAAAGGAGCCCAGCAGGAAGGATCTCCACAGGGAGATAGCAGCAGTCCAAATTCAAGTCTACCAAAACAACTTAGCTCTGAGTAGGATAGAGAAAAGTCTATAGGACATGAGGAGAAGCAAGATGTCAAGGTCCAGTGTGAAAGCCCCAACCCCAGTGGAGTCCTCAGATGAGTAAAACAGGTCTCTAGACGTGCAATTTTGTTATATGTCCATTAGCCTTTACTTTCCTAAGTTGTTGTTCATTATAGACAGAATAGCAAATGTTGCATGGATGGTGGAAAAATACTTATTTAAATTTTGGACATCTTTTAACGCTGACAGGTGGCCAACCTGGTTTCCTACGGGCAGGTTGAGGCCACCTGTTATTACTATGAAAAACATGTTAGTGGTTGGATAATATTAATAGAGAAATTACTACCAAGTTTACAACAACAACAACAAAATCGTTTAGCTTTATAATGTTAATCCTAAGGTTTACAATATTAATCTTAGGGTTCAATGTTTATTTTAGGGTTTATAATATTTACCTTAGAGTTTATATCTCTTGGGTTTATAATATTAATTTCTTGTGTTTAATATTATTCCCCTGGTTTTATAATCCTTTGGGTTTATTAGTCCCTTGTATTTATGATATCAATCTCTTGGGTTTATTAATCTAAGGGTTCATGTTCCTAGGGTTTAATTTTATTCATAATGTTTATAATTTTTATTTTAACAACAATGAGTACTCTTTAAATTAAATCTGCACCCAATCGCGGAAAAATACACAGGAGATTTACAATTCATATACATCTATGGGCTTCAATTTTAACATTTGCAAACAATCAATCCATGCCCAATTATCCCTGGTCACTACAAAAAGAGATCGTACTCTATTCATTCTACTAGGATATACCTAAAAAAATTGAGATAGACGGAAAACAGTGTAAAACCTAGACATTACATTTGGAGTTTAAGCATCAAGACCAGTAGGGTGGTTTATATCAATGCCCGAGTTCTAAACTTCTGAAGGGGTGCTCTATTCTTCTGGGAAGGAGCTCAACTTAACCATCTGGATTTGAATATCCTCGAGCATGCTACTCAGCGTTCGACCTCATCCTTAAGCCTAGCAATCTTCTTGCATTTGACCTCTATTACTTTTGTGTTTTCATATGCCACCACATTTTGCCGGTGTAACAAAACTTGAAGGTCAAAGTGCTTTGTTTTAGTCGTTGTGAGTTCTTGGGCACATTGATCACATACTGCAGGAGTCGCGAGAACCGAGAGAGTGTTCTTTTGACCCATTGCCAAATTCTCAGCATCACTTTTCACCACCTTGCCTGAGCATGCAAGCCAGTTGCCCCAAGTTCCCGTAGTCATCCTCTCAGAGCACCAATGCAATGTAGAGAAATCACAAAAAGTGAATCAGAAGGAATTCAACTCTTCACTGTGGGGCTTAACTTGAATTGAAAGCCACAGAGCTCGTTGGGGCAAGCTAGGGTACCCAAGCAGAGAAACACAGTCCAAAATGAAAGCTACAAATTCACACATGTGAGCCTTTCTCATGTTCTTCTCACAGAGAGGGTAGAACCCAATCCAACCAGAATTGTAAACAATAAGTAGAATGGGAAATTTCAGACAACCCAAATGAAATTTATAGCAATTGTCATGAAGACACCTCGTTTGGTGGAATAGTGACGAACCAGAGCCTCCCGGATCCCATTGTGGCACCATAATTTCCCTAAGAGGAGAGAGAGCTTCTTTTATTTGTAGCCAGGAGCTCGAGCAGATGGATTGTTTAGTATGAGCCAAGAGGAGTAAATGCAACACAAAGGATGAGAGGGCTCACATGGTGAATATCTTCCAATTCCCGAGATAATCCTTGAAAAAAGAACTAGACAAGAATATTCCCAGGCTTAAATGTGAATCCAGCTCAAATAGTGTCACATGGAGGGCAGAATGAAGGTCACACATCTGGAGAGAGAGATAGTGCTTCATCATGCAGGCAAGCGGGGAGGGATAGAAGAGTGACCTCACAAAGATACCAGTTGATCGGGCAAGTGGTGTAGAATTAGTTATCTTGGGATTAGGGAAAATGCACATTGAATGATTTGGATGGGTGGGAGTAGGGGGGGGGACATAAAGGGGCTAATCATGGGGATAGTTAGGGAATGGGAAAAAAACCAGGGACACTATTAATTTTCGATTGTCCTTCACTTAAGCGATAAGATATGTTTTCCATTGAATCAACCTTTGAGTTAAGGTTTATGTGAATATGCTATATTCGTGTACTACCAAAGGTGAGGAGAATACCATGTGCACGTTGGAGAGTTTGATTTAAATGATTGTCTTAAGGGAGGAGGTTCTTAAATTTCTTATTACAAGGTAGGAGTCTTCCAAAATTGTAATGTTGTCAACTTCCCTCTTCCAGGATATGAGGAGCCCCATATATAATGTATATACCTTGATTTGATTATCGGTCCTTTTTCCTAGACCCCGGGTGTATTTATACACTATTATTCCTTCGAGATCGTAGAGAATCTATCCCACTCTTGCCAACTCTTGTAAGGTTTATAATATTAATCCTAGGGTTTAATTTAAACCTCTTGGGTTTATAATCCATTGGGTTTGTAATACAAATGCCTTCGGTTTATTAATCCATTAGGTTTAGAATATTAATATCTTGGGTTTTCAATATTAATCCCTCGAGTTTTCAATAATAATGTTGTGGATTTATAATTTGTAATATTAATCTCTTGGATTTATAATTTGTAATATTAGGGTTTATAATATTAATCCATAGGGTTTATTAATCCTTTCAGTTGTAATACTAATAATTAGTTGGGTTCATTAATCCCATGTGTTTAGGATATTAATCCCTTGGTTTTTTAATCCCTAGTGTTTATAATATTATTCCCTTGGGTTTATAATATTAATAATTAGTTGGGTTCATTAGTCCATTGGGTTTATAATATTAATCCCTTGGGTTTTTAATTCCTAGGGTTAATAATATTAATCCATGGGGTTGATTGATTGCTTGCGTTAATAATCAACAGAGTTTATAATATTAATAATTCCTTGGGTTTATTAATCCCTTGTGTTTGCAATGTTAATCCTTAGGTTTTCAATTTGTTTGGTTTTTAATATGAATAATCTCTTGGGTTTATAGTAGTATCAATCCATTTGGTTCATAATATGGATCACTTTTGCGAATAAGGATTATAATTACTATTAATTGTTAATAATTATAATTATTAACTAATAATAATTATAAATGTTAATAATTAATTAATTATTATCCATATGACTATGGTTTTGAGTATTTATTCATTATTTTTATAATTTATAATTATTAATATTATAATTATTTAGAAATAATTTAAATAATATTAATAATATTATAACTATTTATAAATAATATAAATATTTATATTATATTTTATTAAATATTTATTTATTTATTAATATTTAATATTTAATATTTAATATGACCGTAGTTTTTATTGGAATTGTTTTTAGCGCAATTTTTTGGAATTTTTTCCGATGGGTTTTTCGGGTCCAATTTCTCTAAAATCTGGCAGGAATTCATTAAAATCACAATTTTGATGGGTAATCTTTGCACAATCCAAGTGCCCTAAGGTTTTTTAAGGTGTTGAATCCATATATACAATCAAGAAACAATTTAAATAATGCAAATCAAGATTTCACCTCAAATTGTTCAGCTGAAATCACAAAAAAATCAAAAAAATTACACTAAAAACAACTCTGTTTTTATTATTAATCCATTTCATTTATTATAATTTTTACAATTTATAATTATTAATATTATTAATATTATTGATACTATAACTATTTATAAATAATATTAATAATTTAAATAATATTATGATAATTTATATTATTTTTGGAGTCGTCTAACGAGGTGGAGGAATTGCCCGGACAGCTAAAAGTGGCTGGAATCCGAGAAAAAAAATTGAAAAAATCTTGTAGAGGCAGTGTTTGAATCGTGTTTTTGATGGTGGAAATGAATTCAGCACCATCAGAAACGTTTAGGACACCTAAAATTTTGAAGTTTAACACCTATAATTTGGATTTACAAAAATCCTTGCTGGATTTTCTCTAAATACGACCGGAATTTCTATAACTTCCCAGGCAACTCCTCTACTTCCTTAGACTACGCGATTATTTTTACTATTAATCGTTATTATTCACATTTATATTATTTTTTAATTAGTTCTCAAAAATATTAAGTAATAATAATAAAATTATTAATGTTAATAATAATAGATAATAATGAGGTGTTTCAACCACATTATCAATCAACATTAAAAAATAAACAAAAATTTCTAACATTTAGACTACTCCAGATTCTGCCCCCAACTGTCAGACGAGTGCGTGTTTGATAACAGTGAATTACACGCAAAGTACAAAGACAATGTGGAGTGTCGGTGATTATTTTAAGTGAGAGAATCTCACGGAGCAGCGTGAAGGCCGGTTTTATTGCCTGCCGGAGACGATTCGGAATCCGTGACTGAATTTGAGAGGTAATTTCCCGATTATGAGGAAATTTAGCCGTCAAATAACGTCTCGGAAATTCAATACTCGTCGAGGTACTCGGATGAATTTTGCATGTGTTCGAATAAATTTGAAGTTTATCTGAAGAGCTCATGCCATAAAAAGGTATACAATTATTTTCTATGCAAATAAAAATTAAAATAAAAAATGATTTTTTAAATTTAAATCAAAATTGTTTTAGATTTTTTTCGAATCAATTTTACAAAATATATTGTACTTATTATTATTTTTATAATTTATTTTTTAAATAATTTTTTTTTATATTATATTTTATTAGCAGAACGAGTTTAGGATAGGTTTTATTAGCAAGACGACCCAAGATCAAACCTTACAGGGTGGTTGTGCAGTGTGGTAGGGAAAGAGATATGTTAAAAAAATCTAGTTAACTTGGAGCTGGTGTGGCCAAGGCCGAGTGCGATCCCCAAATGAGTTTGACGAATTAGATGCCTGAGTTTGACGAATTAGATGTGTCTGGATTGCGATCCTTCTACCCACAGGTGAAGGCTGGAAGATCACAGACAACTTAATAAACAAACAAACAAAAAATATTCTATATACCATAAAAAATATATATAAATGTTGGAGAGCACATCTCCGTGCAATAAAAATAAAATATCATTATTTTTACAAGTTTTTCTTTGTTAGTACGTTTTCCCAGGTGAGATTTACAGATTAGACAAGCCAAAAGTCTTTATTTTTTTTATAATGTTTACATTACATTACATTTATCTTTCTCTTTAAATTAATTTATTTATTTTTATATAATTTAATTTAGTCAAAATGTTAAACATTACATTACAACATTTGTTTTTTAAATATCTTAACTCTAGATCTACGGAGAGCCGAAAGAAATCAAATCTTTTGAGATGCAAACCTCTTTTTAGAGTGAAAAGAGATTTGATATTTCGTAGATCAGGAGTTAAGATGGATCTCAATTGGTTTAATTCCCCCCTTTAAATAGGTTATATTCCACGTGAATATTATGGGTTAATACCATGGATTTAAGTTGGTTTAATTTACCGCTTTAAATAAGTTATATTACGCATGAATACCATGGATTCTCAATACCACAGGTCCTTTCTATTTTTATTATTATTTTATTTTTATATAGTTATTTTTTTTAATAATGTTTACATTACATTTTATTTATCTTTTTTATTTAAATTTATTTATTTATTTTTATATAATTTAATTTAGTTAAAATGTCAAACATTACATTACAACATCTCTACCATACATGGATGGAGAGCGGTGTAATAAAAATAAAATAAAATATATATAAAATATTTTAGTTTTGAAATGAGTTATGGTTTTTGACATGTGGTATTAATCAGGCATGGTGTTAGCCCATAGGATTGTAAAAAAAAACTTATTTGCAAGTTAATAATACCCATGGTAAAATGGGAGTGAATATATATGGTTAAAAATCTTGTTATATTGTAAGAATTAAATTTTTATGTGTTTATTAATTGAAATTAAATATGGCTACTTAATCAATTTTTTACACCACTACATCTCCCCAATATTTCTTGCTTTTAGATTTAATTTAAATTGTGGTATAAAATTAAATTAAACTAGATTATTTAAAAAAATTGTTGACATGCCATCTTTCTTACATTACATAGCCTACACATCTCTCTAACACTGGGATGTAGAGATGGTATTGAGAATCAAAATATTTTATATAACTTTTTTATATTTTTTTATGGTATATTGAGAATCAAAATGTTGGTTGAAATTTATGAGGAATAAAAATAACCATATAAAAATAAAATAAAAATAAAAATAAAACTTATGTATATTATTTTATTTTTTATTACATCTCTCTAATCTAATATGGTAGAGATGTTGTAATGTAATGTTTAACATTTTGACTAAATCAAATTATATAGAAATAAATTAATTAATTTAAATAAAAATAAAAATATAATGTAAATATTATAAAAAAATAAAAATAACAATAAAAAAATAAAAATAACCATATAAAAATAAAATAATAATAAAAATAAAAATGACCCATGGTATTGAGAATCCATGGTATTGATGTGGAATATAACTTATTTAAAGGGGAAATTAAACCAATCTATATCCATTGTATTAACCCATGCTATTCATGTGGAATATAACCTATTTAAAAGGAGAATTAAACCAACCTAGATCCATCTTAACTTTGGATTTACAGAAGGATCAAACTTCTTTTCACTCTAAAAAGAAGTTACATCTTAAAAGATTTTATCTCTGTTGACTCTTGGTAGATCCAAAGTTAAAATATTTAAAAAACAAATAACATTAACCATTTTTCTCCTATCATGATATTTCAAAAATAGAAATGCTATGATTTTTATAAAATAAGATTATATTGTTAAGTCAAAAATTCGGGTTGTAGAATCCTTTTGCTACTCACATAAGAGATATTCATAGCTCCACCAATCTTCTTAATTTGTACTCGACTATTTTGCATTTATTGCTTACGTAGTTACTTTACTTGCATTTACTACTCTTGTATTTATGAATATTATCGTCATGTCTTTTTATGCTTACTTTATATGAAGAGACAACAATAGGTAGTAGGGCTAAAAAACTATTCAATGCAAAAATTTAATGCTAAATAATAAGTAATATCCATTCATTTTTGTTGACAAAAGATAATGTTATTTATGTGATGTATGAACATTTTTTCCCCTTTTTTGTATCATATAAATAACATATTAAAGAATAACAATCAATCTCTTACTTCTTTCCCTTCTTTCTTATCATAAAAATAACATATTAAAGAATCTCAATTAATCTCTTATATTCTTAAGGTCCATAGACCACATTGGTCTTAATGGACGTTAATCATCGTCGTCATCATCATCTTCATCCACATGTACACTAATAATTGAGCCTACAATTCTTATGGCACAAATTTCTTGGAAATTGTGTTATTGGAGGTTTTACATAATTCTTGTTGTTTTCTTTATTGGATATTGCAATGATATCCATAAAATAATACGACATTTTGATTCCTTAAAAAAAACTCATTGTAATTTTTTGAACAATGAGACCAGTTACCTTGTAAGAAAGAAAATAATTTCATTTTATATGAAGAATGGTGTCCATGAGATGAAATAGTAAATGCTTTTACTAAAATCCTCCATATGATTCATATAAAAAGAGAGAGTAAATGGTTTTGTTAAATTTTCTCTTTATGATTTCCACAAAGATTGTTACTTATGAAGAAATGTTGTCTATGTGTAATGACCCCAGTAGATGTAAATGTGAATTTTACTATGGTAAAAGACAATATAGTAGTTGTTGCTTATGCTTAAAAGAAACAAAACTGTGATAAACTACATTATTGAATAATTTAAATATTTTCTTGAAATGCTGGCAGCCTCTGGGAGGTGGATTTCAAAGAAAGAAAATCAGTTGTAATAACTGATTGGAACTGCCCTCCCAAACAGGAAAAGTCCTGGGTGTAGGGAGGAAGTTCTGTGCTGTTGGGACAGACAGAAGAGATCCTTTCGAAGGAAAAGAAAAAGGAGAATACAAAGGAAAATTGGTTAAGTCTAGTAAAGACCAGATAACCAGGCACAAGGTGCACAGATCTAGATAGCTCGGGGGAGAGAATTCTGTCTGAGAGATGGATCTCATGGCTGGGTGGAAGAGCAGACTCGAAGCACAGGTGACTTGCTTGAGCATCTAATGATAACTCTGGTGAACCAGGTGCGGTTGCAAATCTCAAAGTCCTTTTGAGTTAAAAGAGAAACCTACAGTGTATTCACAGTAGTTAAATAAGTACTGTGCTTCTTTTCTTAGAAACTGTCACATTATTCATATAACTGTAATCGATGTGGTATTAAATTAAAGGACAGGTTATCAGTTGATAGGCCTGACCTGAATATTAGTTATGCGGTTAATATAATCACAACAGTGAAACATTTCAAAGGACCGCTTAAGAACAGAAAAGCATGACTCGAAACAGACAGAAAGACTGAGGCATCTTAAGTAAAGAAGCAGCCAATACCGGAATAAACAGTTCAGAATATCTTGAACATAAATTAACCATACATATAATGTGCCATTAAGTATGAGCCTGGAAACCCCAGAGCTTGGAAAGAAACCACGGCTGTAGCCGAACTATAAATTTAGTGACAGGAAAGAGAAGATTATGCGACGATTTATAAGAAAGGGTAAACACATTAGCTAGACAAGAAAAATATATATTCTACAGCTGTATGAGACTCTGTAACTGATTATAAACAGTGTTATCCAATCACAGCGTTTCGGTAAATAACAACGAAGCTAGTTTAATGAGAAACGATAAAGGCAAAACAAAACCCTCATACATATGTGTATTTCAACATTTATAACATAAAGGAAAACGGTATGGTAGTGTCACACAAGTATCCGAGAGCGTTAATAGTAAAAGCTAGAAAAGTCCAGAAACGCGTGAACATATCAGAACAAGTTATTTGAAACCATAGTATATTTTAAATGAAATTAAGAGTCCTAGCGTTGCTGTGACATACAGTGTATCCATAGACAAAGGCGGAGTTAATGATAACAAGCATTCAATCCTAATAAGCAAACTGTCATATATCGAATGAATATTGCTAAGAACACAAATATGTTAACCAAAATGCAAAGCCGAAGCCGCCTGAGGGCTCGGACGGAGCAATATGTTCTTGTATCCTTTAACAAAATAATACCAGATAGAGTACCTTTGGAAAGAAAAACAGGTGCATAAACAGCGGAAAATAGAGACAGCTTTAAATAGAAGGAACCTGGTTCCGCTAACCCTGATATGAGCATACGGCCGAGGCCGATGCTGAAGGTCACGCATCAGATACAAAGACCCAAGTCCGGGTAAGCCGCGAGGGCAGTATAAAACCAATTTAGTTTATGAAATATAAGAAACCAATACATGAGTTCCGCTGGAAACAATAACTTAGCAGGCGAACCTTTGAAGCAAACCAGTCATTAAAATATAAAAGTAAACCATGAGGATTCCTCTTCAGAGAATACCTCAGCAAACCAAAGCAAGAACCAGTACACTGACGGCGGTCTGTTACAAAACACAATAAGAATAGCTCAGAAACGAGAAGCTCTGAGCCCACGCATACAGGAGGAATGCAAACATCTGATGAGAGCTTACCTGTAGCCGCCGTTAGGGCTGAACTGACGAGACTGGTCACCTCGACACCATCGAAGGGGTTGGAACAATCCCACCTGCATTCGCTAACAGTGAAAGGGAATAAATTAATCTGAGTCGATACATTACAATGGCATAGTAAACGATAACCAGCAAAATGTGAACAATAGTTAAATACCTGTGTAGGCTTGGAGCTGGGCACCTCACGGCTTCTGGTGAGGATGCTGGTTGTGAGGATAACACTGGTGGAATCGAACCCACGTCTAAACACCGAGGCGGAGCCGGATGAGCAGTGCGAACAAATAAACCCCAAGCTTGCCCAAAAGGGTTATGTAATAACTTAAAACCCTCAGATTCATCTCCGCCCTTCATTTGCAGGATGAGATCTCGTCCGTCCAGACAAAGCGGGAAAATGAAGCGGGAAGACCGAGAATTCCAAGCCCGAGGAGTCACATGGCCGGATGGGCAGGCCATGCCACCTGGCTTGATGTGGTCCGAAAACATTTAAGCGGTGGGTGAGCTGGTGCCTGCAAGAACTGCGGCCGGACCTCCAAACCCCGAGCCTATTAAATATACACTGTATGCTGAGGGGGTTAAATGATTAGGTTCAGCTATAAGCCAAAAGTGCTTCATAAAACAAGTCATGGCATAACCTTTATACCATGGTGCATGTATATACCTTTTTGCAAAGTAATCGAGGGTTATAATAATAGTTTTATTATTATGAATGATGCACGGCACAAGGGTTTAGTCTAAGCGGCATATAGATTAGGCGTATGGTGATGCATATGGTAAAAATACACGGTATAACAAAGTTATGTGTATGGTATGCATTTAAGTGTTTAAATTAAAATTTTTTCTTCATGTATTTATATATGTACAGGGGTGTGACAAATTGGTATCAGAGCCCAGTTACAACACTGTGGCCTCAAGCATGACATGTTTCACTGTGCAGAAGCATACACTATGCATACATATGAAAACTGATAATTTACCTAACTGTTGTTCTGTCTATTTAGGGGTGAGACACAGAATTATAACAGCTAACAGTTAAGCAAAAAAAGGTAACGAAATGCAAGGAGATGGCAGTAACCCTCGGGAAAACCCAGAACTGTGGGTACAGTTGGGTGAGGAAACACGAAGTACCAATCTTGCAATACTGGAAACTGTTTAAGAATTGAAAAATGAGATGGCACGACTGCGAGAGGACAACGCACGTTTGACGGTGGAGCAAGAGAGAATTTTGAAGAGTTTGTCGGACAGGCAAAACCCACCTTTATCTAACCCCAGCGTAGAACAGCAGAGGATGACAGAAGAACAAGACTACCAGATTGAACCTGAAAATGCAGAAGGCAAAGAGGATCATTCTGATAATGTACCAGAGCAGCAAACTTCAAAACGTCAGAGGATGGAGCTTTAGGGGGAATTTCGAAAAATTAAACCCCCACATTTCGATGGAGAACATGAAGAAGCAGCGGAAGCTTGGTTAATAAATATGAACAAATATTTTCAGTTGTATGAGTATGATCATAACCTGAAGGCGAGACTGCCTATTTTCCAGTTACAAGGTAAAGCAACCTTGTGGTGGGAGGAAATCAAGATTGTCAAGGGGGTAAGCGAACGGACCATTACATGGGAGAAATTTCAGAAATACTTCAAAGAAAGGTACTTGACTGAGCGCTTCTATGATGAAAAGGCGAGAGAATTTCATGATTTAAGATTGGGGCAGCAGACTATGGACGAATTCATTAATCGCTTTACCTCTCTGCTACGTTATGTACCTTATATCAAGGAGGAAAAAGCCAAGGTTCAAAGGTTTGTGAGCAGCTTACCTTCATATATAAGAGAGAGGATTGAGTTTGACAATCCTAGGACCATGGATGAGGCTATTCGTAAAGCAAGGATCTGCTATCAGCAGAATAAACAGAAGGGGGATACTTCAAATAAAAGATGGAATGAGAAAAAGAGTAGTCGGATGGTTGGAAGCAGCAAGGGAGGTCGCAGCAATGGGAGTAAGGGAGCTGGTAAAGGATTAAACAGTAGATCTGCAGCAAGGAGTGCGCCCCGAGCTAGGCCGATAAGTGAATCTAGAGTAAGTGAGCAGCCTGTTAGGCCAGAAGGTGAGGGGATGACCAGACCTCCAGTTCAGTGCTGGGGCTGTGGAGGACCTCACTATGTTAAAAACTGCCCACAGCGAAAGGGGACAGACCAGATATCTCAAATTCATGAAGCATCAACTGTTGGGGACGTGGCACGTAGTGTACCCAGAATTAATGCAGCGTTGGAGGACCGCCAAGCGGAATATCAGCCGACTATGGTTGAATTTGAAGGTAAAATTTCAAACCTTTCTATAGCTGTTCTTATTGATCCAGGAGCTACTTTAAGTTATGTTAGCCCAAAGATAGTAGAACAGTGTAAGCTACAATCTGAAAAATTCAGAAATCCGTGGCTGGTCCAATTAGCTACAGGAGCCAAGAGATGGGTCTTGGCCAAAATAAATAATTGCTCTTTAACCATAGCAGGGCAGCCAATAGTGGCAGACTTAAACATACTACCTTTGGGTTCATATGACATTCTGATTGGGATGGATTGGCTGGAGAAACACTGGTCCTTAGTGAATTGCAAGACAAAAACCATTTACTATAAGGATGACCGTGGAGAGCAGCAGGAATTACAAGGAATCAAGCATCCCGTACAGATTCGACCCATTACAGCATCTCAGTTAGCTAAATGCATCAAGAAGAAATGTCAAATTTATGCTATTCAGGTGGGTTACGCAAATCAGAAGGATAAAACTGCCATGCTGGGTAACATTCCGGTAGTACAAGAATTTGCAGATGTTTTTCCTGAGGAAGTACCGGGGTTACCACCTAAAAGAGACGTGGACTTCACCATTGAATTGATTCCGGGAGCAGCACCCGTGTCACGAGCACCATACCGAATGAGCGTACCAGAACTAACAGAATTAAAAATGCAACTGCAGGAGCTGCTAGACAAAAATTACATCCGTCCCAGCGTATCACCCTGGGGAGCCCCAGTGTTATTTGTCAAAAAGAAAGATGGAACTTTCCGGATGTGTATTGATTATCGTCAGCTGAACAAGCTCACGATCAAAAATAAATATCCTTTGCCCCGGATCGACGAACTTTTTGATCAAGTGAAGGGGGAAACGGTATTCTCTAAAATCGATCTGCGATCTGGTTATCATCAAATTAGAATTAAAGAGGAGGATATCGCTAAGACAGCTTTCAGAACGCGGTATGGACATTACGAATTCGTGGTGCTACCTTTTGGTCTGACCAATGCACCTGCTACCTTCATGTGTTTGATGAACAGTGTGTTTCATAAGTTCTTAGATAAATTTGTGTTGATATTCATAGACGACATTCTGATCTACTCCCGGTCAAGGAGGGAGCATGAGGAGCACCTTAGAGTGGTGTTGCAAACTTTGCGAGAACATCAGTTATATGCAAAGTTTAGTAAGTGTGATTTCTTTAAGGAGGAGATACAATACTTAGGCCATGTAATCACAAAGGAGGGGATTGCAGTAGACCCTGAAAAAATCAGAACTATAATGGAGTGGCCCATCCCAAAGGACGTGGCAGATATCAGATCCTTTATGGGGCTAGCGGGTTATTACAGAAGGTTTGTGGAAGGCTTTTCAAGGGTAGCATACCCTATCACCTCCTTACAAAAGAAGGGGAAGGTATTTAAGTGGACCTCAGAATGTCAGCGGAGCTTTGAGCAGCTCAAGCACTTACTCACCACCGCGCCTATCTTGAGTATAGCTGATCCTAATAAGGATTACGTGGTCTGTACTGACGCGAGTAAAGAAGGTGTGGGAGGAGTGCTGATGCAAGAAGGAAGAGTAATTGCATATGAATCAAGGAAATTAAAGGAACATGAGCAGAAATACTCTGCTTACGACTTGGAATTGGCAGCTGTTATTCATGCGCTGAAAATGTGGAGACATTACCTGTTAGGAAGAAAATTTCTGTTGTTGACAGACCATCACAGCTTAACGAACTATTTCAGTCAACCCACCTTAAATACGAGACAAGCTCGTTGGGCAGATTTCTTAAGCGGGTTTGATTTTGAAATTAAGCATTTGAAGGGAAAGGAGAACCGGGTAGCTGACGCATTGAGTCGGAAGGTGCAATGTGTGTGCAGGATTTCAGTTAGTAAGTGGCAGAGTACCTTACTTGAAAGGATAAAATTAGCGGCTGATCAAGATGTTGTTTATCAGCAGTTAAAACAGCAGGTACAACAACTTTCTGATAAGGAAATACAACAGGGATACGAGTTAGATGATGCGGGGATGCTGTATTTCCACAAAAGGCTGTATGTGCCCAATGAAGATAGTCTTAAGAAGCTGATTCTAGATGAATTTCATATCAGTCATTACACCGGGCACCCAGGATACCAGAAAATGGTCAGCGCACTTCGGAAGGAATACTATTGGCCAAAAATGAAGAAAGAGGTAGCTGAATATCTAGCGCGATGTCTAGAATGTCAGCAGATTAAGGCGGAGCATTTGCATCCAGCAGGGTTGCTCCAACCCTTACCCATTCCGGAATGGAAATGGGAAACTATTTCCATGGACTTTATAACCGGGTTGCCTCGAACGAGGAAAAATAATGATTCCATTATGGTGGTAGTGGATAAGTTAAGTAAGGCAGCACACTTCATACCGGTACAATCCACATATAAAGCTGTGCAAATTGCTCATATTTTCATGCAAAATGTGTTCAAGCTGCATGGACTTCCGAAAGTAATAATCTCGGATCGTGATGTTAAGTTCACATCAACTTTTTGGAGGACATTGTTTGCTGAGCTGGGAACACAACTGAACTTTAGCACAGCCTACCATCCTCAGATCGATGGTCAAACGGAGCAGGTGAACCAGGTAGTGGAGGACATGCTGAGAGCATGTGTTATGATGAAACCAACCCAATGGGAGGAATACCTTCACCTGGTTGAATTCGCGTATAATAATGGGTATCATACGTCAACACAGCTGAGTCCCTTTGAGGTTCTGTATGGGCGAAAGTGCCGCACACCCTCAAGCTGGGGTGGACCTGAGGATAGGTTGAGATTTGGCCCGGATATGCTCAAAGAAATGGAAGATATGGTGAAAAAGGTGCGTAGCAACTTAAAGTCTGCTCAGGATAGACAAAAAAGTTTTGCAGACCGAAAGAGAAGGTTCAAAGAATTCCAGGTCGGAGACCATGTTTTCGTAAGAATCCAAACCAGAAGGAGTACCTTGCAGTGGAGTGGGTGTGCCAAGCTTGCACCTCGCTATTTTGGACCTTTTCAAATCTTCGCAAGAGTGGGGCCAGTAGCTTATCAACTTGCCCTACCAAGCCATATTAAGATCCACAATGTTTTTCATGTTTCCGTATTAAAACAATACGTCTACGATCCTAAACATGTGATTCAATGGCAGGATGTTCGGGTAAGAATTAAATCTGGTCATTCTAAATAAGCTTTATTCTTAAACAAGGAAATAACTAAATCTGTTGCTGTTTGCAGGTCGAGCCGGAAGGCGAGGTTCTGGTCGAACCACTGACCATTCTCGACCGGAGAGAAGTGCGGCTGCGAAAACGGGTTATTTTCCAAGCTAAGGTGCAGTGGCAGCATTATGGGCCTGAAGAGGCCACTTGGGAGGATGAGGAACTCCTTAAAGAAGCTTACCCGAATTTGTTTAAGGAAAACAGACATCGGGACGATGTCCAATCACAGGAGGGGGAGATGTAATGACCCCAGTAGATGTAAATGTGAATTTTACTATGGTAAAAGACAATATAGTAGTTGTTGTTTATGCTTAAAAGAAACAAAACTGTGATAAACTACATTATTGAATAATTTAAATATTTTCTTGAAATGCTGGCAGCCTCTGGGAGGTGGATTTCAAAGAAAGAAAATCAGTTGTAATAACTGATTGGAACTGCCCTCCCAAACAGGAAAAGTCCTGGGTGTAGGGAGGAAGTTCTGTGCTGTTGGGACAGACAGAAGAGATCTTTTCGAAGGAAAAGAAAAAGGAAAATACAAAGGAAAATTGGTTAAGTCTGGTAGAGACCAGATAACCAGGCACAAGGTGCACAGATCTTGTTGAGGGCTCGAGGCCTGCAAGATAGCTCGGGGGAGAGAATTCCGTCTGAGAGATGGATCTCATGGCTGGGTGGAAGAGCAGACTCGAAGCACAGGTGACTTGCTTGAGCATCTAAATTATGACTCTGGTGAACCAGGTACGGTTGCAAATCTCAGAGTCCTTTTGAGTTAAAAGAGAAACCTACAGTGTATTCACAGTAGTTAAATAAGTACTGTGCTTCTTTTCTTAGAAACTGTCACATTATTCATATAACTGCAATCGATGTGGTATTAAATTAAAGGACAGGTTATCAGTTGATAGGCCTGACCCGAACTTAGTTATGCGGTTAATATAATTACAGCGGTGAAACATTTAAAGGACCGCTTAAGAACAGAAAAGCATGACTCGAAACAGACAGAAAGACTGAGGCATCTTAAGTAAAGAAGCAACCAATACCGGAATAAACAGTTCAGAATATCTTGAACATAAATTAACCATACATATAATGTGCCATTAATACGAGCCTGGAAACCCCAGAGCTTGGAAAGAAACCATGGCTGTAGCCGAACTATAAATTTAGTGACAGGAAAGAGAAGATTATGCGACGATTCATAAGAAAGGGTAAACACATTAGCTAGACAAGAAAAATATATATTCTACAGCTGTATGAGACTCTGTAATTGATTATAAACAGTGTTATCCAATCACAGCGTTTCGGTAAATAACAGCGAAGCTAGTTTAATGAGAAATGATAAAGGCAAAACAAAACCCTCATACATATGTGTATTTCAACATTTATAACATAAAGGAAAACGGTATGGTAGTGTCACACAAGTATCCGAGAGCGTTAATAGTAAAAGCTAGAAAAGTCCAGAAACGCGTGAACATATCAGAACAAGTTATTTGAAACCATAGTATATTTTAAATGAAATTAAGAGTCATAGCGTTGCTGTGACATACAGCGTATCCATAGACAAAGGCGGAGTTAATGATAACAAGCATTCAATCCTAATAAGCAAACTGTCATATATTGAATGAATATTGCTAAGAACACAAATATGTTAACCAAAATGCAAAGCCGAAGCCGCCTGAGGGCTCGAACGGAGCAATATGTTCTTGTATCCTTTAACAAAATAATACCAGATAGAGTACCTTTGGAAAGAAAAACAGGTGCATAAATAGCGGAAAATAGAGACAGCTTTAAATAGAAGGAACCTGGTTCTGCTAACCCTGATATGAGCATACGGCCGAGGCCGATGCTGAAGGTCACGCATCAGATACAAAGACCCAAGTCCGGGTAAGCCGCGAGGGCAGTATAAAACCAATTTAGTTTATGAAATATAAGAAACCAATACATGAGTTCCGCTGGAAACAATAACTTAGCAGGCGAACCTTTGAAGCAAACCAGTCATTAAAATATAAAAGTAAACCATGAGGATTCCTCTTCGGAGAATACCTCAGCAAACCAAAGCAAGAACCAGTACACCAACGACGGTCTGTTACAAAACACAATAAGAATAGCTCAGAAACGAGAAGCTCTGAGCCCACTCATACCGGAGGAATGCAAACATCTGATGAGAGCTTACCTGTAGCCGCCGTTAGGGCTGAACCGACGAGACTGGTCACCTCGACACCATCGAAGGGGTTGGAACAATCCCACCTGCATTCGCTAACAGTGAAAGGGGATAAATTAATCTGAGTCGATACATTACAATGGAATAGTAAACGATAACCAGCAAAATGTGAACAATAGTTAATTACCTGTGTAGGCTTGGAGCTGGGCACCTCACGGCTTCTGGTGAGGATGCTGGTTGAGAGGATAACGCTGATGGAATCGAACCCGCGTCTAAACACCAAGGCGGAGCCGGATGAGCAGTGCGAACAAATAAACCCCAAGCTTGCCCAAAAGGGTTATGTAATAACTTAAAACCCTCGGATTCATCTCCGCCCTTCATTTGTAGGATGAGATCTCGTCCGTTCAGACAAAGCGGGAAAATGAAGCGGGAAGGCCGAGGATTCCAAGCCCGAGGTGTCACATGGCCGGATGGGCAGGCCATGCCACCTGGCCTGATGTGTACCGAAAACATTTAAGCGGTGGGTGAGCTGGTGCCTGCAAGAACTGCGGCCGGACCTCCAAACCCCGAGCCTATTAAATATACATTGTATGCTGAGGGGGTTAAATGATTAGGTTCAGCTATAAGCCAAAAGTGCTTCATAAAACAAGTCACGGCATAACCTTTATACCATGGTGCATGTATATACCTTTTTGCAAAGTAATCGAGGGTTATAATAATAGTTTTATTATTATGAATGATGCACGGCACAAGGGTTTAGTCTAAGCGGCATATAGATTAGGCGTATGGTGATGCATATGGTAAAAATACACGGTATAACAAAGTTATGTGTATGGTATGCATTTAAGTGTTTAAATTAAATTTTTTTCTTCATGTATTTATATATGTACAGGGGTGTGACACTATGTGTACTCATTCAAGTATATCTAGAATTTTGATTTGTAGACATGATTCTTCATTTGAAGTATATATGACTTGACACAATAGAAACTATGATATGTAAGGTATACGGGAAAACTTAAAAAATGAGAATTTATTTTAAAATGTAAAAACATTGGAAAATGATATATCTGTAAAAATAATCAAATTTCAATTAATTTTATATATAACCATGGTGTCAACCCCAGTAAATTTGCGATTTGTTTTCAGTATGATTTTTTGATGGGTTCTTCTAGTTTAATTTTTCTAAAATTTGATTGAAACTTATAGAAATCACAAATTTTATGGGTAATCTTTGCACAATCTAAATGTGTTAGGGTTTTTTAGGGTGTTGAATTCATATATACGATCAAAAAACCAGTTTAAATAACACAAATCAAGATTTCATTTCAAATTTTTCCACAAATTCCGATACTAAAAAATCCAAAAAATTACACTAAAAACAACTGCTTAAATTTATTCGAAAATAATAATGACAATTTTCATAAACACCAAAAATAAAATTAATAAAAAAAGCAGGTGGTTGTTGAATATTTTCTCTAATTTTTTTCTAATAATTCACTTTAAAAGCCTATAAACTTAACAAATAAATACAGTAACGAATTAAAAACATTAATAAAAAAAGCAGGTTGTTCAATATTTTCTCTATTTTTTTCTAATAATTCACTTTAAAAGCATATAAACTTAACAAATAAATACAGTAATGAATTAAAAACATTTATATAATTTGAGGTTGAATTTTAAAATCCAAAATTAAAATCAAAGTTAATTACCGTTATAAAATATAATATAGTTGGTTAAAGACCATTACTAGGAAAGCGTGGCATTAATTCATGTTTATAAAAATCATGCATTACATATAGCTGGCTAAAGTCCACTTCTGGGAAAGCATAGGTATTAATTCAGTTTTATAAAAATAGGGGTATTGATTTTTTTTTTTTTAATTAATAATGCATTTTTTTTAGTTAGGATGATAATGATTAATGTTTATTAAAATTTAAATGGTTTATTTTTTTTGAATAAGATATTAATTTTAATTTATTTGTTAAAAAATAATGAGAAAAGTATTTCAAGATCATTGTAGTTTTGTTAATTTAAAAGGTCAAGAAGGTGCGTAATGTGATCAAGATTTGAAACATTGATAAAATGCCGATATAAGATGAACAATTTAAGAGAGTGATTTTCATTTTTCACTTTCATATATTTGGATAATTAGATTAAAAGTGAGTATAAGATGGACAATCTAAAAAGGAATAATTTTAGAAAATCTCTTAATTTCCATATTGTATAACTTTTTATACTTGAGATATTTAATTATAATCATGTTTTCAAAAAAACACCTATTTTAATAATAAAAAAATAAAATAAAATTTTTTTCATTTAATACTGAGATTATAAATTGAAAAAAAATATAAATAATTGAATATTCACTTCAAAATACGGAGTTGTCTTTAGAGCGACTTTTTGGACTTTCTGGTCCCTGAATCCGGCGGAAATTTTTGAGGCGAAATCTTGATTTGTTTTATTTAAACTAGTTTTTTTACTATATATGGATTCAGCGCCCTTGAAAACTCTAGGGCACTTTGATTGCACAAGATTACCCATCAAGCTTGTGATTTCAATAAATTCCTGCCAGAATTTAGAGAAATGTGGCCGAAAAAACCCACCCTAAAAACTTCCAAAAAGTCACCCTAAAAACAACTCCTAAATACAACCCAGGAAAAATCAAATTAAATATATTATGAAATTTGAATGTAGATAAAAAAAGATTACGACTAATTTTCTTTGAATATAGATTAAAAAAAGGAAAGATTACTACTAATTTTCACAACCAACTATACATTTATGATTAAAACATTTAAAAATAAATAAATAAAATAGGTTTATAAATAGGTATACACATTTTCAAGAAAGGTTAGACATTAGTGAGATAGTTTAGTTGACACGGTTTATTTTTAATTTTTGGTGCAAATTTCTAGATGTTGTTAGTCTATATTTTTATTTTGGATAATTTTAGAAAAAAATTACATAGGATACCATAATGGAAATTTGATGGTGGTTGTTCCCATCCTAATGTGGAAGTTAGTTGGTCTTTGTTGAATGACCCCATCTAATCTTAATAAACGATTAACTCGTACCTTTGTTTAATGTGATGAAAGATATGGGTAGTTTTAATAGAGATGTTCACCATTGAGTTAAAGTTTTCAATTAATTTTTATTTTTATAATTGATTTATATGAAATAAGAATTATTTTGTTTCTTTTGTTTTTTTTAAATTTCATGGTAAATTTATTGTAATTTTTTTTTTCTATTTTTAAATTTATTATATATAATAATTATGTGTTTTATAAATGTATAATTTTTTTTGGGTTTGGAGTATGTTTTAAATTTATTTTTGCTTAGTTAAGAGTTTGTTTTTTAGTGTAAGTAAATAGGTTAACAAACCATAAACTATGTGTCAAGCCAGGAAGTAACTCCTCAAAATGATATTGTATTATTCATTTAAGTTGTTTATTATTATATACAAGAGGGAGTAACTATTGAGTTCCATCTCTCGATGACTTTCCATTCTCTCTATTATTTGTTTACACTATTTACAGTTGTTCATCCAATCCCTATGATTAGGTGTCGACATTCCCCCCCTTAATCTGAAGGGATGTTGGTGAGTCCAAGCATCGTTTTGAATCTTTCAAGCTTTTCTCTTCCAAGCGCTTTAGTGAAGATGTCTGAAATCTACTCATTAGTGGAACAATGGCGAAGATAGATTGTTTTGGCCTCAACATGATGTCGAATTAGATGATATTTTGTATTGATGTGCTTCGTTCGATCATGGAACTTTGGGTTCTTGGCCAACTTTATTGCCAAGGTATTGTCAATCATGAGTGCAGTCAATTGTACTTGTTTTACCTGCAAATCTTCCAGAATTTTCCTGAGCCACACAATTTCTTTTGTTGCCTCGGTTGCTACCACATATTCTGCCTCTGTTGTGGAATCTACTGGAACTGGTTGTTTACATGATCTCCAGGAGGCCGCTCCTGATCCAAGACTCATAGCATAACCCGAAGTAGATACCCTAGTTTCTTTGTCTCCATCAAAGTCTGAATCAGAGTATCCAATCAAGCTGAAGTCGCCCACCTATGTATACTTGAGTCCAAAGTCTTGAGTTCCCTTGTAATGACCCCAGAAGCTGTAAATGTGGAATTTTACTATGGTAAAAGATAGTATGGTAGTTGTTGTTTTATTGTAAAAAAAAAAAAACAAAACTCTGATAAACTATTTTATTGAGAAATTTAAAATATTTTTCTTGAAATGCTGGCAGCCTCTTAAAGGAGGATTTCAAAGAAAGAAGTCAGTTGTATTAACTGATTGAAACTACCCACCCAAACAGGAAAAGTCCTGGTAGTGGGGAGGAAGCTCTGTGCTGTGGGGACAGACAGAGAGAGAAATCTTTTCCAGGAGGAAAAGGAAAAAAGAAAATACAAGAGAAAACTGGTTAAGTCTGGTGAGGACCAGATAACCAGGCACAAGGTGCACATATCTTGTTGAGGGCTGAAGGCCTGCAAGATGGCTCGGGGGAGAATCCAGTCTTATAGATGGATCTCATGGTTGGGTGGAAGAGCAGATTTGGCATGCAGGTGAATTTACTGAAGTACCCATTTACGATACTGGCGAACCAGGTACGAATTCATACTGCAGAGAATCTGAATGAATAAAGAATGATGAATGCACAGAGGACTTATAGTAGTCAGGGAATGACTGTGTGTTTTATTTCTTTAATTACTACTGCAGAGAAACTGAACGAATAAAGAATGATGAATGCACAGAGGACCTACAGTAGTCAGGGAATGACTGTGTGTTTCATTTCTTTAATTACTATCATGATGAATAATTTAGTTAAACAGGAGGTAGTTTAACTTAAATGTCAGATTATCATGAAGATAATATAGTTAAACAGATGGTAGTTAACTTAAAAAAACAGACCATCAATCAATATACATATTTAAAAAAAGAGACACAGAGGTGGTCCTTAGTAAGAAAGTGCATGCAACGAAACAACTAGCCAGGATGCTATAGAACTTAACCAGTTATGAATGTATCGATAGTAACATCAGAAAACTTTTTGAGCCGTGTAAGAAAAGCCGGCCAATAAATCTCTCCTTAAACATTGACAGAAAGGAGTTGAATCTACTTTAAGATACAAGAGAATGATGAATATCGGAAAAATAACATATCCTTCAGGAAAGAGAACAAACCCTGCAATCGTAGGAAATAATGGAACCCTACAGTAACCAATACTGTTAAAGTAATGTTCAATACATACGGCCAACAGAGGAATTCAATATATACAAATTTACGGAAATAGACATCAAACAATATTCATGATAGCGTTAACAGCCCAGAGTATGCGCTACCGCAGCCGTGAGCCCGGCTGTGAGGAATCATTCTCCGGAGTAACCATATCAAACAGAGAACCCGTATATGCTTCCAAGTAAACCTTTACAAGAAATATAATCTAATCTTTGTAGGAAAAGGAAACATATAAGGCGTTGTTGCATAAACCAAGCGAGCACATCATTTAACCAAACCATTCAATGACAAACTTATACAGAGGTTATGAGTATATTTACTTCGATATCAGTCGTTAAGATATAAGTGAACCTGAAGTGTACTGCTGTCTCAGGGACAGACAGACAGCCGAGCTATAGCCGGAGGCGAATAACCATTAGCAACAATGGTAACAGCGAACCAGGTTAATAGCATTCAAAACGTAAACAACCCAGAAGGAACTCAGATAGAAAGACAACCTTCGAATGCAAGTTAGGAAAACTCAGATAATATAACCCTGGAAATGTAACATTTATATATATATAACTGAAACAAGGAAATGTATAGTCTAGTCCCGCTAACCAAAGAGTTTGGCATACAGCCAGCTCGTTACAGTTGCTATTAAATTAAGTACAGAGGCATCAGTGCCCAAAACCCCGCAATGGGTAGAAATGTTCAAACTGAAGTTACAGTAAATGAATTCGAGCACACAAGTTCCACTGTGTATCATAACTCACCGGAGCCGGACATGGCCTAAGCCTGACAACTAAAATCCATAAGCCGTGAGGATTCCCTCAGGAAACACCTCATCAGCACGAAAACGAAAGAGAACCGGCAACAGAAGGACCAAACTGCAATAATCAAATAGGAATACATTAGGGTCGAAGGAGCCTTAGAGCTCTCGCACCCAGGAGGAACCGTAAAATGAAAGGTAACCCTACCTGTAAAATTGCCGAGGAAGCCGAGGCGTTGAGGTTACGCTGTCGAAGGGGGCTCGAGCGGATCCACCTGCACGCATTACCAATAAGGGAATCATTTAGTATGAACATCTGAAAAACAAGCAAACAAAACTCAACCTGAGCGCGAGCAACCCAAAGGGAAAAAAGGAATGGTAGCAGACGAATATGCAGGCGGGATATTGCGATACCTGAGTAAGTTTTGATGGGCAAGCCACGGCATCCGGAAGGCTAACAGAACTCGAACCGGAGTCTGAGAAAACGAAGAGGATATGACCTTGTGAACAAATGAACTCGGCTCGCAGCATAAGGGTTTATGTATTAACCCTATACCCTTGGGCTCACCCCAGCCCTCCGATCTGGAATGTAAATCTCGACCGTAGATACCGCGTGGGAAACTGGAGCGGGAAGGACGAGGAGACGGAGCCCGAGGTGTCACATGGCCCCGCAGGTAAGCCATGCCACCTGCTAATGTATGAGCCCAAAACATAAAAGTAACCAATGACCTGGCGCCGGCAGGGACAGCGACCAGACCAAAAATCACTGCGCCTATTTAATATATACCATGTACTGAGGGGTTGGTAGGTTAGTGTTAAAACAATATACGTCAAACCATAATCTACCATCGTGCAGCATATAATTATTATGCGGTAAAACTTAAGTCAACATGAAATATAAATTGACATACAAGCAGTGCGAAGGAAAGGGTTCAAATGGTTAATAGAGTTACCATTGATTCATATGTGTTTTGCATTAATTTTATTTTTTTATTTTAATTTTTATGTATATGTATATGAGGGTGTGACAAATTGGTATCAGAGCCCAGTTTCAACACTGTGGCCTCAGGAATGACATGTTTCACTGTGCAGAAGATTACACCATGCATATGTATAGAAGGTTAAAAAAATCAAATAACTGTTGTTTTTGTCTATTTTAGGGGTGAGATACAGGAATATATCAGCTAATAGTTAAGCTAGGAAAAAGAAGTGAAATGCAAGGAGCCGGCAGCGCCCCTCGGGAAAACCCAGAGCTGTGGGTACAGTTGGGCGAGGAAACACGAAGTACCAATCTCGCAATACTGGAAACTGTTCAGGAGTTGAAAAATGAGATGGCAAGACTACGGGAAGACAACGCGCGCTTGACGGTGGAACAAGAGAGAATTCTGAAGAGTTTGTCAGACAGGCAGAACCCACCCTTATCTAATCCCAGCGCGGAACAGCAGAAGATAACAGAAGAACAAGACTATGAAATTGGACCTGAAAATTCAGAAGGTAAGGAGGATCATTCTGATAATGTACCAGAACAACAAACTTCAAAACGTCAGAGAATGGAGCTGCAGGGAGAATTTCGAAAAATTAAACCCCCACATTTTGATGGAGAACAGGAAGAAGCGGCTGAAGCATGGCTAATAAATATGAACAAATATTTTCAGTTGTATGAGTATGATCATAACTTGAAGGCGCGACTGGCTATTTTCCAGTTACAAGGTAAAGCAACCCTGTGGTGGGAGGAAATCAAGATTGTCAAGGGGGTAAGTGAACGGACCATCACATGGGAGAAGTTCCAGAAATACTTCAAAGAGAGATACCTGACTGAGCGCTTCTACGATGAAAAGGCAAGAGAATTCCATGATTTACGGCTGGGGCAGCAGACTATGGACGAATTCATTAATCGTTTTACTTCTCTGCTACGTTATGTACCCTATATTAAGGAGGAAAAGGCCAAGGTGCAAAGGTTTGTGAGCAGCTTACCTTCATATATAAGAGAGAGGATTGAGTTCGACAATCCTAGGACCATGGATGAGGCTATCCGCAAAGCAAGGATCTGTTACCAGCAGAATAAACAGAAGGGGGATACTTCAAATAAAAGATGGAATGAAAGAAGGAGTAGTCGGGTGGTTGGAAACAGCAAAGGAGGTCGCAGTAATGGGGGTAAGGGAGCTGGTAAAGGATTGAACAGCAGAGCTGTAGCAAGAAGTGCGCCCCGAGCTAGGCCAACAAGTGAGACTAAAATAAGTGAACAGCCTGTTAGGCCAGAAGGTGAAGGAATGACCAGACCTCCAGTTCAATGCTGGGGCTGTGGAGGACCTCACTATGTTAAAAACTGTCCACAGCGAAAGGGTACGGACCAGATATCTCAGATTCATGAAGCATCGACTGTTGGGGATGTGGCACGTAGTGTACCGAGGATTAACGCAGCCTTGGATGATCGCCAAGCGGAATACCAGCCGACTATGGTGGAATTTGAAGGTAAAATCTCAAACCTTTCTATAGCTGTTCTCATTGATCCAGGAGCTACTTTAAGTTATATTAGCCCAAAGATAGTAGAACAGTGTAAGTTACAATCTGAAAAATTCAGAAATCCGTGGTTGGTCCAATTAGCTACGGGAGCCAAGAGACGGGTCTTGGCAAAAATAAATAATTGCTCTTTAACCGTAGCAGGACAGCCAATAGTTGTGGATCTGAATGTACTACCCTTGGGTTCATATGACATCCTGATTGGGATGGATTGGCTGGAGAAACACTGGTCATTAATAAACTGCAAGACTAAAACCATTTACTATAAGAATGATCTTGGTGAACAGCAAGAACTGCAAGGGATCAAGCATCCCGTACGGGTCCGACCCATTACAGCGTCTCAGTTAGCTAAATGCATCAAAAAGAAATGCCAGATTTATGCTGTTCAGGTGGGCTACGCAAATCAGAAGGACAAAACCGCTACGCTGGACAACATTCCAGTGGTGCAAGAATTTGCAGATGTTTTTCCAGAGGAAGTACCGGGATTACCACCTAAAAGAGATGTGGACTTTACCATCGAACTGATTCCGGGGGCAGCACCCGTGTCACGGGCACCATACCGAATGAGCATACCAGAATTAACAGAATTAAAGATGCAACTGCAGGAGCTGCTAGACAAAAATTACATCCGTCCCAGTGTATCACCCTGGGGAGCCCCAGTGTTATTTGTCAAAAAGAAAGATGGAACTTTTCGGATGTGTATTGATTATCGTCAGCTGAATAAGCTCACGATCAAAAATAAATATCCTTTGCCCCGGATTGATGAACTTTTCGATCAAGTGAAGGGGGCAACGGTGTTCTCTAAGATCGATTTGCGATCTGGTTATCATCAGATTAGAATTAAAGAGGAAGATATCGCCAAGACAGCTTTCAGAACTCGGTATGGGCATTACGAGTTTGTGGTGCTACCTTTCGGTCTGACCAATGCACCAGCTACCTTTATGTGTTTAATGAACAGTGTGTTTCACAGGTTCTTAGATAAATTTGTGTTGATATTTATTGACGATATTCTGATCTACTCCCGATCAAGGGAGGAGCATGAGGAACATCTTAGAGTAGTGTTACAAACTCTGCGAGAACATCAGTTATATGCTAAGTTTAGTAAGTGTGATTTCTTCCGGGAAGAGATACAATACCTAGGCCATATAATCACCAAGGAGGGGATTGCAGTAGATCCTGAGAAAATAAGGACTATAATGGAATGGCCCATACCAAAGGACGTGGCAGATATTAGGTCCTTTATGGGGCTAGCTGGCTATTATAGAAGGTTTGTGGAAGGTTTTTCAAGGGTAGCATACCCTATCACCTCCTTACAAAAGAAGGGGAAGGTATTCAAATGGACTTCAGAGTGTCAGCGGAGCTTTGAGCAGCTTAAACACTTACTCACCACCGCACCCATTTTGAGTATAGCTGATCCTAATAAGGATTACGTGGTTTGTACTGACGCAAGTAAAGAGGGTGTGGGAGGAGTGTTGATGCAGGAAGGAAGAGTAATTGCATACGAATCAAGGAAACTAAAGGAACATGAGCAGAAATACTCTGCCTATGACTTGGAGTTGGCAGCTGTTATTCATGCACTAAAGATGTGGCGACATTACCTCTTGGGAAGAAAATTTCTGCTGTTGACAGACCATCATAGTCTAACAAATTATTTCAGTCAACCCACCTTAAATACGAGACAAGCTCGTTGGGCAGATTTCCTAAGTGGGTTTGATTTTGAAATTAAGCACTTAAAAGGAAAGGAGAATCGGGTAGCTGACGCATTGAGTCGAAAGGTGCAGTGCTTGTGCAAAATTTCGGTCAGTAGATGGCAGAATACTTTACTTGAAAGGATAAAAATAGCAGCTGATCAAGATGCTGTTTACCAGCAAATTAAACAGCAGGTACAACAACTTTCTGGTAGGGAAACACAACAGGGATATGAGTTAGATGATGCCGGAATGCTGTACTTTAATAAAAGGCTGTATGTACCTGAAGAAGACAGTCTTAGAAAACTGATTCTGGACGAATTTCACATCAGCCACTACACCGGGCATCCAGGTTACCAAAAAATGGTCACCGCACTTCGGAAGGAATACTATTGGCCAAGAATGAAGAAGAATGTAGCTGAATACCTGGCGCGATGCCTGGAATGTCAACAGATTAAGGCGGAGCATTTGCATCCAGCAGGGCTGCTACAACCCTTACCCATTCCGGAATGGAAATGGGAAACTATTTCCATGGATTTTATAACAGGGTTGCCTCGAACCAAGAAAAATAATGATTCTATTATGGTGGTGGTAGATAAGCTAAGTAAGGCAGCACACTTCATACCTGTACAGTCTACGTATAAGGCTGTGCAAATTGCTCATATTTTCATGCAAAATGTGTTCAAATTGCATGGACTTCCGAAGGTAATAATATCTGATCGTGATGTCAAGTTCACATCAACTTTTTGGAGGACATTGTTTGCTGAACTGGGAACACAGCTGAACTTTAGCACAGCCTATCATCCCCAGACCGATGGCCAAACGGAACGAGTGAACCAGGTGGTGGAGGACATGTTGAGGGCATGTGTTATGCTGAAACCAACCCAATGGGAAGAATATCTCCACCTGGTTGAATTCGCGTACAATAATGGGTATCACACGTCAACACAGCTGAGTCCCTTTGAGGTCCTGTATGGGCGGAAGTGCCGCACACCCTCAAGTTGGGGTGGACCTGAGGATAGATTAAGATTTGGCCCGGAAATGCTCAAGGAAATGGAAGACATGGTGAAAAAGGTGCGTACCAACTTAAAGGCTGCCCAGGACAGACAAAAAAGTTTTGCAGACCGGAAGAGAAGGTTCAAAGAATTCCAGGTCGGAGACCATGTTTTTGTAAGAATTCAAGCCAGAAGGAGTACCTTGCAGTGGAGTGGGTGTGCCAAACTTGCCCCTCGCTATTTTGGACCTTTTCAAATCCTGGCAAGAGTGGGGCCAGTAGCTTATCAACTCGCCCTGCCAAGCCATATTAAGATCCACAATGTTTTCCACGTTTCTGTACTTAAAAAATACGTCTACGATCCTAAACATGTGATCCAATGGCAAGATGTTCGGGTAAGAATTAATCTGGATATTCTAGCTAAGCTTCGACCTCAAACAAGGAAATAACTAGATCTGTTGTTGGTTGCAGGTCGAGCCGGAAGGCGAGGTTCTGGTCGAACCACTGAACATTCTCGACCGGAGAGAAGTGCGGCTGCGGAAGCGGGTTATTTCCCAAGCTAAGGTGCAGTGGCAGCACTATGGGCCTGATGAGGCCACTTGGGAGGATGAGGAACTCCTGAAAGAAGCTTACCCGAATTTGTTTAGGGGGAACAGACATCGGGACGATGTCCAATCACAGGAGGGGGAGATGTAATGACCCCAGAAGCTGTAAATGTGGAATTTTACTATGGTAAAAGATAGTATGGTAGTTGTTGTTTTATTGTAAAAAAAAAAAAACAAAACTCTGATAAACTATTTTATTGAGAAATTTAAAATATTTTTCTTGAAATGCTGGCAGCCTCTTAAAGGAGGATTTCAAAGAAAGAAGTCAGTTGTATTAACTGATTGAAACTACCCACCCAAACAGGAAAAGTCCTGGTAGTGGGGAGGAAGCTCTGTGCTGTGGGGACAGACAGAGAGAGAAATCTTTTCCAGGAGGAAAAGGAAAAAAGAAAATACAAGAGAAAACTGGTTAAGTCTGGTGAGGACCAGATAACCAGGCACAAGGTGCACATATCTTGTTGAGGGCTGAAGGCCTGCAAGATGGCTCGGGGGGAGAATCCAGTCTTATAGATGGATCTCATGGTTGGGTGGAAGAGCAGATTTGGCATGCAGGTGAATTTACTGAAGTACCCATTTACGATACTGGCGAACCAGGTACGAATTCATACTACAGAGAATCTGAATGAATAAAGAATGATGAATGCACAGAGGACTTATAGTAGTCAGGGAATGACTGTGTGTTTTATTTCTTTAATTACTACTGCAGAGAAACTGAACGAATAAAGAATGATGAATGCACAGAGGACCTACAGTAGTCAGGGAATGACTGTGTGTTTCATTTCTTTAATTACTATCATGATGAATAATTTAGTTAAACAGGAGGTAGTTTAACTTAAATGTCAGATTATCATGAAGATAATATAGTTAAACAGATGGTAGTTAACTTAAAAAAACAGACCATCAATCAATATACATATTTAAAAAAAGAGACACAGAGGTGGTCCTTAGTAAGTGTTAGGATATTCCGACACATAGGATATAGTTAAGATCAACTTGGTCTAGTTTAGAGTTAGGTATAGAGTTAGGTAAAGTGTCTTTCTTTACCGTTGTACATATTGTAACTTACAATCCGACGGTCACGATATGTAGTGATCCGACGGTTCACTCTCACCTCGGTATTATCGACACTTGATCCGTGGCTTGACACCCGATTGGTCCATGAGTTCTATTTAAAGCGCATGGAGGGTCATTGTTCGAAAAACCCGTGCATGAGAGAAGCTTATGTAAATTTTCATTCTTTGATTAATAAATTGTCTGTACCCACGTTGGGACAGGCCGTGGACTGTTTCTCTCCTTGCACTCTGAGGGTTTTAACCACGTCAAAAATACTGGTGTATTGATTTGAGATCTGGTTGTGAGCGGTGTCCTTTTGGTATTCTTTCTGAGGAACTTACCCTGTAAATTCCTACATGGTATCAGAGCTATTTGAGGGCCGCGTCCGTTGGTGATCCAAATCTGAAGCCGGTAGAACTGCATGCGGCTGTCGTTTCCTAGATCTGCTGTTTCTGACTGCTTTCGGGCCGAGAGGACTGCTCTGTTGCGTTCGGAGCATCTGTTTCAGTGAGGAACCCCTTTCGTTTCACGCGAAAAGGTTTCCGGTAGCCCTAGCTGCGTCATTTTTCAGATCGGGAGGTATACAGTGTTTTTTTTTTTGCAGTTTACTGTCATTTTCTCTCTGCTTATTTCGGTTTCGGTTTATTTAGCCTTTTTTTTCCCGGATCTATACCTTTCATTTCTGCGTATGCTCTTTGCCTTGCGACTCTGTGCGATCTGGGCAAATCAGAAACAGAAAGAAAGGATTTTTCTCATGCGTATGCTCTTTTCCCTGCACCTTAGTGTGATCTTGGAAAATCAGAAACATTGAGAAAAATATTTAGTTTTTCGGTTAAAAGCTAACTTTGAGATTTTTTTTTAAAATTCTAGTTTTTTGGCTAAAGCTAACTTTGAGCCGTAAGGTTCGTTTTTCTTTGCATATTCGTGTTGGGTTTTGTGTTTTGTGTTTTGTAGGGGAAAAGAGCCTTCCCAAGGCAAGCACGCAAATCGAGGCCCCCCCCCCCCTCTCTCTCTCTCTCTCTCTCTCTCTCTCAAATATTTTGTATAGATCAATTGGTTCAAAGACTTTTTAAGAGAGTAGAGGTCTTGGGTTCAAGTCTCCATTTTGTGGGGGCGGATTTTTTCATTCCCGCACATTCGCGCACTTTGCCGGCAACGTCAACAATTTTTTTTTCAAAAAGCCATAACTTCTTCATCCGGAAGCCTTTTTCAGAGCCGTTTTTTTTAAAACCGCCTATTTTTTCGAGATCTATCCATTGGACCACTTACTTTCAGCATCTTCAGCTTCAGTTTTTTTTTCAAAAAATGGAAAGTCCATGCCAAGTCATTCTTGACAGCACTAACTACTTCCAATGGGTAGCCTACATGGGAGATTTACTTAGAAGTAAAGGTCTCTTCAGAATAGCCACAGACCAAGAGAAGAAACCCAAAGATGAAGACAAGGCCGAAAAATGGGAAAATAGACAAGATCAAGCACGTGGTTTGATAGGAATGTCTGTTTCTCCTGATCTTAGATTCCACATTGCAGAAATTGAAACTCCTCATGAAGCATTAGAAAAACTTGCTAAAGTTTTTGGGATTAAAAATGAAATTAGAGCCCATCAACTTGAGAATGAGTTGCTTACTTTGGATCCTAATAATTTTTCTTGCATTGAAGATTTCTTGTCCAAATTCAAGACCCTTAGATATCTCTTGGAAGGTGTTAAAGTTAAGAAAGAAGATGGTAACCTTATTTATTCCATCCTTACTAAGTTGGGACCAGCCTACTCTGTATTTGTTTCCACTTTCCATTCTACAAGGGAAGCTTTCATTTGTCAAGGCAAAGACTACAAACCCCCTTCCTTTGACTCCTTTTGTGATTCCTTAATAAGAGAACAAGAAAAACTCTTACACCTTGGTCTTCTTAATCTTGGAAACTCTTCCTCGAAAGCGTTAGCCGCCCAGCAGCAACCAAATTCAAAGAATCCTAAGAAGTCTTATCCTCAAAGGAATGGTCCTAAACCAACTCAGCCTCAAGATGAAAGATCATTTCAGCAAAATGACAAGACCAATAAAAACAAATGGAAGAGGACTGATAGACATTGTAACTTTTGTAATCGAGATGGCCACTTAGAATCTAAATGCTTTAAGAAGATGGAAGCCTTGGAAGCCGCAATGAAGAAACATAACATCCATGTGGAGCCTACTTCAACTTCAACTTCCGGAATGGCACTTTCTGCATGTCGTTGTCAATCATCTCAGTCTGGTTATGCATTAAATGTATCTTCTTCTTCTTCTCATTCTCATGAGTGGCTCATTGATTCTGGAGCCTCTTATCACATGGCCAAAAACCAAGCCATGTTTTCTTCTTTAAATGATTGTAACACCAAAAATATATATGTTGGTGATGATAGATCTCTTAATGTTGTAGGGACTGGAACTGTTCATCTAGACAATGGTCAGTTTAATGATGTATTATGTGTTCCAACCTTATCCTGCAACCTTCTATCTGTCTATCAGATAACTCATTCAGGTGAAGGTAAAATTGTTGAATTTTCACCTCATGATGTTGTAATCAAGGATCTAAAAGATCCTAAACAGATTCTAGCTACTGGTCTTGCTGATGATTCCACAAGGTTGTATAAGTTTCACAACTTTGGGTCATCAAATCTTCCCTCAGTATTTGTTGCTCATAATGATGAAGTGAGCAAACTTTGGCATGAGCGATTTGGTCACTTAAACTATCGCTCCCTTCAGCATCTATGTAAAGAAAATATGGTGACAGGTCTTCCTATGGTATCTTGCAGAGATGGTGTTTGTTCCGGATGTGTACTCGGAAAACATCATCGGGACAGTTTTGACAAACGTGCCTCTTGGCACGCCTCAGCCCCTTTACAGCTTGTGCACAGTGATTTATGTGGTCCTCTTCCTGTTGCTTCATTCTCTGGCTGCAAGTACTTCTTAACTTTCATTGATGATTTCTCCAGACGCACTTGGGTATACTTCTTAAAACTCAAGAGCGAAGTATTTAACACTTTTTTGGCCTTCAAAGCCTTTGTTGAAAAACAATCTGGACATCAAATTCTTAAGCTAAGAACTGATAATGGTGGAGAATATGTTAAAAACACATTCATCAACTTTTGCACTGAAAATGGAATTCAAATGCAACATACTGTTCCATACACTCCACAACAAAATGGTGTAGCTGAAAGGAAAAATCGCACCTTAAAGGAAATGGCTAATTGTATGCTGCAATCTAAAGGACTCAGTCTTAGTTTTTGGGCCGAAGCAATTAATTGTGCAAATTATATAATCAATCGCACTCCTACTAAGGTTCTAGAGAATATCACTCCAGAAGAAGCTTGGAGTTCCATTAAACCAGATGTAAGTCACTTTCGTGTGTTTGGAAGTGAAGCATGGGCCCATATTCCAGATGAAAAGCATAAAGCTTTAGAACCTAAGAGTGAGAAATGTACTTTTGTTGGATATTCTGAAGATGTAAAAGGTTATAGACTTATTCCATTTAAGTCCAAAAATGTTATCATTAGAAGAGATGTAAAATTTGATGAAAATAAATCGGCCTGCGAGCCTAGTCCGGCGGATGTGCCACCTCTTCCTATCTCTTCTACTTTTGAAAACATTTCTTCTTCAGATGATGAAAGTGAGGATGACAATCCTCCCCCACCTTCTCAGGATCCTCAACTTCCAAGATGGGTCCGTGCTACTCGGGATGCAGCAGGTGATCTTGCCGGTGATCCTACAGATCAGCGACGTACACGTTCTCAGTTTGAAAGAGCCTCTTCTTTACTGGCTCAAGCTCCAGTAAATCATGATCCTGACACTTTTGCAGAAGCTTCAGGCCATCCACATTGGGAAGCAGCTATGAATGAAGAATATCATTCATTGATGACAAATGATACATGGGATCTTGTTCCTCTACCAACGGGACGCAAACTTGTTAGATGTAAATGGGTTTACAGAACCAAGTATGGACCAGATGGGAAAATTGATAAACATAAAGCTCGTCTTGTTGCTAAGGGCTTTTCACAGGTTGAAGGCATTGACTACACTGAAACCTTCTCCCCTGTTGCCAAAATGAACTCTATCCGCCTTGTTCTTTCCCTTGCTGCCTCTTTAAAATGGGAAGTCCATCAAATGGATGTTAAATCTGCCTTCTTGCATGGGGACTTGCAGGAAGAAATCTATATGGAACAACCCATTGGCTTCATACAAACAGACTCCAGCCTTGTGTGTCGACTTAAGAAATCCCTTTATGGTCTCAAGCAAGCTCCTCGGGCTTGGTATGCCAAAATGGATAGCTTTCTTTTAGAATCTGGCTTTTCTAGGTGTCATTCTGACAATACTGTCTACACCAAGAAAGTGGGCACTCTCTTATCATCCTTGTTCTTTATGTTGATGATCTTATCCTTACTGGTAGTGATCCCAACCTTATAAACCATGTGAAGTCTAGCCTTAAAAAGAAATTTGAAATGACAGACTTAGGACACTTACACTATTTTCTCGGTCTTCAAGTCTTGCAATCCAAGGAGGGTATTTCCCTTTCCCAGTCCAAGTATGCTTGTGATATTCTTCGTCATTTTCACATGGAAGACTGTAAGCCAGCCCCTTCTCCCTTTCAGTCTGGAGTCAAACTTTCAGTCTCTTGTACTTCTCCTGAAGTTGATGCTACCTTATACCGTCAACTTGTAGGAAAACTCTTGTACTTAACCCATACTCGTCCTGATCTTTCCTTTGCTGTTGGCCTTGTTGCTCGTTTTATGCAAAACCCCCGTGAAAGTCATTGGAAAGCAGCTAAAAGAATACTTCGTTATGTTCGAGGTACAGTACAGTTTGGGATTCATTACAGTGCCAAAGCAGCTCCTCTGTTAGTTGGTTTCACTGATTCTGATTGGGCTGGTGACCCTGATGATCGGAAGTCTACTGCCGGTTATGTCTTCACTCTTGGTTCAGGACCTATTACATGGGCTTGTAAGAAACAGGCTGCCATTTCTCTTTCGTCAGCAGAAGCAGAGTATCGTGGTGCCGTGGAAGCTAGTAAGGAAGCCTTGTGGCTTCGTCAGATCCTATCAGAGTTTGGCTTTGAGCAGCAGCATCCAACCTCACTTTGGTGTGATAATCAAAGTGCCATTCAGCTATGCAAAGATCCAGTCCAGCATCAGCGCAGCAAACACATCGAACTACACATGCACTTCATCAGAAAACTCATTCATGACCATGTTCTTGAAGTACAATATTGTCCAACAGATGATCAGGTTGCAGACATCTTCACAAAGGCTCTCACAGAGGCGAAGTTCACTAAACTTCGATATATGCTTAGAGTTCAGGAAGTTGTCACTAAGGGGGGATAGGCTCTAGTGCCTCCTTCCTTCTCCTATTGTGTCATATTTGTAAATCCTTCAATCCTATCCCAAGTTGTTCTTAAGGGGGGATGTTAGGATATTCCGACACATAGGATATAGTTAAGATCAACTTGGTCTAGTTTAGAGTTAGGTATAGAGTTAGGTAAAGTGTCTTTCTTTACCGTTGTACATATTGTAACTTACAATCCGACGGTCACGATATGTAGTGATCCGACGGTTCACTCTCACCTCGGTATTATCGACACTTGATCCGTGGCTTGACACCCGATTGGTCCATGAGTTCTATTTAAAGCGCATGGAGGGTCATTGTTCGAAAAACCCGTGCATGAGAGAAGCTTATGTAAATTTTCATTCTTTGATTAATAAATTGTCTGTACCCACGTTGGGACAGGCCGTGGACTGTTTCCCTCCTTGCACTCTGAGGGTTTTAACCACGTCAAAAATACTGGTGTATTGATTTGAGATCTGGTTGTGAGCGGTGTCCTTTTGGTATTCTTTCTGAGGAACTTACCCTGTAAATTCCTACAGTAAGAAAGTGCATGCAACGAAACAACTAGCCAGGACGCTATAGAACTTAACCAGTTATGAATGTATCGATAGTAACATCAGAAAACTTTTTGAGCCGTGTAAGAAAAGCCGGCCAATAAATCTCTCCTTAAACATTGACAGAAAGGAGTTGAATCTACTTTAAGATACAAGAGAATGATGAATATCGGAAAAATAACATATCCTTCAGGAAAGAGAACAAACCCTGCAATCGCAGGAAATAATGGAACCCTACAGTAACCAATGCCGTTAAAGTAATGTTCAATACATACGGCCAACAGAGGAATTCAATATATACAAATTTACGGAAATAGACATCAAACAGTATTCATGATAGCGTTAACAGCCCAGAGTATGCGCTACCGCAGCCGTGAGCCCGGCTGTGAGGAATCATTCTCCGGAGTAACCATATCAAACAGAGAACCCGTATATGCTTCCAAGTAAACCTTTACAAGAAATATAATCTAATCTTTGTAGGAAAAGGAAACATATAAGGCGTTGTTGCATAAACCAAGCGAGCACATCATTTAACCAAACCATTCAATGACAAACTTATACAGAGGTTATGAGTATATTTACTTCGATATCAGTCGTTAAGATGTAAGTGAACCTGAAGTGTACTGCTGTCTCAGGGACAGACAGACAGCCGAGCTATAGCCGGAGGCGAATAACCATTAGCAACAATGGTAACAGCGAACCAGGTTAATAGCATTCAAAACGTAAACAACCCAGAAGGAACTCAGATAGAAAGACAACCTTCGAATGCAAGTTAGGAAAACTCAGATAATATAACCCTGGAAATGTAACATTTATATATATATAACTGAAACAAGGAAATGTATAGTCTAGTCCTGCTAACCAAAGAGTTTGGCATACAGCCAGCTTGTTACAGTTGCTATTAAATTAAGTACAGAGGCTTCAGTGCCCAAAACCCCGCAATGGGTAGAAATGTTCAAACTGAAGTTACAGTAAATGAATTCGAGCACACAAGTTCCACGGTGTATCATAACTCACCGGAGCCGGACATGGCCTAAGCCTGACAACTAAAATCCATAAGCCGTGAGGTTTCCCTCAGGAAACACCTCATCAGCACGAAAACGAAAGAGAACCGGCAACAGAAGGACCAAACTGCAATAATCAAATAGGAATACATTAGGGTCGAAGGAGCCTTAGAGCTCTCGCACCCAGGAGGAACCGTAAAATGAAAGGTAACCCTACCTGTAAAATTGTCGAGGAAGCCGAGGCGTTGAGGTTACGCTGTCGAAGGGGGCTCGAGCGGATCCACCTGCACGCATTACCAATAAGGGAATCATTTAGTATGAACATCTGAAAAACAAGCAAACAAAACTTAACCTGAGCGCGAGCAACCCAAAGGGAAAAAAAGAATGGTAGCAGACGAATATGCAGGCGGGATATTGCGATACCTGAGTAAGTTTTGATGGGCAAGCCACGACATCCGGAAGGCTAACAGAACTTGAACCGGAGTCTGAGAAAACGAAGAGGATACGACCTTGTGAACAAATGAACCTGGCTCGCAGCATAAGGGTTTATGTATTAACCCTATACCCTTGGGCTCACCCCAGCCCTCCGATCTGGAATGTAAATCTCGACCGTAGATACCGCGCGGGAAACTGGAGCGGGAAGGACGAGGAGACGGAGCCCGAGGTGTCACATGGCCCCGCAGGTAAGCCATGCCACCTGCCAACGTATGAGCCCAAAACATAAAAGCAACCGATGACCTGGCGCCGGCAGGGACAGCGGCCGGACCAAAAATCACTGCGCCTATTTAATATATACCATGTACTGAGGGGTTGGTAGGTTAGTGTTAAAACAATATACGTCCAACCATAATCTACCATCGTGCAGCATATAATTATTATGCGGTAAAACTTAAGTCAACATGAAATATAAATTGACATACAAGCAGTGCGAAGGAAAGGGTTCAAATGGTTAATAGAGTTACCATTGATTCATATGTGTTTTGCATTAATTTTATTTTTTTTATTTTAATTTTTATGTATATGTATATGAGGGTGTGACATCCCTTCAAGTACTTTAGAACTCTTTTTGCAGCAGACCAATGTCCCTCACAAGGCTTTTGCATAAACCTGTAGAGGATTCCAACAGTGAACGAAATGTCTGGTCTGGTAGTAGTCAGGTAGTTGAGACTTCCTACAAGCTGTCTATACTTTGTTGCATCCTCAAATTCTTTTCCTTCAATGGATGTGAGCTTTAAGTTTTGTTCCATTGGAGTAGTCAGAGGATTGCATTCAGTCATGCCAAACCTATTCAACAGATCTCCAATGTTCTTCTTTTGAGCAAGGATTATGGACTTCGGATGTTGAGTTACTTCAATACCAAGATAGTAATGAACATAGCCCAAATCAGTCATTTCAAAACCTTTCCTCAATTCCTTCTTTATGGATGCAATGTAGCTCTCATTGTTCCTTGTCATCAAAATATCATCTACATATACCACAAGATATACAACTATTTTTCCAACTTTCTTGACAAACAAAGTTGCATCATCAAGATCATAATGTTTGAAATTGAGTTTCAGAAGATGCTCAGTTAGTTTTTCATACCAGGCTCGCGGTGCTTGTTTGAGACCATACAAGGATTTCACAAGTTTGCATACTTTATGTTCATGTCCTTTCACAGCAAATCCTTCAGGCTGGGACATAAAAACATTCTCTTTTAGATCTCCATTCAAGAAAGCAGTTTTTACATCCATTTGATGGACTTTCCAACCGTTCTGAGTTGCTAGGGCAAAGAGTGTCCGGATGGTAGCCCATTTTGTTGTGGGGGCAAAAGTATCCTCATAATCGACCCCTTCCTTCTATGCAAAACCTTTTGCCACAAGCTTGGCTTTGTGCTTGTCAAGTGAGCCATCAGCTTTATACTTGTTCTTGTAGACCCACTTGC
The DNA here is from genome assembly GCA_031772625.1 of Pinus tabuliformis. Lineage (NCBI taxonomy): Eukaryota > Viridiplantae > Streptophyta > Pinopsida > Pinales > Pinaceae > Pinus > Pinus tabuliformis. Next base: position 1,266,997,341 of record CM062820.1, on the reverse strand, counting down.
AGCTAATTGGTTTGGTTCCCAATGGAGGATCAACCATCTTCAAAGCGCCATTATTTATCAAGGCATCAAACTCCTTTTGCATTGCTTCTTTCCATTCATCATGAGAATCAACTTCTTTGAAGGAAATTGGTTCAAAATCTGTAGACAAATTCAATTCACAATCATAAGAAACATCCATATCAACAGGTGAATCAGAGTCATCTACATCACCTCCATTTTGTCGGGTTGAATTTCTAGTTCCTGTCTTTCCAACCTCATCACGATGAACACTTTCAAGTGTCTTTTTCAGCCACTTTGGGGGACCTTTCTAGGATGGTCCATGCTACTCTGTTGATTGAGTCTCCCAATTCTTTCAATCACATCACTCAAAGTATCATCCGTTGTTGGAGTTTCATGTGGGGGAGAGAGTGCTTCAGAAGAAGATTCCACAAGTTGATCTAGTATTGGAATCCCCCCTTCAAGATGTGGAATCTGATTATCAAATTCTTGAAATGATTTTGCATTTACGAATTTATCCAAGTGATCAAGTTGCCTCTCAACGACATTGTCAGTTTTGGATGATTCAAGAAAGATTACATCTCTAGATACAACAAACTTTTTATTGACTTCATCATAGAGACAGTATGCTTTGGAGGTGTTTGAATACCCTAGGAGGATACACTTACGACTTCGTGCACCAAGTTTGTTTCTATGTACCTTTGGTATCAAGGCATAACATGTGGAACCAAAGACCCTAAGATGCGTTACCGAAGGAATGTGCCCATACCACATTTCATAAGGATTCTTGTTTCTAATAGAATTAGATGGACATCTATTCTTTACATATACAACAGATAGAACTGCATCAACCCAAAACATCAATTTTACATTCTTGAAAAACTTCATGGAGTGCACCATATTTAAGATTGTCCTAGTCATTCTTTCAGCTACTCCGTTCTGTTGGGGATTGTAAGGCACAGTTGTTTGATGTTTGATCCCATGTTGGCGAAGATAGTTTTCAAATTCATTTGAAGTGTATTCTTTTCCATTATCAGTGTGAATAGAGCCAATATGAGATTGTGCATCATTTTCAATCCATGTATGAAAGTTCTTGAATGTTTGAAAAGCATCAGATTTTTTCTTCAATAAATAAAGCCAACACATTCTGGTGTAGTCATCAATAAATGTCATCATATATTTATTTCCATTTGCAGAAGGAACAGACATTGGACCACATAGATCTTAATGAATGAGTTCAAATTTTCTATGTGCTCTAGAATGTGAATCATGAAAAGACTGTTTGCTATGCTTTCCTAGAATGCAAGCATCACATTGTTTAAGTTTCCTAGGAATTATAGGCAAACCAGTAACACCATTTTTCTTCAACAAGCTGAGGCTGTCATAGTTCTTGATGGAAATGTACCTTCTTCATAATAAGAATTGAATGAGAAATTTTGTGCACGAGCAGAGGTACCCTGTAGCTTGAGAAGCCTTTCTTCTTCTATCCCTGTCATGACAAGTGAGTGGTCTTATGATTTTCTCACCTTAACCTTGCCATCAAACATATGAATGGAGTGTCCTTGCTGGCGGATGTGGACCAAGGACAACAAGTTTCTCCTCAGCTGTGGGAGATATAAAACATGATGCAGAAGAAAGTCTGGAAGACCAGAAAATTTAAGCCTAATTGTGTCAAGCCCTGATGGCTTGAGTTTTGATTTGTCTGCAAAGTATACTACTCCATCAACATTGTCAGTAAATTCTTCAAAAAAATCTCCTCTAAAATTCATGTGGCAAGTTACTCCTGAATCAAGCAACCAATCATTTTTCAAAGAAGCAAATGAAGCATTAAATAAGTCTTCATTTACTCCAATATTATAGTGTGCCACAACATAGTGAGTGGATTCATGTGCTTTACCATTCTCTTTGTCATTATTTTTACCTTTGGGTTGGTTTCTTTCCTGCTCAATTTTGTTCCAAGGCAACTTGCATGTGGATGCATCATGTGATCCATCTCTTTTGCAACGTACACAATGCAAATCTGACTTTTCTCCTTGAGAGTGTCTACCCCCCCGCCTCTGAAATTTCTTCCTCTTCCTCTTCGACCACCTCTTCCTCTGGAAGAATCTTAAGCAAGATTCTTCTCTCTATGTGCAAGACACACAACCTCTTCAGAATACTGAAGAGTTGTCTTCTTCCCAAAAGCTCTCTCTTTCAACAATTCTTTTCACAAGGGAGTCAAAGGTAATATCTTTGAGGTTTCCATTTGCTTGCAATGACTCAAGATAATTTGAGTAAGTGCGATAAAGTGCCTTGAGAAAATCTATCAGAGGAATGTCCAGTTCAACATTAGTGACTTTGATATCATGCATAATAGATTTTACTTCTAATGCAAGAGTAAGAGGATCATCATTTTGTAATTTAAGGGTGAACAATTTAATCATGATTTGAACAACTTCAAGTGCAGAGTGTGAGTCATGTTAGTGCCTAAATCTACCTCAGGCTGAGAAAGGTAGGATCTAGGATAACATCAAACCACGCTTAACCTGGTAGCTAGCCCTACCAGGTCGGGAGAGGGCTCTCTCCTTGTCAATCTCAGCAAAATATGATCAACGGGGGCTTGAGATGACTGATGTGAATACTGATCTTAGGCTAGGTATGTGTGCAAAAGAGCTTGATTGAATATAATGATGTTTTGTTGGCTCAAATGGAAAGGAAAATTTGGGTCTGGGGAATGAGGCTCAGTTTTGCAGAGATCTCTATGGGGCAAGGTAGGCAACTGATTTGGCACTTCAAATTGAATGAAATGGAGAGATTTAAACAGGTGAGGAGTTGAAGAGGGAAAGAAAACCTCAGGGATCCTCTTCAAACAGCTAAAAACATCAATAACTAAGCAAACCCTAGGTAGAGCACTGCAATTTCAGTGGATTCTACCTTTATCCTTGTTTGTTTTAGTTAAGAATAATGGCATACATAAACACATATAAACTTACAATTTACAGAAGGAAACACAATACCAAAGCAGGATGCCACATGAATCCCATAAAGTGTTGCAAACCCTGGTCTATTCCTTAGCCAAAACTGTTGAGATGAGTATACAATGAAGCTTCCAAGCTTTCTCAAAAGTCCAACCATGCTAATGACTGAAAAAACATAAGATATAGGCAAACAACAACTCATCCTAGCCTCTAGGGGTCGAGCTCATGAGTTTAGGAGCTGTTCCAACAAATTCTAAACTGAGAACTAAAAAGTAGGCAGTGGAACAGCATGCCTCTAAAAACTAGGGAATTGATTCATTTAGTTGCAAACTACCTTTTCATGGATGAATCTACCTCTATGAGTAAAAATTCATCATAATTACATCAAGATCCATCAAATTACATCATGAGTTTGAAATTAAGAAGGAGAAAATTCAAGCTGTCAAGAAACTAGGCGAAAAATAGAGTATTTTGGTCAAATTGAGCAAAATTTGTCCAATGCGCCATGCTGATTTCCCTATGTGTAGCGCCTTTTTGCGGCTGCTTTTGTAGGCCTTACCAGTGTCCAAATATGCTCCAAGTGGACTTGTTTGAAAGGTATTCCTGTCTACTTTCCAGCGCAAGTGGAATATTTTAATTTTTCCTCCATTTACCCCTCCAAAACTGAGTTTTCCAAAGACTGTTTCCTGTGTGTCAAAAAAGGGGCAGAAAGGTCATTTTTGGGGTGTTTTTGACCTTTTTGGAAGCCAAATTGTCAAAATTTATTGGCCATTTGTGAGCATGCATATTTTTTCATGACAAATCCAAATATGTTGATTTTTCCTCAAAATGATGCCTCCATCAAAAGCGAGCGCCAGGTGGCGCGACGCATTGGGCAGAAAACTCTGTTTTTTAAGGCAAAATTTCCAAAATTACAAAAAGTGTCCCAAATTTTTTGAAATTTGGGCTGAGTGTCCTCCATTAAGTGCTATGCTGGGCCAAGGAAGCCTCAGCCAAGATCTAAAGTTTATCTTGCGCTTTTTTCCTCCTTGATGTCTTCTTCAACTTGGCCTTCAAGTTCCTGATTCTTGCTTGGCACACCATATTTCTTGAAAAATAGTGATATGCCATGTTTCTCAACATATTTTTCTCATTGATGGCCTTCTCCAGCATCCTCTCCAAGTGGATATTAGTCCTCTCCAACCAATACTCACGATCAACATTGATTTCTTGCTCATGTGTTGTGAACTTGACTTTCCTCTTTTTGACAGCTTGCCAGTTTTCTCATATGTTTCTTAGCTCCATTATGGTTTGCTGATCCTCTAGTTGTTTATTTCTTTGCTCCAGGTATTTGACGATCCACTTGGCTCTTTGTAGGTTGAGAGACAAATGCTGAATGTCGGCGTGTTGCTCCTGGATGATCTCTCTAAGCTTTGAGCTTTGTGAGCCCAAATTGGTGTCATCATCTTGAATAAGAATAAAATCTATCTCCTGCTCTGCTGATGGCGAAAACGAGACCCCTTCCACCTTGGGTGGAGATAGTACTCATTTTGCTGCTGCTGCAACTCGGCAAGTGAAGTGGGCTCCTCTCGTATATGTTTACCACCCTTGTGAGGTCTCCTTGGTGCATGCATTTCTCTAGGAGAATCACTGAGTGTTTCCTCATCTCGGTCATAGGAAGGATCAGACTCCATGTTTGCCAATGTTTGAGTTTTCTTGATGAGTATGAAGAGATTTATGGTGTTTTTAGTTTTCTGCCACCAAGGGTAAGAATGTATGAGAGACTGTGGAGGGAGAGGGTATGAGGGGTTTGGGGAATATTATGACAAGTTTTTTGGGAAATAGGGGGTTTAGGGAATAGTATGTAAGCTTAGGGACAGCAAATAGGGTTTGGGGATGTTGTAGTTAGGATTTTGGAAAATGGAAGTTGGGGATAGGGGTGAATGATTTTAGGAATATAGGAATTAGGGAATGAGTGGATGAAAATAAATGGAGGAGTCAAAGAGTAAGGGAGTGATGAAATAGACTTGGTAGAAAAAACATAAATACAAACCCTAGGCAATTGTTTTTTGAGAAAAATTGAAAATAGGTAGGGTTTGAGATTTTACACACTAAACCACCATAAATTCTAAGAAAAACTATTTCACTAGCAAGGGAAGAACTCTAGACTTACTTGCACACCATAGGATTGAGCAATTTTGGAAATTTGAGGGAGTTTATGGTGAAATCGGGCTTGTAGCTCTATGCGTTGCGCCACAAACCCAACGCGTCGCGCCCTTTATATGCGCCACGCCAGTGTATTTTTTACACTGTGGAGGGCGGCCCAATGCACTGCGCCTTCTCTGTGCGCTGCACCTCTCACCCAATGCGCCGCGCTCACAAACTTGCACAGTCTTGCTGCAATTTTGCTCCCTTTGTTCAACACAGCCTTCTCTTGCTCAATCTTTCTTCTTTGAATGCAAATGAGCTTTTTTGAATCATGAAAAATGATTTATATACAAGAGCTTTTGATTTTTCATTCATAAAACCCACTTTTGTAATGTTAGCATTGTGACTTACTTTTTCAACTCTGTTTTTTTTGGGCAGTTTACTTTATTTGTGCCTTTGATGAACTGAATGACTTGATTTTTTGTTTGCCTTGCAGGGGATGGAGCAGCTAAAGCTTTGGCAAGGTGACCAAGGTTTCCACTGAAGTTTTTACATATGAGAGAACTGAAATTACACCAATTTACACAAAAAAAACCTAAAATACTTTGTTTTTCCTCAAAACAGGGTTTTGAGGAAAAATACATTTCTGAGCAAGTGATTATGAAATTTATTGGTATTGGAACTTTATTCAACCTCCTCATGTGCCTGCTGATCATTATTGGACATTTTGAAGAGCTTTTTGATGAAACCCTAGACCTAATGAAACTAAAACCCTAGAAATGACTCTTGCAAATTTAAAGACAAAAAGTGACTACAGATGATCTTGATGAATGGAAATGGGCCAGCAGGTAAAGGACATGAGGGAAAATGTGCAACAAGCCACTACCGTCAGATGATCCATGCTCCTAATGGAATGCAGCTGACTGAGCGAGACACCTAATATGCAATGCAACAAGAGAATTTTATCTCTGACGGAGGGATGAAGATACCGACACTAACATTGGCTCCAATGGGGATGGTAGCTCCTTGGAGGTGCCAAGAACTGCAAATCTTTGGGAGAGCAGACAAGTGCCTTATCCATTGGGCAATGGAGTCAAAAACTCAAGCTAAAATGCATGACTGAAAACTGACGACTTGATGACACAAACTGACTCTCACTCAACTAAAAATTGACTCGATACTTAAACACAACTGACAAACTGGAAATGATGCTCAAAGTAGAGCTTATTCATGAAAACCTACTCTAACAGTTTCATTCATCACCTGATCAAGTGAAATGAAACAACCAATGTAACCAAGTAAGCATTATGGCTGCTGTTTGAATTCTCCACAAGTGCTTGCTTATGAACAACAAGAGAGAACTACTGAAAGGCAACTCCTAGGAAAACTTGTAAACAGATCCATTGAATACTACAGATTCTCTATCCACCTCCAAAAACACTACATAAGGATCTTGAAGTTCATGCACACTGGGACTTAGCTCATCCAATGGATTACTTTTCTTCTCTTCATGCCATGAATGCAATCTTTGATCTGAGCTTTGTGATGAGACTCCTGCTGAAAATGACAAAGAAACTAGCTGCCGGGTCAAGTTTATATCAGTACACGTTTCAGGCTCACATGTAGTCAATGGAGAAGGACTTTGATTGCAGACCTCATCCAAAACATCAGCTATTGGATCATGAAAAACTTGAAAAGACTGCTGCAACCCATTTTCTATTGGTTCCGATGAGATTACATGATTTCCTACAGGCTGCTCATTTGAATATATACTATGCAATTTACCCTTCAAAAACTGAAATGATTCAAAACAAAATGGTACGGAATCATCTTGTATCATTTGATCATATGGTCCAGCTTCCAGGTCTTCATCTGCAACTTGACAATCAATGGCATTCGGGGGCTGCAACTCTGGATATGAAAAATCTTGAACAAGGTTTTCATTGCCCTCAAGATGGTCCAGATCAAGACTTATCGACGATTGACTTCTGATTGCATGAATGTTGTCTCTGATGAACTGAAACGAAGCAAAACAAAAAGGCAAAGATCCTTCACTTACTTCAAAATTTGCTACACTTTCCTCGTCATTTCCATAGCTGATATGTGATGGCTGAACATTGTATTCGAGCTGCTGAAAGTGAACTTCTTCCTCCCACAAACTAGCTGCTGGTTTGTCTGTAAGATTAGCTTTTGTTTGGAGAACATAATCATCATCATACTGATCAAACTGAGGCAAATCATCAGTATAAAACACATCATCAAGCATACATGTCATATCAACAGATCTCTCTTCTCCAAGATGATCTACAAAACAATCATTATTAGATCTATGACAACTGGGATAAGAAACAAAATGTTTTGGATCAGCAACTTGTTCTTCTTCAATCAGCGAGCGATGGGCTTGAACATTATACTCATTTCTTGTGGTGATCCTTTGCATCATCTCTTCCACTGCACTTACCAAAATGTCAAGTTTTACCTCTAGAGATGTCGATTCCTCTGGATCTATGTTTTTCATCTCTTCTTCCTTCAACTTTGCCCTTCGGATCAGCAAATGAGCCTCTACATCTACTGCACTGTTCTGCATCTCTTCAAGTGTTGCAAGATTCCTTTCTCTTAGCTGAAACTCCATTTCTGGATCAAAGGCTTCCGGGTAGTGCAAGAGAGCAGATCCAAGAGGAGGTCTTATATTAACTGGCATCGAAAAATAGACTTTGTTAAACCTGGCAGAAAATTGTTGTACTGTCTCCCATGGCAATCTTTTCAGCTGGTTATACTCTTCTATAATCAAGAAAGGGTTTTGTCTTACCACCCACCTATCGAGGAAAACTTTGACGAACTGTTGGAAATTTGAGATGCTCGCATCAGGCAGGGTTTTGAACCAACTCTTGACTTTGCCTTGCAAAGAAAGAGCAAAAAGCCTAATACTAACATCTTCTTCATCAACTTCAAAAAGGTTAAGAAAGGACTCAAAATTCAATACATGTCTCTCAGCTATGATATTGTCACTTTCACCATCAAATCTTGGTAGATATAGATCATGATTTTTAGGGAAAGCATGGGATATAGGAGGTAAAATCAAAGGCTTGTATCGATCTGGAATTTTACAAGGTATAGGGGTATGTACAAAAAGTATAGAATCAATCTTGGTCTCTTGAGGCTCCGTAGTTTTAAGATGGTCATCACAAGATTCAGAAGAAGGGTCTTGATCAAGCTCAAAGGCATGCAAATCTTTGGTATTCACAATCTTCAAAGGGAAGGAATCAAATGCGGGCCGAGGATCTTTTCTCAAATAGAATATACTTTGCAAAGCCTTCTTGACACTCTCGGGAAACGAGAAGAAATAATTTAGAACAAAGAACAAAATGTCTTGGATGAAATTCCAACTTGAATACCTAATCTTTCCATATTGTCCTTTCATGTTTCTGCTGGTCAGGTTCATCCTCCAGTGGAGTCCTTGGATTTGATCTTGAAACTGATTTAGAGTCACCAGGTGAATGATTTCAGCCTTGCAGTGTCTGATTGTTGTCCACCATCAACAATCAAATTTGAACTTGATTACATTTTGTTGAGGAAACCAGATGTTCAGTGCATAAACTAGACCGGAGATTGACTGAAGCAGCATTCATCTACTTTCGCTAATGCAAAGCAAGAGCGTTTCGAAGGCTACCTGGCTAACTTCAGGCTCAGTCTATGGTTTATAAAGCAAACAACAAACTTTTCTTATTCCCCAGTACGATCGCCATTATGTTAGTGCCTAAATCTACCTCAGGCTGAGAAAGGTAGGATCTAGGATAACATCAAACCACGCTTAACCTAGTGGCTAGCCCTACCAGGTCGGGAGAGGGCTCTCTCCTTGTCAATCTCAGCAAAATATGATCAACGGGGGCTTGAGATGACTGATGTGAATATTGATCTTAGGCTAGGTATGTGTGCAAAAGAGCTTGATTGAATATAATGATGTTTTGTTGGCTCAAATGGAAAGGCAAATTTGGGTTTGGGGAATGAGGCTCAGTTTTGTAGAGATCTCTATGGGGCAAGGTAGGCAACTGATTTGGCACTTCAAATTGAATGAAATGGAGAGATTTAGACAGGTGAGGAGTTGAAGAGGGCAAGAAAACCTCAGGGATCCTCTTCAAACAACTGAAAACATCAATAACTAAGCAAACCCTAGGTAGAGCACTACAATTTCAATGGATTCTACCTTTATCCTTGTTTGTTTTAGTTAAGAAGAAGCAAGAGAGATAATGGCATACATAAACACATATAAACTTACAATTTATAGAAGGAAACACAATACCAAAGCAAGATGCCACATGAATCCCATAAAGTGCTGCAAACCCTGGTCTATTCCTTAGCCAAAACTGTTGAGATGAGTATACAATGAAGCTTCCAAGCTTTCTCAAAAGTCCAACCATGCTAATGACTGAGAAAACATAAGATATAGAAAAACAAAAACTCATCCTAGCCTCTAGGGGTTGAGCCCATGAGTTTAGGAGCTGTTCCAACAAATTCTAAACTGAGAACTAAAAAGTAGGCAGTGGAACAACATGCCTCTAAAAACTAGGGAATTGATTCATTTAGTTGCAAACTACCTTTTCATGGATGAATCTACCTCTATGAGTAAAAATTCAACATAATTACATCAAGATCCATCAAATTACATCATGAGTTTGACATTAATAAGGAGAAAAGTCAAGTTGTCAAGAAACTAGGCGAAAAATAGAGTATTTTGGTCAAACTGAGCAAAATTTGTCTAATGCGCCGCGCTGATTTCCCTATGCGTAGCGACTTTTTGCAGCTACTTTTGTAGGCCTTCCCGATGTCCAAATATGCTCCAAGTGGGCTTGTTGGAAAGGTCTGCCTGTCTACTTTCCAGAGCAAGTGGAATATTTTAATTTGGTCTCCATTTACCCCTCCAAAACTGAGTTTTCCCAAGATTGCTTCTTGTGTGTCAAAAAAGGGGCAAAAAGGTCATTTTGGGGTGTTTTTGACCTTTTTGGAAGCCAAAAACTTGTCAAAATTTCTTGGCCATTTGTGAGCATGCATATTTTTTCATGAAAAATCCAAATATGTTGATTTTTCCTCAAAATGATGCCTCCATCAAAAGCGAGCGCTAGGTGGCGTGGCGCATTGGGCAGAAAACTCTGTTTTTTAAGGCAAATTTTCCAAAATTACAAAAAGTGTCCCAAATTTTTTGAAATTTTGGCTGAGTGTCCTCCATTAAGTGCTATGCTGGGCCAAGGAAGCCTCGGCCAAGATCTAAAGTTTATCTTTCGCTTTTTTCCTCCTTGATGTCTTCTTCAACTTGGCCTTCAAGTTCTTGATTCTTGCTTGGCACGCCATATTTCTTGACAAATAGTGATATGCCATGTTTCTAAACATATTTTTCTCATTGATGGCCTTCTCCAGCATCCTCTCCAAGTGGATATTAGTCCTCTCCAACCAAGACTCACGATCAGCATTGATTTCTTGCTCATGTGTTGTGAACTTGACTTTCCTCTTTTTGGCATCTTGTCGGTTTTCTCGTATGTTTCTTAGCTCCATTATGGTTTGCTAATCCTCTAGTTGTTTCTTTCTTTGCTCTAGGTATTTGATGATCCACTTGACTCTTTGTAGGTTGAGAGACAAATGCTGAATGTTGGCTTGTTGCTCCTGGATGATCTCTCTAAGCTCTGAGCTTTGTGAGCCCAAATCGGTGTCATCGTCCTGAATAAGAATAAAATCTATCTCCTGCTCTACTGATGGTGAAAACGAGACCCCTTCCACCTCGGGTGGAGATAGTACTTGTTTTACTGCTGCTGCAACCCAGCAAGTGAAGTGGGATCCTCTCGTATATGTTTACCACCCTTGTGAGGTCTCCTTGGTGCATGCATTTCTCTAGGAGAATCACTGAGTGTTTCCTCATCTCGGTCATAGGAAGGATTAGACTCCATGTTTGCCAATGTTTTAGTTTTCTTGATGAGTATGAAGAGCTTTATGGTGTTTTTAGTTTTCTGCCACCAAGGGTAAGAATGTATGAGGGACTATGGAGGGAGAGGGTATGAGGGGTTTGGGGAATATTATGACAAGTTTTTTGGGAAATAGGGGGTTTAGGGAATAGTATGTAAGCTTAGGGACAACAATTAGGGTTTGGGGATGTTGTAGTTAGGATTTGGGAAAATGGAAATTGGGGATAGGGGTGAATGATTTTAGGAATATAGGAATTAGGGAATGAGTGGATGAAAATAAATGGAGGAGTCAAAGAGTAAGGGAGTGATGAAATAGACTTGGTAGCAAAAACATAAATACAAACCCTAGGCAATTGTTTTTTGAGCAAAATTGCAAAGAGGTAGGGTTTGAGATTTTACACACTAAACCACCATAAATTCTAAGAAAAACTCTTTCACTAGCAAGGGAAGAACTCTAGACTTACTTGCACACCATAGGATTGAGCAATTTTGGAAATTTGAGGGAGTTTATGGTGAAATCGGGCTTGTAGCTCTATGCGCCGCGCCACAAACCCAACGTGTCGCACCCTTTATATGCACCGCGCCACAAACCCAACGTGTCGCACCCTTTATATGCGCCGCGCCACAAACCCAACGTGTCGCACCCTTTATATGCGCCTCGCCACAAACCCAACGTGTCGCACCCTTTATATGCGTCGTGCCAGTGCATTTTTTACACTGTGGGGGGCGGCCCAATGCGCCGCACCTTCTCTGTGCGCCGTGCCTCTCACCCAATGCGCTGCGCTCATGAACTTGCACAGTCTTGCTGCAATTTTGCTCCCTTTGTTCAACACGGCCTTCTCTTGCTCAATCTTTCTTCTTTGAATGCAAATGAGCTTTTTTGAATCATGAAAAATGATTTATATACAAGAGCTTTTGATTTTTCATTCATAAAACGCACTTTTGTAATGTTAGCATTGTGACTTACTTTTTCAACTCTGTTTTTTTTGGGCAGTTTACTTTATTTGTGCCTTTGATGAACTGAATGACTTGATTTTTTGTTTGCCTTGCAGGGGATGGAGCAGCTAAAGCTTTGGCAAGGTGACCAGGGTTGCCACTGAAGTTTTTACATATGAGAGAACTGAAATTACACCAATTTACACAAAAAAAAACCTAAAATACTTTGTTTTTCCTCAAAACAAGGTTTTGAGGAAAAATACATTTATGAGCAAGTGATTATGAAATTTATTGGTATTGGAACTTTATTCAACCTCCTCAAGTGCCTGCTGATCATTATTGGGCATTTTGAAGAGCTTTTTGATGAAACCCTAGACCTAATGAAACTAAAACCCTAGAAATGACTCTTGCAAATTTAAAGACAAAAAGTGACTACAGATGATCTTGATGAATGGAAATGGGCCAGCAGGTAAAGCATATGAGGGAAAATGTGCAACAAGCCACTACCGTCAGATGATCCATGCTCCTAATGGAATGCAGCTGACTGAGCGAGACACCTAATATGCAATGCAACAAGAGAATTTTATCTCTAACGGAGGGATGAAGATACCGACACTAACAAGTCATAGAGTTCCTTTAGTTTTGTAAGGCTTCGAAAGCATTTGAAAATGGCGAAATAAGGTGACTCACCTCGTCATTTACTGATGTTGCAATCAATGCATAAGCCTTGTTGTTCTTATTTTCCCAAATGGAGAATTCCTTGTCTGAGGTAGGTTGTTCTGGCTCTTTGTCTCCATCTTCAACACACACTCCTTTCCACATCTCATTAAAAATTAGAGTGTGTTTGATTTTCCGAGACCACTCACTTGACTCAACGGGTAAATTTAGGTGGCGTGGTTTTTTTTAATAAGGATGATGAGTCAACTTGCATTCACAGATAACAACCAATGATGGTTGTTCTCACTAGTGATTTGACATTTGAATTGTGATAGGTTTTCCCACTGATGGTTGTTCTCACTACTGACTTGACACTTGAATTATGATAGGTTTTCCCACTGTGTAAAAAAAAAGGTGTAGAATCTCTTTGATAAAGTGTGTGAGTTCCTTATTGTTATTCATTGATAGTTTTGTTGAGAACACTTTATATTTAATGAAACAAAGTGATGCGGGAGCATGAGGCTTGAAGACAAAAGACTTCGAATTTTATTCCAAAAATACAAAAAAAGTTTACAAGCAAAGGAGTGGGATCCTTTAGCTGTCACTTTACAAAGCTTCCTAAATCGGATTTGAGATAGAATTTAGGGATTTGAATTATCTTGTAATTAATTCAAGTGTGTAGGTTTAGTTGAGATTCGTGAGGAGAATATCATGCAGATTAGATATTATCTAGGATTAGGTAGATTCGATCCATTGATTTAGGATCTGATTGTTCTATGTACAGGTACTTATGTAAGTTTCGAATTAGTAGAATAGAATTTTTGGCTATGGAAGATTGGAATGTAAAATGTGGAATTTCTCTATATCTCTATGAATACTGTGCATGAATGGTCAAATCCTGAAGGGTTTAATTTCCTTCGAAATATTTCTGAGTTTTGTTGAATTCTAGTTTGAAACCTTTAGAATTAGAGTTTTATATAATCTTGTGTTGTCGCGTTTAAATCTTCACTCACTATATATTGAACTAAACTTGGCAGAAGTGCTAAGTCTGGCGAGGAAACCTTTAAATTTGCGAGAAACCCAATAGAATATCTTAATCGTCTGATCGACAGATCCAATAGATGTAATGGTCATTGCATGCCAACAAGCGTAGGCGTTAATCAGAATAGAAGAGCGGTCTCCGTAGGTGTAAGTAGTATCTCACGCGATCTTAAGGTGGTAAGTGGTATTCTAAAATTTTACGTGATTACCCTTAGCAGGTGACACGTAGCACGAGAAAACTACTTTTCTCACGCGGCCTCGACTTGTTATACATCATGCAAGAATCCACGCGAGATTAGGCGATAGCCGTTGGATCGAGCGGGATTGATCAACGGTGGAGATCGGCCAAGCTAGTTGGCGAGCAGGTGACGCGATAACCATCGGATTGAGGAATGAGATCGACAGCGGAGATTTAATGTGCTAAAGGTTTGTGGAATGGCGGACGCGATAAGGTTATGAACCGGGTTTTTAATTCCTTTTGGTTCCGTGGAAAAATTGAAGTTTTTCCATATATCGGGTAAATTAAACAGTTCTGCTATTATAGCAAAATAGCTAAATTTGGAGGTTGATGACTGATACTCCAAAGAAAACCCGAGAAGAAGTTCCACCTGAATTGGAAGAAACCGCTTCTAGTTTTGAATGATTATCCTTAACACCTGCAACCAGCCCACCACAAAGAGTGAGTGTTTTTTATAAAATAAGGTATCTTGAGGTTTTATGTTCTCCCATTTAAGTCCCATTTTAGCTTTAGGTTATGCTTTTCTTTTAAATTTGTCTATATCCCTTAGTAGGTGCTACTATGAACCTTTATTGTTTAGTCCTTGTTTCATATAAAATTCTACATTTAGGGGAGTGAAAATAGGTCACTGCCAAATAGGTAATGGTGCTTCCATCTTATGTTTCAAGGCAAACATATTAATTGCTTTTGTCAGTTTTTATTCAACTTTATGCTATTTTGTAACTCTTCCTTTATGACCATATTTTGTATCCCTGAATTTGTTAAATACTACAACCTTTGTGGACATGAGTTTCAATTGTTACTATGATGCCCTTGTTGGAAAATTCAAAGTGCATATTATTAAATCAATTTTCCTTTAACCTTAATATTTTCTTGTGAACTTAGTTAGTCTTCTTGTGTTCTTTATTTACATATTTTCATCAAACAAATATTAAGAACAAAAACAGTAACAACATAGGACACAAAAATTAGTCTCTCAACCAGGGAAAAACCAAAGATTCTTCTCTTCTTATAGCATATGCTTTAGATGAGACAACAAAGACCCAAACCCTAGACCAAGTCCTTCTCCAAGTTCCAAGTCAGCCCTTCCAACAAGTCCTTCCTTTATCTAGCACCAACCAATGTCAAACTGCAACTTCGACCTATCGACTTCAATACTGCTACTTCGACCTGCAACTTTGGCCCCTGTAGTAGCTGCAGAAACCCTAATCTAGCTTCCTCTTGAGACTTTCCTTGAGTAAGACGTCTCCTCCCAAGGTCAATGAAGTCAAGATAGAGTATTCTTCCTTCTAGCAACAAGAGACTACACTTCGTCCTACTACAACTCAGATTTGCAATGTCAACCTCCTTTGTAGTTGCAAAAACCCTAGAATTTCACACATGTGAGAGAGAGATAGCCCAAAAACAAGTCTTCTTCTTCTTCTAGACCTTCACTCTTCTTGTCTTCTTTCTTCCCAGCTACAGATCATATTTTTCCTTTAGATCGAACTTCTTTCTTCCCAGTTTACCCTTCTTCAGTTCTAGATTGCAAAATATTTGACTCAACACAAAAATCTCTTATGCATGATTATCTAATTTCTTTTTTCAACAAGTTTATATGTATATGCATTTACCCTTTAAAAAATTTATCATGGTTGTAGGCGTTGTACTACTTGGCTGTATTCTTTCATATTTATTCAATTTTGTAACAACATTGGTTGAGGAAAATAAGCTTCCTAAATTTTTCTTTAAACAAGCCATGTTGGAATTTCTATTATAGCTTTTCTTCTAGGAGCTTCCAAAAGTTCAAACTTGGATCATAATGAGGGTGAATCTTGTTGATCATTTGGTCCCATTTTCAAATCTTGAATCACAAAATTTTAGGAAATATGATTAGAGGAAGTTGATCTTTCTTAATGCATCTTTAAACAAGTTATGTTGGCATTTATGCTATAACTTTACTTCTGGGAGTTCCAAAAGCTTAAACTTGGACCACAGTAAGGGAAACTCTTGTTGATATTTGGTCAAAATTTCAGATCTTGATTCCCAATATTTTAGGAGATATGATTAGAGGAATTTTAGCTTCTTGGATGCTCCTAAAAGCATACATCAAATAGGTCATGTTGGCATTTCTACTATAACTTTTCTTTTAGGAGGTTGCAAAAATTGAAACTTGGACCATAGTAGGGAAATCCCACTAATCATCTAGTCCAAACTTTAGATCTTTGGTCATGACATTTTAAGATATATGATTATGGGAAGTCGAGTTTCTCGGATTCTCTTAAAATCATGCATCAAACAAGTCATGTTGGCATTTCTTCCCAAGCCTCTCTCTACTAAGTGATTGCAATCTCTACTGAGGTTTTTGAATCCTTGAGTTGTTATTTGAACTTGGTTTCCAATTCTTTGGTCCTAACAAAAAGGTTATAGCATCTTCATTTCCTCAATCATTATTTTTTCCTATCTAATTTTTATTTCCTCCAAAGACAACTTCCTCTCTTCTTAAAAGTGATCTTCCAATTGTTTTATATGTTTTGACAACGTTAATTTTCTAGATTAGTTCCTTTAAGGAATAATTTCAAGGTTTGGATGGCCTTTTCTTTGCCTTAACATTATGTTTTAATTAATATTTTCTCTAACCTCTCCTTTACTAGCATGATTCCTAGGTCCCCATGATTCCTAGATTTTCTATGATTACATAGGATCATTGAACCCCGTTAGTTTATTGAAACGAAATGAGGAACATTTTTTAATTTTAGATTTCTATCTTGTCGCTATTTATCTAGATTATAAACAAGTTACTTGTGCTTTTCCAAATTGCATTGGAGCAAAATCATATAATTTATCTCCCATCACAATATCTAGCTCTTACACTCCACCTCACACCATCACAACAAAAATCTCAATTAACCATTGAAAAATGTCAATGAAAACCATAAATAAATTAATTTTAATTCATAAAAAAGAACAATTTGTCAATTATTTCTAACAAGAAGGGTTGTGGGATGGAGTGTTATATTCCCTAGCTAGGTTTTATTCTTGTATATTCCATGTTAAGCTCATAATGAGTATATTATTGTAATAGTTGTGAGTTCTATTGTTATGATGCACTGTTATATATTTAATTGTTGATGAAATGGTTTGGAATTATTAAATTGGTCATTACACTAATTCACGACCTCTTAGTGTAGCTTTAATCTAACAATTGGTATCAAAGCTAGGTTCCTTTAGGAACAATTAACTACTAGAAGGTAGATCAAAGGAGCTATGGCCAATAAAATGAAGCGTAAGAAGTCATCTAAGAAGAGGAAGGGTTGTGATTATGCAAGAAATACATCAGATCCCAAAGAAGATATCTTCTTCATAAGCATGGATGTTGTAAACAATCAGAAAGGGGAATCAAGTATTACATATTCGTTCAATTGTGGAAATGAAAGTCACTACACTTCCATGTGTCCATGTCTTGATACATATAATGAAGATGATATTCCTCATCTAATTGTGGTTAACTGCTCACAGGAAGAAGAAGAAGTAATTGAAATGGAAGTAGATTACGAAGTAGAACTCAAAAGTGTAGCCCCTTATTTTTATTATTAGTGTAGCCAACTATTGTTATTGTTGTGCCCATTTAGCCCCCATATTTGTATTGTTGTGCCCCATAGAATCCCAATATATTTATTGTTGTGTCCTTACATTATTATTGTTATGTAGGCTTTGATTATATTATGACCCCTTAAACTCCTATATATACCAAGGAGGTCTTGTCTATTGTATCATCCAAGAATTGTTCATTTATGTGATGTAAATGGGGTTTCCCCCTCAAAGAGGATAATTTTCAAGTCGTTGATCTATCTTTTCTTCTATTTTGTGATTTGGTTGCATAACATTTGGTATCAGAGCTTTGGATTCTAGGGTTTTGTTGCTTCAAACAGGACATCTTGGAATTTTCGCTATAACGTTTTTATATGAAGATTTAGAAGCTGAAATTTCGATCACGTGGGGTCGAATTATTGGTGAACTTCGTGTAGAAATTTCAAATCTTGGTTCACTATATTTTATGAGACATGCTCCAAAAAATTTAGGGTTCTTGCATGCTCTAGAATTTAGTCTCAAACAAGTGACCTAAGGAAAATCATCATAACTTTCTTTTTAAGCATCAAATTTGAATTTAGTAAAAATTGACTGAAAGAGAACAAACTGTAGCTTTTATTGATCAATTTTAGGGTCGAAGGTTGAAACAATGACATGTGGCACCTCATACAAGTTCACTCTATTGAAATAGTCCATAATCAGGTCATCATGGGAGATTTGACATAACTTTATTTTGAAGAATCCAATATTGGTCTGACTTTGGAATAGAAATGACTTAGAGTTCTACCACATGACCTAATTTCATACCTCGGGAGGTTGAAATTACATAGATACAACAGTTTCAAGATTGAGCTCCTAAAATCAAGGAAAAGGTGTGTATTTTTTTAATTTTACATAACTTCAATTTGAAAAATCAGTTTGAAGTGATTCAAAGGGCATAGTGAAGCATAGATATCTTTGTTTGATTCCATAATTCCTTGAAATAAAAAAAATGGATGCACCTAGTAAGAAACCAGAAATCTCTACTATGATGCATGAAGAAGAGGAATAAATGCAACATGATATATCAAAATAATGAGAACAAAGCAACAAATTTCGCTTTCGCAAAAGTAACAAAAAATGAATTGGAAGCCATGATGAATGTTAATATAGACAGTATAAAAAGGGACATGGTAGTTTTGAATGATGGTTTAAAAGTAGACATGGAAGCAATGATGAATATCAAGATAGAAGGGTTGAAGGAAGGTTTGACAAAGTTGTTAGAAGAAAGACTTCCCAGTGGTGACAAGGTAATCCATGAAAATCATGATGAGGAAAAAAAGAATATGAATTGTGATTTTAGAGACTCCAATGTTGGGTTTAAGACCCACCACATTCCAAAGATAGATATGAGGAAGTTTGATTGCAAGGATTTGGTAACATGGATACTACAAATGGAGCAATATTTTGATCTACATGATGTGCAACACACACAAAAGGTACACATTGCATATTTATATTTAGAACCTAATCAGTTTGTATGATATCGATGGCTTTGTTCTCATAAACAACTTGTCCCTTGGCCAATTTTTACTGAGGAAATGATATCACATTATTAGGATACAAAGAGAAACACCTTCGTTAGCCAATTGATAAATATCAAACAAAAGGGTTCAATGGCAAAGCACATTAAGGACTTCCAAAAATTGAATATTGGGGTAATTGATATTCTAGAGGAGCATAGGATTGATGTTTTCATAGGGACTTTAAAGGATAACATCCAACATGAGGTTCGCCTTTGGGAACCTAATTCATTGGAGAAGGCATCCAGGATGGCAAGAAAAGTTGAAAGCAAAATTATGGCAACAAGGAAGTCTACCACTCACAACTATAAATATGGAATGTTGTTGATCCAGCCTTCCACAACCTATAAGGTTGACAATGCAATAATTGGAGGAAAAAAGAGAAAAAGGGTTTTGTTACAGTTGTGATAAAAAATACAATAAAGGTCATAAGTGTGTTGAGATGAAATTACTTTACATAGATTGTGAAGAGGAGGAAGAAAAGGAACAAGAAACATCAAAAGAAGAAGATATACACCAGGAACCATCTCCAGAGAAAGAAGAAACGAATCCGACCATATCTTGTAATGCATTGGCGAGAATTACCACTCCTTAAACTCTCAAGATAGAAGTAATATTAAGAAAAAAAAGTTAGTAGTGTTGATTGATTTAGGTAGTATCCATAATTTTATTCATTGTAAGATAGCTAAGGAATTGAATTGTTTTCTTTATCTAGCACCAGAGTGTCAAGTGATGGTTGCAAATGGAGGAACTATAAATTGCTCTGGAAAGTGCCACCATATCAATCTAACCATGGGGTAATATGTATTGAATAGTCCCATGCTTTCCATTCCAATGGGTGGTGTTGATGTTTCACTAGGAGTCCAATGGTTACAATATTTCTGGACGATAACTCTTAATTTTCAAGAATGTTTCTTGATTTTTTTTGGGAAGGAAAGGAAATTGAATCAAGGGGAATCACAGGGAAACAAAGGAAGATAATTATCTTTGATGTCATGAAAAATATTTTTAAGAAAGAACAATGAGGCGTAATCGCACAATTATGTTCACTATAGGTTCAAACATCGAAATCATATATTTCTCCAAATCTCCAAAAAGTCTTGGAAAATCATTCCAAGATATTTGAGACTCCTAAAGGCCTCCCACCCATTCGTACTTATGATCATGTTATTCACTTGATTCCAGACAATATTCCTCCAAACATCAGGCCTTAAAAATATCTCTATGCCCAAAAGAGTGAAATTGAACAAATGGTTGCAGAAATGCTAGAGGTAAATATAATTAAACCTAGTCAAAGTTCTTTCTCTGTTCCAATAGTATTGGTGCACAAGAAGGATGGATCATGATGTATGTGTCTAGATTATATGGAGCTCAAAGATCTCACTATTAAAGATAAATTTCATATTCATGTCGCTAATGAATTGTTGGATGAATTACATGGAGCAATTTACTTCACCAAGTTGGATCTTCATTCAGTATATCATCAACTTAGAATGAAGGCTGAAGAAATTCTGTAAACAACATTCAGAATTGATGAAGGTCATTATGAATTTTTGGTCATGCCTTTTTTCCTCACTAATGCACCTTCCACATTTCAAGGTTTGATAAATTCCATTTTCAAACCTTTCCTTCGAAAATTTGTGTTGCTAATTTTTAGATATACTAATCTACAACAAGTCTTGGAAGGATCATGTTCAACATGTTGAGAGGGTGCTCAAACTTTTGGAGGAGAAACAAAATTATGCAAAAATATCCAAATGTTTCTTTGGAGGATAAGAGGTGGAATATTTGGGTCATATTGTATCTCATGAGGGTGTTAAGGTAGACCCTAAAAAAATTACAAAATTAATGCCATTAAGGAATGGAAAATCCCCACAACCCTAAAGCATATTCAAGGATTTCTCAGGTTGGCAGGGTATTATCATAAGTTTGTTAAGAATTATGGGAGAATATAAGTTCCTCTAACAACATTACTAAAGAAAGATGCATTTTCTTGGACTCCAAAAGCAACTAAGGCCTTTGAACATCTTAAAGAGGCAATGTGCCAAGCATCGATCTTAGCTACACTAGACTTCACAAAAACATTTATTGCGGAATGTGATGCTTCAGGAAATGGAATTGTTGTTGTTTTAATGCAAGAAGGAAGACTCATTGCTTTTGAAAGTCGTCCAATCGAGGGAAAATATTTACACAAACCTATTTATAAGAAGGAAATGTTGGCATTACTACACACACTAAAGGAATGGTGACCTTACCTAATGGGAAGACACTTCAAGGTAAGAACAAATCACAATAGTATTAAATACTTTTTGGAACAAAAATGATCTTCAGAAGAGCATAAAAAATGGGTCACAAAGATGTTGGGTTATGACTTTGAAATCATCTACAGAAAAGGGAAGAAAAATGTTGTTGCAAATGAACTCTCAAGAAAGGATGAGGATGTGGAAGGATTGTTCTGTGCCATTTCTATTATCTAACATGATTGGATACTGAAGCAAGGGATGAATGGAAGAATGGCGAAGCAGTGTGGGCACCCATTCAAAAGTTGCAGCAAGATCCCAATACATATGATACATTTATCTGGAAAAATGATTCATTATGGTATAAGGATCGCTTATATCTTCGTAAGAATTCCCAACTCAAACAAAAAATTCTTTTGGAATTGCATACCTCCCCTTTAGGAGGGCACTCAGGATTTTTAAAAACTTACCACAAGGTCAAGAAGGAACTTTTTTGGGATGGCTTTAAATATTATATTTAGAATTTTGTTGCAGAATGTTTGGTTTTCCAACAAACTAAAGTTGATAAAATTAAGACATTGGGGTTGGTACAACTTTTAGCCATTCCAAGTTAGTGTTTGGAGGAGGTCTCAATGGATTTTATCATAGGTTTAACTTAGTCTGAAGGAAAGAGTGTCATCATGGTGGTAGTTCATAGACTTACCAAGTATGCACACTTTTATGAATTATCTCATTCTTTTAAAGCTAGTACAATTGCTACTGCAATTATGGAAACAATTCAAAAGCTACATGGAAACCCAAATATTATTGTAAGTGATCGAGATCCCATTTTCACTGGAAATTTTTGGACGTAATTATTTTCTTGTCTTGGTACTCAATTATCTCATAGCTCATCTTATCATCCTCAATCTGACGGGAAAACTGACACATTGACCAAATGTTTGGAAGGATATCTTCGTTGTTTTGTATCTGGTAAACAAACACAATGAGTCAAGTGGTTACCTCTGGTTGAATGCTGATATAACACTTCCTTCCATACTACATCAAACATGACCCCATTTATGGCACTTTATGGATATCATCCACCGTCCATCACATCATACTTAAGAGAAAATTCTAAGGTTCAAGTAGTGGAAGGTCACATCAAGCACCAACAACAAGTTCTCCAACTCTTAAAGGATAACCTCACTCTAACACAAAATTGAGTGAAACAACAAGTAGATCATCATCACAGTGAAAGAAGTTCTGATTTAGGTGACTGGGTATTTTTACGGCTACAACCATACAAACAAATGTCCCTCAAGAAAGCTAAAAAGGATAATAAATTATCACCCAAGTACTATGGTCCTTACAAGGTGTTGCAAAAGATTGGTACAATGACATACAAATTAGAGCTTCTTGCATCTTCTTGAGTACACCCAGTTTTCCATGTTTCATGCTTAAAGAAGGTTATAAGTGACAAGCTCTCAGTTCAAATAGTATTGCCAGAACTTGACGAAGAAGTAAAAATCATATTGGAGCCTAAAGCAGTCACAAAAATAAGAGCTTGACAAATACGAAATCGGTCAATTTCAGAGTATCTCATTAAGTGGAAGAACTTACCTGCTGAAGACTCCACATGGGAGGATGAGAATTTTATACAAAAGCATTCAAAACTACTCAAGTGTTGAGGACAACACTTTTTTTGAATGAGATGGGCATGTTAGGTCTCTATAATACTAGTGTAGCCCCTTATTTTTATTATTAGTGTAGCCCCCTATTGTTACTATTGTGCCCATGTAGCCCTCATATTGTTATTATTGTGCCCCATAGAAGCCCATTATTTTTATTATTGTGCCCTTACGTTATTATTGTTATGTATACTCTGATTATATAATGACCCCTTAGATTCCTATATATACCAAGGAGGTCTTGTCATTTTTATCATCCAAGAATTGTTCATTTATGTGATGTAAAGAAGGTTTCCCCCTTGAAGAGGCTAACTTTCAGGTCATTGATATATCTTTTCTTTTGTTTTGTGATTTGGTTGCACAACAAATGTTCACAGGGAGAGTATGATGGCTTTAGTATGACAACAGACATGTGCAAGGGGAGAGTTTATGCACAAGGGGATCAAGTCCATCATTAGAGACAAGTTTGTAGTGAAATTACACAATCAAAAGAATAGTTAAACATCTAATACAACAACCATTAAAAGAAGAATTTGAGCAGTTTAAGGAAGCTTAAAAATTCAGAGTGTTTATTGTAACACTTGTAGTTGATCATAATTTCTGCAACATGAGGGGAATAAGTCCATATTATATAAAGAGCAGTGGGTCAAAGAATTTTTCGAAGTGATATAAGATGTAGGGATGAATTCAAAATAATATGACCAACATGAAGATATCCATAGTAGACATTTTTTGCAAAATGAGAGGTTATTGATAGGGGGAGATTCACGTGATAGGGGAGATATTCTCAGGGGGGATTTTCTCGCAAGAATACTAGGTTTACATGAAGATACAAGAACAACTATGAAGCATTGACAAGAAATTTCCTTGTAAGCAACCATCCTCAACATGTCCCTTTTCCATTAATGTCAAAGGGGGAGAGAAAGGAGATAGTGAATAAGAGAAAGAAGGATAAAGGAGGAAGAGTTTTCACATCTAGTAGCATGACAGGGGGAGTTCCCAATGACATGACAAGGGGAGTTCCCAGCAGCATGCCAAGGGGAGTTCAGTCCATCGCCATCAATGAATATCAATGTTTGGTGGTGTTTACATTAATGAAAAAGAGGAAGATTATTGGACATAATGTCGTCATTGATGACAACCAATGTCATTTATTTCAAAGGGGAAGTCCAAGGAAGCAACAATTTCATTCATAGGAAGTGGTATGATAGTCTAATCTCTTGCATGCCTTCATCAACTGAAGTCAAGGCATTCTGAAGTTTATTGAGTTTTTTTAAAGTTACAATGCTCAAATGAATCTACTGATAATACAGTTAGATAGTCCTCTATGAGCCTTTTCCAATGGTATATCACACTAGGAAAAACTTGTTGAAATGTGGCAACAATAATATTCCAATTTTAATTTGTCCTTAATTAAAATTGAGAATTAAAATTCGAATTTAGTCTCACCAGCTGCTTGGAAATAATTAATTAGTTGGAGAAATCCAAGCTAGAATTCTTTGTGAAGTCATGCAACAGTTATCCCTTTGATTGAGGAGATTATCCCTTAATTAAGGAGATAAGGATGAGTTGTATTTGAGTTGTAATTAGTTAGCTCAGTTAACTGAGTTAAGTCCAGTTAAATTAGTTCCAAACAGTTTGAGGAACTAATTGTGAGTTCAGTCAGTTAATGCATGCATGCATGCAACTAGTGTACTCCAGATAACTGAAGATTCTCTCATAAATAACTCATGCATGTCAGTTCAGACAAAGACCCAGTTGAGATTAAAGATAGGGATAGTGTACTATTAGTTGCAAGAATTTTCCTATAAGAAAATCTCTTGCATGTAGAAGGAATTCATTCCTTGAGATTTGCGCAGTTTTATAGTGTGTTGGAGCAGTGTGTGAGATCAGTGTCACACAAGGTTACAACTGGAGCACCCAGGGAAAACTGTGCAAGGAAATAGGAGGCTTGGAGGGCAGAGGAAAAGGCATATGAGCTATCTATTCTGTCTATGAGCAGTAGTGAGGGATTGTACTGAGAGATGGATAGCTGTGAGAGCTAAAGTTGTGTGTAATCCTGAGATATTTCCACTTGTATGATAATACAGATAGCGGGGTTTTTAGCTGAGGCTTTCCCTAGAGTATTCTTCTGTGTTTCATGTGTATTGATTCTTCTTCTCTGTTATATGTGTTTTGTTTGATCTTTCTCAAATCGATTAAGCTTCCGCAAGTTTGATTGTAGAAGTAGATTAAGTATTTTGCTTTAGTATATTGCATTATCAAGTTAATCTATAGTCAAAATTTCTACATGGTATCGGAGCAAAGGTGATCGAAGCTGTGAACAGTATACTGAGAAGGGAAATTCGAAGTTTGAAGTTCTTGGTTGGAGGAGTAAAATCAAATTCTTATCATACTTCTAAGTTCACCAATGGCGTTATATGGCTTGAGACTTGAGTATGCTCTAGATGGCAGCTCGAATCACATAGCATGGAAGGATCACAAGGAAGCAGTATTAGAAGACAATGGTTTGAAGGATTTCATTGATCAAGAAATCCCTAAGCCAGCTGCAGCTAATGCACAAGAATTGGCTGAATGGAAGAAGTGTGTGGTGAAGGCGAGACAAATTCTTTTGAAGGGAGTTCGAGACAATATTGTCTCAATTCTCCATGGGAAGGAGACTCCGTTTTCAATGTGGAAGACATTGAAGGACCTCTATCAGAACAGTAGCGACCAGAGGAAACTGACGCTCAAGGATAAGCTTCGAAAAATAAAGATGGAAAAGGGCGATACTATTTCTACATCTCTGAACAAGCTCACCACCTGCAGAGATGAGATTGGTAGTGTGGGAATAACTACAGCCGATGATGATATGGTGAGTCTTTCTCTCCTCGGTCTTCCAAAGAGCTGGCATAATTACCAGGACTCTGTGAATGGAAGAGAGAAACTGTCGGATTGGGAACGATTATGGTCGGATCTGATGCAAGAGGAGATCAGGAGGAGCACAAGAGATGGTTCTTCATCTAAGCATGATGATGAAGAAAATATAGCCTTAGCAAGTAAGGCAAGGAAAGGGAAAGGGAAGGCTTCCCATTCCAAATCGAATTCTTCTCATGGAGGGAAGAAGATTGACAAATCTAAAGTGAGATGCTTTAATTATCATGAGGTGGGCCATTATGCAACTAATTGCCCATTGAAGAAATCCAAGAAGGGATCCTCAAAAGGATCAAAAGGTGAGGCATTAGCCTCTCAGTTCGAATTGGATTTTACCCTCATCACATGTATGGTTTCATCGATGGTGGGTTGTGTTTGGTATCTTGATAGTGGAGCCTCATTCCACATGACCGGCAATAAAAGTTTATTCAGTACCTTGGAGGAGAAAGACCTCAAGATGCGCATAGAGATGGGTGACGATGGGAAGTACAGTGTTTCAGGAGTGGGCACGATTGCTTTCCAGAGGGAGCATGGAGCTCCTCTCACCTTGACAGATGTGAAGTATGTGCCTGGACTGATGAAGAACTTGGTATCAGTCGCGATGTTGGAGGACAAAGGCTACGATGTTGTCTTTAGTAAAGGAAAGGCGTTCCTAAGACACATAGCCACGGGTTAGACCAAGAGGATTGGGATTCGAGTGAAGAATCTCTATAAACTAGAGGTAGATGAATGTGCTGCATTGAGTTCAAAAGCAGAATCAGTGCAAAGCGAAGACATTGGTGAGTTATGGCATAGGTGGTTGGGCCACTTGCATCATGAGGCCTCGAAGATAATGCAATAGATCTCTACCAAACTTCCTAAAGGTAAACTTGAGCAAGTGGACACATGCAAAGGTTGTACCTTGGGAAAGTATGCCAAGTCTTCCTTTCATGATCGAGATAGTCGAGCTAAGGCAATCTTAGAGTGAGTTCATGCTGATTTGTGTGGACCATTCTCGACAGCATCCACCGTGAAGCAAAGTTATCATGTGATTTTCATTGATTATTTTTCTCGTAAATGCTGGATTTATTTCATGCAGAAGAAGGATCAAACCTTATCAAAGTTTTGTGAGTTCAAAGCTTTGGTTGAGATAGAATCAGGGAAGAAGATCAAGGCCTTGAGAAGCGACAATGGTGGAGAGTATGTCTCTCAAGAGTTTAAGGACTTCTGTGCAGTGGAAGAACAGAACAATTGTGGGGGCAACTTGGGCGATGTTGCATGACCAAGGCCTACCACTTCATTTGTGGGCTGAGGCATGCAACACAACGGTCTATTTGCAGAATAGAAGCCCGCATTGCATACTTTGGATGAAGACACCAGAAGAAGCTTTCTCTGGGAAGAGACTAGATGTGGGTCACTTCAGGATCTTTGGCTCATCAGTATTTTTCCATGTGACCAAGAATGCCCGGAAGAAACTTGAGTTGACAACAGAGTTGGGGATACTTGTGGGGTACACTGATACACCTCACAACTATCGGGTGTACTTGCCTACCAGTCGAAGGACAGTGGTTCACAGAGATCTCATGTTTGATGAGCAAAAGGCCATGTGAGTTTCCCTTGAGAGGGAGCTCCAACTACAGGCTGTGGAGGAACTTTTGGTTCCTAAGGAAGAGGAGCCTTAGACTGGTGTGGAGCAGCCGCATGCAGAGGTTCCAGAAGTGGAGGCATCCACTCAAGCAGAGTCTTCTAGAGATGGACGGAAGCGCACAAGAGAAGCTGATAGATTGTTGTCGGATGCAAGAGAGAATGTTGGAGAACCATCTCCTCAGCACAAACAGAGGAGGTCACCTGATAGGTACACTGGATACATGGCCCTTGTTGGGGAATGTGTTGAGACCGAGCCATCTTCCTTTGAGGAAACAGTGTAGCAGCCGATTTGGGTTGATGCTATGGTGGAGGAGTATGACTCCATAGTTCGGAAAAAAAATTTAGATGTGGTTCCAAGACCAGAGAACAAGTCAGTTGTGAGTTCCTGTTGGCTTTACAAGGTAAAGCAAGTTGATGATGGTAGTGTGGAGAAACATAAGGAAATATTTGTTGCCTGTGGTTTCTCACAGGTCAAGGGGATTGACTATGATGAGACTTTTTCTCCTGTAGCAAGGTACTCATCTATCAGATCGATGTTGGCACTATCAGCACAGATGGGTTGGAAGATCCATCAGATGGATGTGAAGAATGCATTCCTCAATGGCAAGATTGAGGAAGAGGTGTACATAGAGCAGCCAGAAGGTTTTGAGACCTTCGATTGTGAGTCGCATGTGTGCCGACTCAAGAGAGCTTTGTACGGGCTGAAGCAAGCACCTCATGCTTGGTACACTAGGATCGACAACTACTTCACCGGGTTGGGCTTCACAAAGAGTGAAGCGGATGTGAACCTATATCACATCATTGTGAAAGGTAAGCCATTGATCATTGTTCTTTATGTTGATGATCTCATATTAACAGGTGATGATCAGTTGATCATGTCTTGCAAGGAGGACCTTGCAAGAGAATTTGAGATGAAAGACATGGGTCTCATGCACTACTTCCTTGGCATGGAAGTGTGGCAAAAGGATGGGGAGTTGTTTGTGTCTTCGGGCAAGTATGCCAATAAGATACTTAGGAGATTCCACATGGAGAAGTGCAAGCCCATGCAGACTCCTCTAGCAGGTAACTGGAGGAAGGAGGATGCTACTTCAAGAGAAGTATTAGAAGCTACTGTGTATAGGCATCTTGTGGGTTCATTGATGTACTTAGTGAACACACGATGTGCTATGCGGTGAACCAACTGAGTCAAGGTATGGTTCAGCCTACCAAGATGTTTTGTAAGGCATCTAAGCATGTTTTGAGATACCTCAGAGGCACATCTTAGTATGGATTATGGTACAGGCAGACAGAGGGAGTGAAGCTACAGGGCTTCACTGATGCAGATTGGGCATGGAGTCCATCAGATCGGGAAGAGCACATCAGGAGGAATTTTCAACCTTGGGTTAGCTGTAGTCTCTTGGTACAATAGGAAATAGATGTCAGTTGCACTGAGCTCGGCAGAGGCTGAATATATGGTTGCAAGTCAGGCAGCATGTGAGGCCATTTGGATGCGGAAAATTCTAGTTGGTTTGTTTGATCAGAGGATGGATCCAACTGTGATCTATTGTGATAATCAGAGTTGTATCAAACTCTCTGAGAATCCAATATTTCATGACAGGTCCAAGAACGTCAACATTCGGTATCATCATCTCAGAGACTGTGTGGAAAGGAGGATCATGTTGTTGCAGTGTATTTCGGCCGAGGAACAAGATGCTAACATTTTGACTAAGGCATTGTCAAAGTGTAAATTCGAGTTCCATAGGGACAAGATCGAGGTGGCAGATAATCCCTTTCTTGTTGAGAGGGAGTGTTGAAATGTGGCAACAAGAATATTCCAATTTTAATTTGTCCTTGAATTAAAATTCGAATTTAGTTTCACCAGCTGCTTGGAAAATAATTAATTAATTCATCTTGAGTTAATTAGTTGGAGAAATTCAAGCTAGAAGTCTTTGTGAAGTCATGCAACAGTTATCCCTTTGATTGAGGAGATTATCCCTTAATCAAGGAGATAAGGATGAGTTTTATTTGAGTTGTAATTAGTTAGCTCAGTGATAGAGGGAATTACTCCCCTAGGGCTTTTTGGGTTGAAACCCTAGCAGACTGAAAGTTATCTATTCAAAGAAACATGCATTCATATAGCATGCTATTGTAAGCAAATTCTATGATAAGGGTACGTACCTTTGGTCCTACGTTTGAGAAGGCCTTTAGGGTCCAAACCCTTCTTGGAGTTCCCTTCTTCTCTTTTGTCCTGCAAAACAACCAATTCAAAGAACACAACAGTACATGGACAAAACTTATAAAGAAACCATCTTCATGTTATAAAGAAAGGTAGTTAGTTATGAAATCCAAACAACCATTTACATATGAATTCTAAACATAACTATCATTAACATAAAGAAGATTCATTTCGAGAACCAAGACATGTGTTTCTTTTATTATAGACAAATAAAGTACATAAAAAGGAATATGTTCACCTGAATCACCTTCAACAGGCTCCAAGCAAAGCTTCCTTCCGGATCCATTCCAGCCTCAAGCCTCTAACAAAACTCCTTCCTTGACTCTCTCCATGATGTCATAAATGGTGGATGAACATCAACACACAAGGAAACAAAGGTTTCCTGTACAAAATGGGGGAAGTGCAGAAGGCACAAGGGACTTCAGACCTAGTCAAGGGAAAAATCTCACCATAATAACCTTTCTCTCTATTCTCTCCTCCTTTAGGCCTTCCCTTTGAGGTCTTTTTATACCATCTCCAAAGTAGTTTTTTAGTTAGGAGTTGGTTGGGAATAGTTGGGCCACGGGCACTAACAGGTGATCAGCAGGTAAAACCCGCGATCTCCGCCCGAAAATAAGGAGTGTTATATTTTTTTAAGTGTTTTAATACATACACATGGGTTGGCTATACACATACCCGCGTATACACGTGTTTAACTCAAGGCAATGTCGCGTATAAGGGATAAAACACTATTTTTTAAATTTTAGGACCAGGTCTGGAAGGAGGGGTTTCCCTAGGCCATGAGTACAGCATCACAAACCATAAGAGTGAGATTTGGAGCTATAACAGATGCCCCCTAATATATGAGGTCAGAAGGGGTACATGATGGCCGAAATATATTATGCGAGTACATGGAAAGGAAGTCTGTCAAAAACCGAGGAGGACTTCACCAGAAGTCAGCCTGCCAAGCCACCAAAGGAGATCAGAAAGAAACACTGTCTGAGGCGGGCATACCCATGCTTAGAAAAAGTAAAGCATGTCCGCATATCAAGTACAATCGGATCCACTAAGTATACAAGTATAAATGACTGAAAGATACATAATGGATCATCTGATCATAATGAACAAGTACATGCCTGAATATCACATATAAGACTGTCAATGATGCTGAAAGATGCAACGGATCACTGATATCAAAGACTGATCCCAAAAGGTACCAACTGAACATGATGGAATAGGATGGTACTACACTGCAAACTCAGGTGCCAGCATATAGAATGTCGCCATGACTGACTGCAACATATAAAGTGGAGTGGTATCAACTAGCAGCAATAGGAGCAACTGTCAAGTGAACCAATGAATGCTGATACAACCTAAGGTCTTCACCGACCGCCGTGGTACATTTCTACACCATGGGAATAAATGATCTGAAGTCGACCATGTGAGAAATCGTTTGATTACCGGTCATTGATGTATACCGTTAAAAAACGCGAGACTACTCACCGATAATGATAATGAGCGTCAAGGTACCCAGTACAATCTAACAAGTGTGAATAGATGAGCTGGAGTTGAACACCTGTAAGAATCTATCGATCATGAGACAATGATGGTTTCCCACTGTCGATAGCGAAGGATCTGCCACTGATGACTGCAAACCCCAAGGTACTGCCAAATGGACTCTAGATCTTTGCCCCAGAGCAATGAGTCGGAGTTGATAGGGAAAGATCCGCTAGAAGGAAGGCATTAAGGCATCCTTCATCAATCTAGCGCGAGTGTAACCCATAGGCCAATAATGTGGAAGGAATCGGACGAAAAAGATGTAGTAACCCAACCGAAGTACGTTTCCGGCGTACACAAGATATGGCTAGTGCACGGCAGAAACCCTCTGAACCAACCAATAATGAAAGCTGACACAAAGGCGAGGTATCCACCAATAGGGTCAAATGGAAACCAAGGTACTGCACGAATCCCAATGTGTGATAATGTATGCTGATGTCGAACACAAGGGAAACCACTCAGTCAAAGACCCATGATACTGATCGATGCTGAGCACAAGGTAACCTATCAATAATGAAAATAGGGCCAAGGTGCAGCTCTAGGCCTGTCCTTAGAGAAAGATTTCGTCGTCGATAAGGACAAGACCCGCCAGCAAGAAGTCAATGGGGACCTTCTCAAACCGGCACGAGTAAAGGACCAATATAACTGATGTGATGATAGACATGACACTGACAACCAGGGATGGCCGACTGAAAAATGAGTCAAGAGACACCGCAGAGAGGACGACTCAGGCTAACTTCCCTTGAACAAAAGCACGACTCAATGTGACTATGTGGCAGCATATGATGACTCTGTATAAGTTCGCCATGCAGGAGGCATGAACGAACCCTCCATATGATTGGAAGAGATAACCAATCGGTGGAGAACTGACTCAATAACAAGGTTATGGCGTACCTAAGTCAAACTAAATCCCACCCATATGGAGGAGACTTTGTTTTGAGTGCTTTGTTCAAGGGCGACACGACTGACTCTAGTTGCCAACAATAAATGGAAATAATGTCCCGTTCCCGCTCTTTTTGGAATATTTAATTTTTTTGTCTTTTTCTGTTAAGCCAGAAAAAGAATAAAAGAATGCTATGGTACAGTGGAAATAATGAGTGTCGGTGAAACAGATGATCTAGTTCCTGGGAAAGGAACGTTCCTATGCTCAATGCAGGGAGGTGAAAACTGGTCAGTGACACTCAAAGGTATGTTCCTTCCACAGGTCAAGGTGTGTCAAGCTGCAGAAGTCAAAGGTATGCAAGGTTGATTTTGCAGACGTCATGGTTAAAAGTTGGCTTAAACACGAGTCCAAGTGAAGCCGGCTCTAGGCCAAAAGGTGCAAGTGGTCAACATGCAATGCAGTAGTACAACTCAACACAAAAGAGCCTCTAGGGTATAAGGCCAGAACAAAGCGGAGAAGCTAAGAGGAATGAGTCTTCAATGCATAAGTCATGGCGGGGCTACAGAGGACTCCTAAGCCTAAGGATGAAAAATCAGCATGAGTGCCAAGCGACAACAAGGTACTAACTAGGGTACCCATGATAGGGTAGGCTCTACCACACAAGTCATGATACTTCTAAGCAATGAGAAGGTTCCGCACCATAACTTGGTGGGGTCGATCCTAAGGCAAAATGGGAAAGGAAACTGATAAGTGCACAATGCAGGTGGAAAAACCTAACCTATATGCCAGTTTCGAGAACCAATACCTGTCAGAACAGACCAACCATAAACTTCCAAAGGAGACATCTTCCAAGTTCTGTAAACATAAATAGGAACACTAGACACGAAGTTAATACATCCCACATATAAACTTCATATAAAATTTTTGTGTTATAGAATACAAAACTTGAAAATGCGTACCTCATATATACAATATGGTACAGGGAACCACGTAGCCTTGCGGCTTACGTATAATAGCTCTTCTGGACAAACCCCTTGCAGGGATCGGACCAAGGACTCCTTTGGTAGTCATAACTCATGGCTTCAAAGAGTTCCTCCTGTGAAGGCAAAACAAGTTCTAAGAAATCATGAGAACTACAAGGATCAAAAGAGGGAATTAAAGGGTCCCATGTCCCTATAGGATGAATCTCTTGGTCAACTGCCGGGACCAAGTCCTAAGAAGGAGAATAATAAGTCAAAGGATCCTTCTCAGAAGCAATTGAACATTGAGGACTCAATGCCACATAATTCACTCGTGGCGGGGTAGAGTCTACTTGAACACTTGGAACAAACCAAGGGGCATTCTGCAGTAAAGTCGAATTAGGGTGGTGATTATCAGATGCAAGCTGATCAATAGTGACAATATTCCTGTTATGAGGAAAGCACATTACTCGAAAGAGTGAAGACACCACAGCATTCATAGCATAGACATAATCACGCCCAAGTATCATATTAAAGTCTAAAGGGCTATCAACCACCATCATATCGATTAAGACAGTCTTCCCACCTAAAGTGATAGGCAATTGAGGAAGAACACCCATAGATTTACCAGGTCTTCTATCATAGGCTAACAACTGACTCTGAGCTGTCAACAACTTTGGGGAACCCAAAGCTTTCCAAGTCAAAGAGGATATAATACTTGCAGAGGATCCTTCATCCACCATACATCGATAGACATTTGTGGAATTAACCCTGACCTTTATTTGAAAAGGTGCAACGGAAGGAAGATGAGGCTCAACAAGGCTATCCCAATCAAAGGAAACACTCTTAGAACTTGGAGGGGGAACATTCGAAGAAACAGGAATGCCCCCTATACCAGAAGACTCGGTACTAGAGATCAAACAGACTCTTTTGTTAGGCACTTCACCCCCCAAAAGAGGAGTGTAATCGGCCCGTGATTGCACTAGCTTTACCACATTATCAACCAACGGTTGATGGGATTGATGAGAAACCATATCAGATCTAGGAGTAGAAGTACTTTCAGACTCAGACCATATCCTTTGAACCTCTGGAATACCAGGGCATAAATGAGTAAGATGGTCTCCCTTGCATATCTTACAAGGGAACTTAGGTTTAAAACTTCTACGTCCAGGTTTCTTATCAACCTCCATTTTGCCAACATGACTAGCAGTGGTTTGCGGAGAGTCCTGAACATGACTTGCAGAGGTCGATGACTCTTTGCTAGTATGACTTGCAGTGACTAGACTCATGCCCCCAGCATGACTTGCAGCGGCTGAAGACTCATCTTCAACATGACTCGCAGAGGTTGATGATGAAGTGTTAGTGTGACTCGCAGTGACTAGACTTGTGCCCCCAGCATGACTAGCAGTGGCTGAAGGCTCATCTCCAACATGACTCGCAGAGGTTGAAGATGAAATGCTAGTGTGACTCGCAGTGACTAGACTTGTGCCCCCAGCATGACTTGCAGTGGCTGAAGACTCATCTCCAACATGACTTGCAGAGGTTGAAGATGAAAGGATAGAATTATTCTTCTTCTTTGACTTCCTCTTTCTCCTCTTTTTAGATTTCTGGTGACAAGAAGGAGGAGAAGAAGGAACCCCATATTTCTCTTTGAGAGAAGATGAACAATTAGCACCCATGTGATGCCCTTGAAATAAAGCATTCAACTGAGAAGCTTCAAGAGCATTTGGAATATTCGGAGTGGACCACAGCCAAATGGGTAGTCCAACATTCAACCCAGGAATATTCAAAGTGGCCATCAAGGGAGTACCAACGTTTCCAAAGGAAGGAAAAGCACAAGGATCCCCTTTTGGGAGGGCACCTTGGTTGGTTTCCACAGGAATATTGGCCATATCTAACTGATCCAAAGACCCTTCCCCTACGGGAATATAAAAATAACTTTTCAAGGAATATGGATAAGCAATCAAAACCTTTGCCCTTGAGGAGGCAACTCCACAACTTCTGAAAGAACGACCAAAAGCCTTTCAAGATTGATAGAGTGGTAAGCTGGTCACTCAGAACACAAAGTCCAAACGTGACTAGACAAAAATACCTAAAGCCAACTATATACAAGGTACAAAGAGCACACACTATAAAGTCCCTAAAGATAACAGCCAGTCAAACAACTTCCAAGTATTTCCGCTCCGGGTGATGAGGACCGGACACCAAAATACAAGAAAGTGGAGTAAGGGGCCTTCCGAAGATAGTCTGGGATAATGACGGCCCAGTCCTATCAGCGAAGGTAACAGAGGAAGTTACGCTGACCTCCTAACAACAGCCTGCGCCGGTGCAAGCCCCCAAGCTTCGCAAGGGTGCCCTCCAGTAGTATTGTCGAGAGTGATGCAACGTCAACCTCAGGTGCCACGGGATTCCCCTCCACAGCCACCTGTGTAGTTCCCTAGGAGTAGCAACTATGGATACCAACTCGTCGCATAAGCCAGGCGGAACAATCGTGAGGTAAGTTCGGACAAGTAGGAGAGGGGGTATCTCTCTTCCCTGTCTTCACAGACCCTCGTGCTTAACTCCCAGATCCGGAGCTTTCCTGGTCTTCCTAACGCTATTGGATTTTCTCTCGTTATTCAGACTCCTACGTTTGACGTTTATATGGCCTTGGAGAGTTAACTCTCCACTCGCCTAATCCAAGGCCCTAAAATCCTAATCTTGTTGGTGTAACTGACTAAAACAAAAATTTCTAGTGAATTTTAGTTAGCGCTTGATTTTATTAGGCTGTTATTTAAGTCACAAGGTAACGGAAGTGAAACTAGTGGTGTTTTTTGACGCAAAAGAAATTAATAAAAACTTAACTACATGCACATGCACTTTTTCGTTTTTCGATGAAGAGCAATTTCTATAGGGTTCAGAGGTACTTCTAATAAAACAAATTTTCCTTTTCTTTTTGTTAATGCACACTTCACACTCACAAAAGCTAACAAAGCTATATATGCCTAAAAAGGGGATGCAAATCTATCCTAATGGAACAACTATATGTGGATGCAAGATCTAAAACTACTCTGAAAACAAAAATGAAAGTTGCTTGCTTATCAATCTTTATCTTGCCACTTACAATGCTTATCAAAGGAAACCAAATGAAAAGCAAGTTCAAGAAAGCAAAACTAAGATTTTCAAAAGATTTTCTTCAAAGCAACAAACAAAAAAGTCTTTTCAAAAAATGCTCTCAACAACACTGAAACTTGTGATTGAAGAATAGGCAATTAAACACTTTTGCGAATCAACACCACTCAATGGATGAAAACCCAACAAAAATAAATGTGTTTGAAATCGCTCTTAACAATCAAAAGCAGCAATGAAAGCCTTGGCAATGAAAACCAAAAAGATCAAAAAGACAAATTCCAAGAAAGTGTCAAACAACAACTTTCATGAAACAAAGAAGTGGATGGTCACAAAAAGCGATCTTGTCAAGCAAACAAAAAGTCACCAAAAGCAAGATTAACACAAAGATTGTGATCAATCTCCCTACTCCGATGAATCAGAGTAGCCAAGATTCCTAGCAAGAAATCTTGCGTGATTTAGCAAAAAACGATGACGCTTGCAATCAACAAAAAACAAGACCAATACTCCTTATAATCAGAGAGAATTCAGAACGAGATGCTCGCTGTAAAACAAATAACTGATACTGGAAAATGACTGTTTCAGACTGACTCAAACCACCAGACAAACCTTCAGAGACTAAAAGATTTATAAATCTTGAAAATTGCAATATATACGCGACTGTACTTAAGTACAGATTGCATGTATACGCGACTGTGTTTGAGGAAACCTGCGTATACGCGGGTTCACTCAAAGAAACAAGCGTATATACGCCTCTGTATCTAAGAAAAACAGCGTGTATGAAAAGCTTCAAGAAAAATAAAAAACAAACTGAAGAAACTGGCAAAGCTTAAAGTTCAAGAACAGACCAGACAGTAACAGCAAGCAGACAAGGCAGCTGAGCCCTGATTGGCTTGAAAAATACCCAAACTAGGAACAACAAGAGTGTTGTCCCCAGCGGAGTCACCAATTCTGATAGAGGGAATTACTCCCCTAGGGCTTTTTGGGTTGAAACCCTAGCAGACTGAAAGTTATCTATTCAAAGAAACATGCATTCATATAGCCATTATGCTATTGTAAGCAAATTCTATGATAAGGGTACGTACCTTTGGTCCTACGTTTGAGAAGGCCTTTAGGGTCCAAACCCTTCTTGGAGTTCCCTTCTTCTCTTTTGTCCTGCAAAACAACCAATTCAAAGAACACAACAGTACATGGACAAAACTTATAAAGAAACCATCTTCATGTTATAAAGAAAGGTAGTTAGTTATGAAATCCAAACAACCATTTACATATGAATTCTAAACATAACTATCATTAACATAAAGAAGATTCATTTCGGGAACCAAGACATGTGTTTCTTTTATTATAGACAAATAAAGTACATAAAAAAGAATATGTTCACCTGAATCACCTTCAGCAGGCTCCAAGCAAAGCTTCCTTCCGGATCCATTCCAGCCTCAAGCCTCTAACAAAGCTCCTTCCATGACTCTCTCCATGATGTCATAAATGGTGGATGAACATCAACACACAAGGAAACAAAGGTTTCCTGTACAAAATGGGGGAAGTGCAGAAGGCACAAGGGACTTCAGACCTGGTCAAGGGAAAAATCTCACCATAATAACCTTTCTCTCTATTCTCTCCTCCTTTAGGCCTTCCCTTTGAGGTCTTTTTATACCATCTCCAAAGTAGTTTTTTAGTTAGGAGTTGGTTGGGAACAGTTGGGCCACGGGCACTAACAGGTGATCAGCAAGTAAAACCCGCGATCTCCGCCCGAAAATAAGGAGTGTTATATTTTTTTAAGTGTTTTAATACATACACGCGGGTTGGCTATACACATACCCACGTATACACGCGTTTAACTCAGGGCAATGTCGCGTATAAGGGATAAAACACTGTTTTTTAAATTTTAGGACCAGGTCTGGAAGGAGGGGTTGCCCTAGGCCATGAGTACAACATCACAAACCATAAGAGTGAGATTTGGAGCTATAACACTCAGTTAACTGAGTTAAGTCCAGTTAAATTAGTTCCAAACAATTTGAGGAACTAATTGTGAGTTCAATTAGTTAATG
This sequence comes from Pinus tabuliformis, assembly GCA_031772625.1. Lineage (NCBI taxonomy): Eukaryota > Viridiplantae > Streptophyta > Pinopsida > Pinales > Pinaceae > Pinus > Pinus tabuliformis. Next base: position 1,266,959,107 of record CM062820.1, on the reverse strand, counting down.
CATGCATGCATGCAACTAGTGTACTCCAGATAACTAAAGATTCTCTCATAAATAACTCATTCATGTCAGTTCAGACAAAGACCCAGTTGAGATTAAAGATAGGGACAGTGTACTATCAGTTGCAAGAATTTTCCTATAAGAAAATCTCTTGCATGTAGAAGGAATTCATTCCTTCAGATTTGCGCAGTTTTACAGTGTGTTGGAGCAATGTGTGAGATCAGTGTCACACAAGGTTACAATTGGAGCACCTAAGGAAAAATGCGCAAGGAAATAGGAGGCTTGGAGAAAAGGCATATGAGCTGTCTATTCTGTCTATGAGCAGCAGTGAGGAACTGTACCGAGAGATGGATAGCTGTGAGAGCTAAAGTTGTGTGTAATCCTGAGATATTTCCACTTGTATGATAATACAGATAGCGAGGTTTTTAGCTGAGGCTTTCCCTAGAGTATTCTTCTGTGTTTCATGTGTATTGATTCTTCTTCTCTGTTATATGTGTTCTGTTTGATCTTGCTGAAATTGATTAAGCTTCCGCAAGTTTGATTGTAGAAGTAGATTAAGTATTTTGCTTTAGTATAGTGCATTATCATGGTAATCTCCAGTCAGAATTTCTACAAAACTCTTTCCAGATGAGAAGTTATGATCATTTAAAGTTGGCAGTTGCAATGAGGATAAAAACACCAAATTTATTTGAAAACCACTAAATTTGTTAAACATTGTGCATTTTCAGAGTGGATCTATGATCATGTGGTGAAATCTATGGTAGATGTTAAACAAACTTGTGTATTGTTTAATCTGTTAAAGTTTGAGCCTCTTCTAGAGAATCTGACTATTGAAATTCTCATGAATGACAAATGAAGTGTTAACATCCCTAAAGTTTAACAAGGGTCTACCCCTTCATGTTGGCCCAATCCCCTAGCGACACATGGTAGAAACCTGTCAAACTCCTCAATCGGATCCCACATGGACCTCTTACATAGATGATTATGACGTGGATGTTGAGTTGACAAATCATGTGTGGATCGGTGGCGACAGTGACACATTGCAATTTGTGGTTGGCCTAAAGATGATGACATGGCAACAAGGTGATGTTGTGGCAATGCCATGTGGACGTTTGAAAAGGACATTGAGGTGGAAGATACAGATTGGACAATATAGTGAAACGTGGCGTCTTGTGACTGGCTCAAAGCAAATGATGTTAATAGACAAACTGTTGGGTTGTGTTATATTCTTTCCACAACTAACCCACGTAGTCAACCGGGGGGTGGAGCCCCCCCTTCGTTGCGTTGATTGTGCAATGGGGGGGCGGCAACCCCCCCTGTTCGGGGGGTTTGAGGGGGGCAGGTAGCCCCCCTCTATGGGGTCCGGGGCAACGCCCCGGGAAAATTTTTTTTGGACCCTATATTAGGTTGGGCGAACCTACCTATGGTTTTCGGTCCATGGTTTTGGACGCGATGGTTTTCGGTCCATAGTATTGGATGCTTCGGCATGTATAAATATGTATTGTAACATTGAAAGGAATATAATGAAAAATCAAGTTGGTAGTCTCGGTTTTGGGATCCAGGGGAAAATCTCTGTGTATATGTGTTTTATGTGTTATGCTCTCGCATTATTTATTTTCTATGTTTTAGAATTCGTATGCAGGTAATTTCTGTATAGGGTTAAAACCTACATTTGGTATCAGAGCTGTTTTGGCTTCAAGGGGATGCCTTTGTTGCTGAGAGGTTTCGCTCGGGCCTATGGTAGACCCTGTTCAGTGGGAGATCTGCGAGATCGATTCTGGTGGTGAAAGAAGATGGCGAGCAACGGAAAGATAGAGATCGAGAAGTTCAATGGTCAAAGTTTTGAGTTGTGGAAACTCAAGATGGAGGATCTGTTGGTGGATAAAGATCAGTGGGTCGCGGTAGATCCAGGTACTAAACCAACAGGAGTGACCGATGAAGAATGGAAGAAGTTGGATCGGAAGGCAAAGAGCACAATACGATTGTGTGTCTCAGATTCAGTATTGCTGAATGTATCAGGGGAAGCTACGGCGAAGGCTTTGTGGGACAAGTTAGGGACTTTGTACCAATCTAAGTCTCTGGTGAATAAACTGTTCCTGCGGAAAAAGCTATATAACCTGAGGATGAAAGATGGAGACTCGGTGACAGAGCATCTGAACGCATTTAATACTGTGGTAAGTTAGTTAGCGTCTGTTGATATTAAAATTTTAGATGAAGATAAGTGCATCAGTTTGTTGTGTTCTCTACCAGATTCGTGGGATAGTCTGGTTATTGCAATAGGTAGCAATGCAACTGCTTTGCAGTTTGATGAAATAGTCTCAGCCTTGCTGACGGAGGAGATGAGACGGAAAAATATGGAGAGCCAGAATGGTGATGCCTTATCTGTACGAGGACGGTCCCAGAATAGAAACAAAAATAAGTCATCGAGTGGGAGATCTAAATCTAGAGGGAGATCTAAATCTCCAGGAAAACCTGTAAAGGTGGTGTGCTGGAAATGCAGAAAGGAAGGGCACTTCAAAAGGGACTGTAAATCTAAAGCTCCTGATAGAGGAAAGGGATCTGATGATGCTCCTTCTGCAGAGGTGAAAACCACCTCAAATGAAGGTGGGGATGTGTACTTGGCTTCTTCAAGTACACATGTAGATCATGAGGCATGGTTGATTGATTCAGGTGCATCCTTTCACTTCACTCCCCATAGAGAGTGGTTCTGCAAGTATGAGAAATACGATGGTGGTGATGTCTTCTTAGGAGATGATAGGAAGGCTAGAATCATTGGTCACGGAAAAGTAAAGTTGAAGTTGTGAGGTGGAAGGGTTAGAACACTTCCGGGTGTTCTGCATATTCCCGCATTGGCCAGAAATCTGATTTCTGTAAGCAATTTGGATGATGCAGGTGTAAAAATAGTGTTCGAGAAGGATACCTGCAAGATGGTTCGGGGAGCACTGGTATTGATGCAGGGAGTTCGGACTGGAACTCTGTACAAGCTGCAAGGTAGCACTGTTGTTGATGGGTGCAACAGTTCTTTGGTTCCTGAAAGTGGAGCTGAAAATCTAGTGGTCTCTGGAGAGAAGACCATGTTGTGGCATCAAAGGCTTGGGCATATTGGAGAGAAGGGCCTTCGAATACTTCATGGTAAAGGTATGGTAGAAGGTATGAGTAATAGCTCTCTGGATTTTGATTTCTGTGAAAATTGTGTATATGGGAAGCAGAATCGGGTGAGTTTCCCCTCTGGTGCTAAGAGGGCGAAACAGATGTTAGAGCTTGTGCACAGTGATGTGTTTGGACCTGTGAAGGTTCCATCACTGGGTAAGTCTGTGTACTATGTATCATTTATAGATGACTTCTCAAGGAATACATGGATATATTTCCTTAAGAAGAAATCTGAAGTCTTTGACAGGCTTAAAGAATTTAAGGCTCTGGTGGAAAATCAAACAGAGAAGAAGATAAAGGTGCTGAGGATAGATAATGGTGGAGAGTTTTGCAGCAAGGAATTTGAAGAATTCTGTAAGAAGTGTGGTATAGCACGACAGAAGACTACTCCATATACACCTCAGAAAAATGGAGTCGCAGAAAGAATGAACAAGAGGTTGATGGAAAGGGCAAGAAGCATGCTCAGTGGTGCCGGGTTAGGACAGGAATTCTGGGCAGAGGCGGTGGATATTGCATGTTACTTGGTCAACAGGTCACCTTCATCAGCGTTGGAGGATAAGACTCCAAAAGAAGTATGGACTGGTAAGAAAGCCTCTCTTTCACATCTGAGGGTATTTGGATGTGATGCATATGTACATGTTCCAAAGGAGAAACGAACCAAGCTGGATAGTAAATCTAAAAAGTGCATCTTTATTGGGTATAAGGATGATTTAAAGGGTTATAAGCTTTGGAACCTAGTCACACGGAAGGTTGTGTACAGCTGAGATGTGGTGTTCAGAGAGGTAAAAGATGTTATTAAACATGAAGTCCAACCAAAGGAACCTGAGAAGATAGAGTTTGAGCTAAAGGAGGAAGAATCAGACTCTACAGCAGAGGAGGAATCAGAAGATGAAGAGCCACAAACTCCGGCTGTGAGAAGATCAGTTCGAGAAAGAAGGCAGCTAGAAAGGTATAGTCCTTCTGCTTTCTGTTCAAATTTTGCTTTGTCTATTAATGATGATGATCCTAGAACTGTGAAGGAAGCAATAGATTCAGAGGATGGAAAACTCTGGAAAGAGGCCATGGTTGATGAAATGGAATCTTTGCACAAAAATGAGGCTTGGGATCTGGTGGAGTTGCTGGCTGGAAGGAAACCCGTTGGCAGCAAATGGGTGTTCAAAAATAAGACAAATGCAGAAGGGAAGGTGGAGAAATACAAAGCTCAGTTGGTAGCAAAAGGTTATTCCCAGGTGCCGGGAATTGATTTTGGTGATATTTTTCCTCATGTTGCCAAGGTAACTTCTATTAGGTTACTTTTATCTGTTGCTGCTGCTTTTGATTTTGAGGTAGAACAGATGGATGTGAAGACAACATTTCTTCACGGGGATTTGGAAGAGGAAATCTACATGAAGAAACCTGAAGGCTTTGCAGTGAAGGGTAAGAAAGAACTGGTATGCAAGTTAAAGAAGTCTCTGTATGGGTTAAAACAGTCACCAAGGATGTGGTATCAGAAATTTGATACATTTATACGAGGACTTGGCTTCACTAGAAGCAAAGCAGATCACTGTGTGTATTTTAAATTAATTGGTGACCGTGTTATTTATCTGGTCTTGTATGTGGATGATATGTTGCTGGTTGGAAATGACAAAGAAATTATCCAGGATTTGAAGACCCAATTGTCCTCCAAATTCGACATGAAAGATCTTGGTGCTGCTAACTATATTTTGGGCATGGAAATTAAAAGAGATCGGGCAAAGAGGAAGCTCTGGTTAAACCAGAGGAAGTATGTCGAGACAATACTGCAGAGGTTTAATATGTAGGATAGTAAACCGGTGAAGGTTCCTATTCCTGTAGGTGTGAGGTTATCTGCTGAACAGTGTCCCAAGACACAAGAAGAGGAAGAGGACATGTCCCGTGTTCCATATGCAAGTGCAGTCGGTAGCCTGATGTATGCAATGGTCTGTACTAGACTAGACATTGCACATGCAGTGGGAGTATTGAGCAGGTTTATGTCAAAACCAGGGAAGGAGCACTGGACAGCAGTGAAGCGGGTTTTCAGGTATTTGCATGGCACTAGTGATTATGGTTTGTGCTACCAAGGAAGACCAAGATTAGACAGAGTGTTGGATATTCGTGGCTTTGTTGATGCAGACTGGGCTGGAGATCTGGATCAGAGAAGATCTACAAGTGGGTATGTGTTTAACCTATTTGGAGGTGCAGTCAGTTGGATGAGTAAGAAACAATATGTAGTGGCACTATCAACTACAGAGGCAGAATACATGGCAGCCACTCATGCAAGCAAGGAAGCAGTTTGGTTGCAGAGATTGTGTTCAAGTATGGGGTTAGTACAGGGAGCTATAAGAATAGACTGTGACAGCCAAAGTGCAATTTTCTTGGCAAAGAACCCTGCTTATCATTCAAAGACAAAGCACATTGATGTTTAGTATCACTTTGTGAGGGATATGATAGAAGACAAAAAGGTGTTGCTGGTAAAGGTGGACACTTTGAAGAATACTGCAGATGCATTGACAAAATCTGTGAGCTCTGAGAAGTTCTCTTGGTGTAGAGAAACAATGGGCATTTCAGGGCTGGAAAAATGACTAAGCTCTCCTGTGGCACTGTGTGGAAAGAAAACAACAAGTGGGAGATTGTTGGGTTGTGTTATATTCTTTCCACGACTAACCCACGTAGTGAACCGGGGGCTTAGAAGGGGGGCGGAGCCCCCCCTTTGTTGCGCCGATTGCGCAGTGGGTTGGTCACGGGGGGGCGGAAGCCCCCCCTGTCCGGGGGGTTTGAGGGGGGCGGGTAGCCCCCTCTACGGGGTCTAGGGCAGTGCCCCGAGAAAATTTTTTTTGGACCCTATATTAGGTTGGGCGAACCTACCTATGGTTTTCGGTCCATGGTTTTGGATGCAATGGTTTTCGGTCCATGGTATTGGATGCTTCGGCATGTATAAATATGTATTGTAACATTGAAAGGAATATAATGAAAAATCAAGCTGGTAGTCCCGGTTTTGGGATCTAGGGGAAAATCTCTGTGTATATGTGTTTTGTGTGTTATGCTCTCGCATTGTTTATTTTCTGTGTTTTAGAATTCGTATGCAGGTAATTCTGTACAGGGTTAAAACCTACACAAACAAAAAAATGACACATTAACTTGATGACATCAACAGATGACATGACAGGGTGACGTGGCAGTTTTCATGATTGCCACATGGCATGTACAAATGACACTTTTTTATTTTCAAATAGTCAAATATGTGTGACAAATGGCACCATGCAGGGACTACCATGTGGCATGATGACATCATGCTAATATCAACATGGTAATGGCCGTGGACCCCTAAGGATCGAGTCTCATGGCATGGTCATATGGTGAAAGGGCTAAGCTCTATTGTCTTTGGGTCACGACGAAGGTTGAGTCATCGTTCATATGATTAACAAGGTGTTGTCATATGGTAAATCCTCCAAAAATGCTGGCATGAATGTTGGCCCCAAGGTCATCCCCATGTGCCCCAAGTCCACATGAATGTGTATATATATACATGACCATAACTCCATTTTGGAAACACGTGGATAACACTCATTGTGATATATAACAATGGCTCTATGGTTAAGAGCACAGGTGTTTCAGTTTGAGGTTTTGTGGTCGAGTCTGACCAAGGGCATATTGTTTCATTATGGCTTATTGGTTTGGTTTCAATGTGATACATATCGTTGACAGGTTGGTTCTAGTAACACCCTTTTCTTGGTTGATTTGACTAGCACACACATATGGAACAATTGATATGTTGATCTAAACGAGGAACATGAGTAGCGAAGTTCGCATATCGTGTAGTTTGTATGTGGGAGGTTGATGGATCAAGTTCTAATATATACGTTGATTTATACATTTTGTCGAACCCTTAAAATGACATTTTGTCGAGCTCTTAAAAGGCCATTTTGTATAACGTACTTCAAAAGGGATTTTTTTTGTCAAACAATCAATGTTTATAACGTATTTTTGGGTTTTCTGAGCTCCAAATTTAATTCTAAAAAGGGAGAAATGGCCATAATTTTATTGTAATCTTTTTGATCAGTATGAAAAACCATGAAGATATATTTATGATGCTTGGACGCTGTATTTTTCATATTTTGATGTTCGATGGGCTTATGAACATGTTTAGGGGTTTTGAGAGCAAATATTCTATGAATGACCAAAACAAAATTCGAAAAAAATGTTATTGTACTAAATGGATGAATATGTTATTATTAATAGATAAATCAACTTAATAAACATATTATAACAACATTGTGACAATAGTAGTATTACAATTTTACCTTAAAAATAAATAAATCGCTAAATTAGGAAAAAAAAAAAAAACTCCAAAAACAAAGAAACAAAATGGAAAAGAATTAAACTACGTCTTAACCAAAATTTTGGAACTTCCATATATAACCACGATAGTATCATTTAAGGCTCTTGACGTGGCACCAAAGATAGTATCATTTAAGGCTCTTGACGTGGCACCTAAGAAGGGAACACACATCTTCTCTAGGTACCTCCCCGGTCCTACCAACACCGTAACCAGCATCCTTGAGGCAAAATCTCCTTTAAAATTTGTTAGATGACCTCACTTTGCTTGATGCCAAATCATCCATAATGTGACACGCAATACAGTCGATTTGCTCATAGTCTATGTAAAAATCTGCGCATTTGAATGATGATCTGTCAATAATCTACAAGTGGCTCATATAAGTCCATATATGAGACTCAAACAACTACGGCATCATCCCAAACCTTATCCCCTCAACCATGACCCCATCACTTGAAGTGCAGTGACATTAGACAAAATGCCACCTAGCCAAGAAAGGTCTTTAGAATATATTATTTGAATGAATGCATTTTTATTTCACAAAATATGGTTTTTAAAATATTAAAGGAATGAATGTCTATTGATTTCACCAAAAAAAAAAAAACTTGCATGCCAAGTTACGTAAAGTGCCACCGCCATCTTGTTTTTCAAATACCAACAGTTTCAACACGTCAAAATTTCAAACGAATCCCTCGCCGGAAATATTTGTCGGCCCGCTTAATGCAGCAACGAAAATTCCTGGAAGAAACTGAGGTGGGGGCCCGTGCCCTTCAGGTCCAAATTTCGACCTTCGCGGCGAGCTCACTCGCGCGATGTGACCGAGAGTTTCCGGTAGATAATGTAACCGCGTAGTCTAACGAGGGGGAGGAGTTGCTCTAAAGTTATGGAAATTTCAGTTATATTTATGGAAAATTTTGTAATGATTTTTGTAAATTCAAGTTATAATTATTAAACTTCAAAATCTTAGGTGTTTTAGAAGTTTTTGATGGTGCTGAATCCATTTCCACCATCAAAAATACTATTCAAACACTGCCCCTACAAAATTTTTTGAATATTTTTTACTCAAATTCCGACCACTTTTCACCGTCCCACATTTCCTCTCTTCATTAGACTACTCCATATGTAATGGCAAGCTTTTTCATGGTCAACGGCGCCGCCTGTTGCTTCTTTGAACTTTAGATATACGGTCCACTGTACATCGCTGTGATTAATTTTTTAAAAATAGTAAGACGATTTTTATAAACATTAAGTACAACATTAATCAAAAGGCAGCGGGTGGTTTGGCTTGATCTACACGATATTTGAATCTTAAATTTCAGTCTTGAAAATATTTAAATTGCTTTTATCAGCTCAATTTAAAATAGATAAATTAACATATATTATAGCAATATTTTTTTGGTAATAATAATAAAATCCAAAAATATTTGTCAATGTGTTTCAAACTAACAGAGTCGTCTAACGAGGCTGAGGAATTGTCGGGATGGTCAAAAGTGGCTGGAATCCGGGCAAAGAAGTTTCAAAAAATCTTGTAGAGGCAATGTTTGAATCATGTTTTTCATGGTGTAAATGGATTCAACACCATAAAAAAATGTTTAGGACACCTAAAATTTTGAAGTTTAACAACTATAACTTAGATTTACAAAAATCCTGACCGGATTTTCTCTAAATATGACCAGAATTTCCATAACTTTCCTGGCAACTACTAACCATTCATTTTAAGGACAAGATGAAGAATCAGATCATGTCAGGGGGTTAAATAGATAGACAGAGCATTCCAACTTTAAATTTGAAATTAAATTTCAAAAAATAAAAAATAATTAACCTCTATAAATTACAATATATATGACTAACATCATGAGAATTAACTTAGGTTTATAAAAAATCATGAACTAAATAAGAATATTGAAGTTATTTTTTTAATAATTAATAATGTATTTTTTATTATGATGATTATAATTAAGATTTATATCATTTATTAGAATTAAGAAAGTAAGAGATTAATTCATTTTTTTAATATTTTATTTCTATGCTTGAATAATAGTGAGAAGTATTCTAAGATCGCCATAGTTTTGTTTGACTTAATAGGTCAAGAAAGTTTGTAGTGTGACAAATATTTGGAAAAGTAGATCAAATGTGAGTATAAGATGGATAATTTAAGAGAAAACGATTTTCATTTTCCACTCTCTTAATATTGCAAAGGTATCCGAAAAATAGTGAAAGAAGGGTTCCAAGTTCACCATAATTTTGCTTACATAAAAGGTTAAGAAGGTTCATAGTGTGACGAATATTTGGAAAATTATTTCAAATGTGAATATACCAACCTAGATTCATCTTAACTCCAAATCTATCAAGCACCAAGAGGGATCAAATATGTCAAGGCACAAACCTCTTTTTTGGGTTCAAAACTTGAGGAAATGTTTGCACCTCATAGATTGGATCCATCTTGACGCTTGATAGATCCGAGGTTAAGATGGGCTTAGGCTGGTTTCTGTCATTTGTGGCAATGGAAAATTTGTTGAACATCTAATTATTCTAATAATTTTAATTATGATAAATATGTCGAAGATTAATTTGGTCATTTTAATTTTAAATTTTCTCAATTACCTAAGTTTCTCAAGATTATAGAGATTGTTAATAACTTGAACGATGAAAAATGACGAAATAAAAAATTTGAGTACAAAGTGACAATGTAACAATGTTCAATGATATAAATTTTGAATAATAAGAATGTAGTCAATTACAAATAGTCTTCATTGTGATCAATCTCAAACTATTTTCTTCCACTCTTTTCACTGTCACACTTGTTAGTTTTGCCATCTTTTCATATGAGTCACATGAAAAGGGTGGTTGAAATCGTAGACCATTCAAATCTTTAAGTAGAGCTATTGTAGTAAACATCATACCTTGTGTCTCTTGCTCTCAAATATTAATAGTAGTTTTTCTCAAAAGTCAATCATTGTGACTTATTGAGTATTAATATCCAAACAAGTTTCATTAGTTGTTATTTTCTACTACCTCATTTAAATGCGAAGTGAATAACAATGTTGAATGAAAGAAAATGGGAGTAATACAAATGTAGTCAATTACAAATAGTTTACAGTTTCAAGAAGCAAACATTTCAAGTAAGTGAACATTTTATCTAATATGAAAATTCAAGTATTTTATTTATGGTTGAATTACTGTAACACAGAAACCAATGTACACTATTAATATAATTACTTTGAAATTAATGTACATCATCCATCTAGTTATATGAAATCAGAAATTAACATCTACACTAAAATCAGTGCATCTAGTGCAAGCATTCAAATATAATTATAAATCAACATCTATACTAAAAACAATGCATCTAGTGCAAACAATCAAATATGATTAGAAATCAACATCGACACTAAAATCAATGCATCCAATGCAATCAATCAAATAGGATTAGGAATCAACATCTACATTGAAAACAATGCATCTATTTCAGTGAATAACAGTGTATATCTCCCTTCCTCCCTCTCTCTCATTTCTCTCTCCCTTCCCCCTCTCTCCCATATCTCTCTCTCTCTCTCATCTTCCTTTTTTATCTCTCCTTGTAATCTATATCTATATCTCCCTCCATCTCTCCTTCTTTATATCTCTATCTCAACCCTTCAAAACACACATGTTCTTGCTCTCGATATCCATCTATCTCTCCCTCCCTCCCTCTATATGTCTCTCTATTCTTCCCTCTCTACCCCCTCCATCTATATCTCTATCTCCCTATGTATCTCCTTCTTTGTTTCTCTATCTTACCCCTAAACATAGCCACACACTCTCTTGGTATCTATTTATCTCTCTTTCCCTCCCTCTTCCTCTCCCTCTCTCTCTCTGCCTCTTTACTCTCTCTCTCTCTTTTTCTCTCTCTTCCCTGCCCCTCTCCTCTTTTCCTCACCATCTCCCCATTTCTCCCTTATCACTCCCTCTCTCTCTCCACCTTTCTCTCTCTATTTTTTTTCTTCTTCCCTCCCTTGCTCTCCCCCTCCAACTTCATCTCTCTCCCTCCCTCTCTCATTCTCTCTCTCAAGTCCTCTCCCTTTTCCTTCATCTCTATCTCTTTCTCTCACACCTCCCTTTGTCTCTCCCCCTCATCACTCTCACTCTTACCCTCCAACTTGGTCACTATCTTCTCCTCCAACTCCATCTTTCTCCCTCCCTCCCTCTTTCCTTCTCTCTTCCCTCCTCTCTCTCTTCCTTCTTCTCTCTCCCTCTCTCTCCCACCTCCCTCTCTCTCTCTACCCTCCAAGTCACTATCTTCCTCCCTCTCTCCTTCTCTCTCCCCCTCTCTCTCTTTCCATTCTCTCTTTCTCTCTCCTCCCCTTCTTTCCTCTCTTCCTCACTCTCTCTCCATCTCTCCCTTGTCTCTCCGTCTCTCTCTCCACTTCTATCTCTCTATGTCTTTGTTATTCCCTCCCTCTCTCTTGCCCTCCAACTCCATCTCTCTCCCCCTCCCTCTCTCATTCTCTCTCTCCCCTCCTCTTTGTCTTTCTTCCTGTCCCCCTCTCACTGTTTATCCTCCCCATCTCTCTCTCTCTCTCTCTCTCCCCCCTCCATCCATATGATAAAGAATTGTCTATGTAACCAATAATATATGTATGGTATAATATAATAATACTTATAATGGAGATGATTATTATTATAATATATTGGAATAATATTAATCAAAATTATTGACTATTATATCAATAAAAATATATAAAGAAGTAACCTGTTAAAGAAACAGTAATATGCAAACTTTACAATATAGACATACCAATTTCTTCTGATCAAACCTGTAGCTCTGTGCCTTATCCAATTTTACATTTTACATTTTGCATTTTACATATTACATTACATTACATTTTACATTTTGAATTTTACATATTACATTACATTACATTTTACATTTTGAATTTTACATATTACATTACACTACATTTTACATTTTACACACACACACGTATGTGTGTGTTTTAATTTGAATATTAATTAAAATATATGAAGCCAACCTTTTTTTTTTTCTATATATATTTTTACTGACATTTAAAACATGTTGACATACTTTCTTACACTACGCCTACACATCTCCCCTATACCGGGCTATAGAGTTCCTCTTGGTGGAAAGATGGACAATCCAAGAGAAGTGATTTTCATTTTTCATCCTCTTAATATTGCAAAGGTGATACTCTTTCATCCCATGGTATTTTGAGAATTGACCAACACCTAGTTTCACTATGAAGCTCTTGAGAATTAGACTTTATCACAGATAGATATTTTTGATTTTCGAGATTAGGGTTGACCACCTCCTTATAATATCTTGATTAGAGTTAGAAGTAATTTTAGGAAACCTCTTGGCTCCCATGTTATATAACTTCATCTTATACATAATATATCTAATCATAATTATGCTTTCAATAAGGAAAAAGTTTGCTTCAATCACAAAGATAGGGAGTATATCCTTTAACCTTGAAATTGTAGGTTACAAATTGAAAGAAACATTATTGTTTTTTTTGCTCAAGCAAGAAACAGACCTTCTATTCATATGTAGCTACAAAATGGTTACATAAAATACAGAATGTCAAAGAGTTGACATACGCTCTATGTAGGGGAGCTGAGCCAAATGCTCAAGAACCAGGCTAAGGGCCCACAAAACCGTACGACCAACAAAGACAAAGAGCGGACCCAATGGTGAAATAGAGACCATCAAGCAATAGATCCGCTCGAGAACTTACAAGAGAGAAAATCAGAACCCCCTAACAAGCACGACAAACCTTAGCCGTAGATCTGCTTCCACAAGATCCTATGGTTGTGAAGGAAATCAGGTCGAAAAGATGCGCGAGGAATACCCGCCCGATGAAGGCGGTATTCTCACTCTTCCTGGAGCCATATGTTGCACGGTTAGTGGCATTAGAGGCATTTCCGAAAACCCACTTGTGGTAATGCGGACGCCCGATAACCACAAAAACTGTAGCAAAACCATCACGGTCCCACCAACAAGCACGACAAACCTCAGCCCTGGATCTGCTGCCACAAGATCCAACGGCTGTGAGGGATATCGGGCCAGAGAGAAGAGCGAGGAATACCTACCCGATGAAGGCGGTATTCTCTCTCTTCCTAGAGCCACGTGTCCCACAGTTTGTGGCATCGAAAGCTTTTCTGAAAAACCACTTCTGGTTAAGCGGACGTCCGATAACCATGTTTACTATAGCAAAACCACCCTGTTCTGGTTTTGTGCTCTTTCTCCTCTGCCTACCATACCTCTACCGTCTATTAGTTAAACCCTTAACATCCATCATCTTAGTGTTCTGCTGGCTATTTCCCCTTCAAGTATTGATAATGCTCCCTATCTGCGCGAGCCAGAGTGTTGCAGTCCTCATGCAGTTGTCCCGCCTGAACCAACTCCCATGAGCAGCACTTGTTTTCTCTTGTATCTGTCACCCCTTCATTAGCAAGTCGGTCCGCCACTCTGTTGGCTTCTCTGCGCATGTGTACAAAGCTTAGAGTTCTAAGTATTCTGAGGTGAGATTGAATTCAATGATATACTTGCAAAAGTCTCTCGTGGTTTGAAACTTTGTTTGGTGTTGTGCCAGTACTTAACCTTTTGACCGAATTAATCGTTAATTCCGAGTCTGCCTCTATGATTGTATTATGTAAATTGTAGTCCATCAGGATATCTAATCCTTACTCAATGGCCATGAGTTCTACCATATTGTTGGTTACCCTCCCCAAATGACTGTGAAAGATGACTTTGATATTGCCCTCTTCATCTCTTATAACTCCTCCATAACCGGTATCCCCAGGGTTTCCTTTTGAAGCTCCGTCGAAAGAAATGTTATTGTTACCTGGCTACTCCATAATATATACTCACTTAAAAATACAACATAATTAATTTATTTCAAAATTTAAATATACTATGAAGCTTGAATTTAAATGAAGAAGATCATGACTATTCCACACAACCAAATATACAAGACTACATTCATAATTGAAATATAATTTATATTGAAAAAAAAAAAAACTAAGGTATATACATTTCTAGAAAGGTTAAGTGAGAATGTTTATTTTTTGTGCAAATTTGTAGATGATGGTTAATCTATATTTATATTTATATTTATATTTTATTTATTTATTTATTATTTATTTTTTGTAAATTCTAGATGTTGTTAATTGCACCAAGAGGCACTCTCCAACCAAGTATGAAAGAGATGTTGTAAGGTTATGTTATGCTATGTAAATATTTTGAGTTGGCCAAATTACATCAAATTAAAAATTAAATATAAAATGATCTAGATCCATCTTAACTCCAAACCTACCAAGTGCTGAGATGAATCAAATCTTTTGAGGTGTGAACCTCTTTTATAGTGAAGAGATTTGATCCCTCTCAACTCTTAGTAGATCTGGAATTAAGATGGATCTAGGTTAGTTCTTCTGTATTTTTCTTTTAGATAACAGAAAAAAAAGAATGCATAGAATACCATAATGAGAAACTTGATAATGATTATCCCAATCATGATATGGAAGTTAGTTTGTCTTTGTTGATTCTGACACCATCTAATATTAATAAACTATTAACTCCTACCTTTGTTCAATGTGAATAAAGGTACCAGTAGTTCTAAAGATAAGTCCTCAAGTGAGTGAAGTTTTGTGATTAATTTTTATTTTTACGATTAGCTTATATGAAATAAGTTTTTTTTAGTTTTTTTTTTTTTTTTCAATTTATTATATAAGAATTTTAATTTAATGTAATCTCCCTTAATTTTTTATACTTCTTAAATTTATTGTATATGGTAATGACACGTGTGTTACATAAATATATAATTTCTTGGTTAAAGTGTGTGAGCTCTTTATTTTCATCCATTGATAATCTTGTTGAGAACCCCTCATATGTAATTTAAATAAAGGGTATTTGTTTTTCTATTGTAAAATAAAATAGAACATTTGGAGGTTTTATCTTTGCCCATTGAAGCCCCTTTTTAGTATTATGTTATGTTTTTCTTTTAAATCTTTCTATATCCCTTAGTAAGCATTAGCATGACTCTTTATTGTTCGATTCTTGTTTCCTATAAAGTTTTACGTTTGGGGGAGTGAAATAGGTTACTATTCAAAAGGTACTAGTGTTTCCATTTTTTATTTTAAGCCAAACATATGGATTAATTTTGTTAGTTTTTATTCAACGTTATGTTATGGTGGCCTGGGTGTAGGCGATATGGACAAACGTTCAAACCCTGATACAATTTCCTTTAATTCTGGCTGAATCTCTTCTTCAATCTCAACTGGAGTATCAATCATCTATTTCCAGATTGACTGTTAATTAATCTTTTCCTTTTTGACTGCTATAACCAATCCTTTTCATTAATAATCCAAACCTTGGTTATCGGCGCAATTTCATAATAGAAAATATACTATCGGTGGTTTTAACCGTGCCTGAGCCTTTAAGAACCCTGACCATACAACTTAACCAATTTCACTTTATAACTTGGGCCACAACCTTTTTAGGAACTACGTAGAGTCACATGGGAAACAATGCGCTAACCCAAAAGGCCAAATTCCAAATGTTATATAATTGTGCTTATAATTGCTGTCAGCTCCGCTTCTACACCATCGATTTAATCCAAGATCCAACGGACACCATGCTTCCCGATCTCTGAACCAGCTTCGCAACTATCAACCATTGATCTTGTAGCTCCAGATTTAACGACCTAAATACATATCGAGTGGCTAAACTACGCACCCTAAACCCGTACAATAAGCGGTTTAAATCACTCCCTTTCCGTTACGTGGCATACTCTGTATGGAATCGGAGCCAAGGGCTTCAAAACCATTTACCGCCTCACTTGTGCCCGAAAACCACTTGCGGTTTCTTCAACCTCTTTGTTTATTGACTGTCGGTTGACTCCGGCCGAACACCGTTGATTTGTCTCGCCATTGTCTAAGGTTTTTCCTCTACAATCTCAACCTTTTGCTCGATATACTCAAGGTTTCATGATAAACTCAGTTAAAAAGAAAACCAATGAAACTTAACACAATCAACACTGTTTAACCAATTCCACAAAACACCAATTACATTTGGAAATTCACAATAACATAAAGATTTCGAAGGAGTTTATCCTTCGGGATTTGACAGAGATTTCTCATTCACATGCACAGAGACAAATTTTGACCAATTCACTGGATTTGCTCCTGGAAAGCCAAATTTTCCTTAACAATAAAAATCCTTTTACAATAGCGTGAAACTTACATAAGTATTGGTTCATCCTAACAACCAGATCCTAATACAAAGGCTAAAATTTATTAACCCTATCTGTTCTGCGAGGCATTCTCCTTGAGAATCTCCACTATAGCTAACTAACTAATACTTATTACATCATGATCAAATCCTATATTCTAGCTCTATGCCTAATTAGGAAAACATGGAAATTGATGGCTAAAGGATCCCACTCTTTTGCTTGTAGATTTTTTTGTATTTTTGGAATAAGTTTGAAGCCTTTTCCTTCCAAGTCTCATGCTCCTGCATCAAATTCCTGAGGACAAAATTCTTCATGGGCTCCTGTCCATGAGCTCTTCTATAGAATTGCCCAACTTCTGTAGCATGTTTTCTGTTACCCAAGTAGCTTTAGCAATTGGTTGATCCTTCCATTTGACCAAATATGTCCTCTAGTTTTCTTGAACACCTTCTTGTCCAAAATCATTTCTGGCTGCAATTCCTTTGTTGTAGGTAACTGTTTTAACCAATAAATTTCTTGTGTCTCTTGGTCTTATTCTGTATCTTTTGCAGTTTCGCCTTCATACTTGTACAAATCAGCAACATTTGCAGAAAATTTCCTTAATACCCTGCATGGTCCAATTTTCTTGAACTTCAATTTGTTATACTCCCTCTTTGGAAATATTTCCTTCCTTAGGTGTGTTAAAACCAAATCTCCAACTTCAAAGTTCACCTCTCTTCTTCTCATGTCTACTTTATTTTTGTACTTGATGTTACTATCTTGCAGCTGTTGTTTCACCTATTCATGTATTTCTTGTATTTCTGAAGCAAAATCTTCTCCCTCTACACTTCTCATCTCATCTTTTCCCAAGTTTCTTAACTCAAATACTCCTCTTGGGTGCATTCCATAAACTATATGGAATGGACTCTGCCCTGTACTCCTGTTAGGTGAGTCATTATATGCATATTCAGCCTGTGCCAATACTTGATCCCACTATTTTGGATTTTTTGCAGTAAGACTCCTTAAAAGATTACCCAAACTCCTGTTCACAACTTCAGTCTGTCCATCAGTCTGTGGATGATAAGAAGAACTGAAACTCAGTTTAGTTCCCAACTTCTTCCATAGTGTCCTCCAAAAATTTCCAACAAATTTGGAATCCTTGTCTGAGACAATACTCTTAGGCAACCCATGCAATCTTACAATCTCCTTGAAAAACAAATTAGCAATGTGAGTAGCATCACTAGTTTTATAACATGGAATAAAATGTGCCATTTTTGAAAATTTGTCCACTACAACAAAAATTGAATCATTTCTTCTTTGAGTCTTTGGTAAGCCCAAAACAAAATCCATACTTACCATATCCCAAGACCTATCTAGAATTGGTAATGGAACATATAAACCTGTGTTTTGGCTTCTTCCTTTTGCATATTGACAGACTTTGCAAGTTTTCACATATTTTTCCACTTCAGATCTCATTTTCAGCCAGAAATAAAATCTGTTCAACTGTTCATAAGTCTTCTCTATACCAAAATGTCCTGCAAGTCCACCACTATGTTTCTCTTTGATTAAGTTCTCCCTCATAGAACATTTTGGTATGCACAGTTGATTTCTTCTAAACGATAATCCATCTTGTAAGAAATAATCCAACCATTTATTCTTATCCATTAAAACAACATTCTTACAAGCTTCAAATGCTTCTTTAAAATCTAAGTTTGTCTCATACAATTCTTTAAGAAAATCAAAACCCAACACTTGAATTTGACTCTCTAGAAGTAATGTATTTTTCCTAGTTAAAGCATCTGCAACTTTGTTTGATTGGCCATTTATGTGCTTCAAAACAAAATGGAAACCCTAAAGATACTCTATCCATTTAGCATGTTTCTGGTTAAGCTTTGTTTGCTGCATAATATACTGCAGTGCATGGTTATCTAAATAAAGTATGAACTCTTTTGACATTAGATAATGTCTCCACTTCTTCAATGACTGCACAACTGCATAAAACTCTTTATCATAAGAAGAATACTTCTTCTTTGAATCATTCAAATTTTCACTAAAATAAGCTATAGGTCTGTCTTCCTGACTTAAAACACCTCCAATAGCTTCTCCACTAGCATCACATTTCACTTGGAAAGGTTTACTAAAATCAGGTAGAACCAAAATAGGTTTTTCAGTGATCTTCTTCTTCAACAACTGAAAATTCTTTTCTGCTTCAGTAGTCCATCTAAATGGTTGCTTATCCTTCTTTATAGTCTCAACAATAGGAGCATTGATCTTACTAAAATTCCTTATGAATTTCCTATAAAAACTAGCAAGACCATGAAAACTTCTTACCTCAAAAACACTTTTAGGTGAAGGCCACTCCATGATTGCCTTGATCTTCTCTAGATCCATCTTCAATCCTTCAGTAGAAACAACAAAACCAAAATACACTAATTCCTCTTTCATGAATGAACATTTCTTCAAATTCAACAATAATTTCTCTCGCTATAACCTTTGTAAGACATAATTCAGATGTCTCATGTGCTCCTCCTTAGACCTGCTGCAAATTAATATATTGTCTAGATATACTATTACAAATTTACTAATAAACTCTTTAAGAACTTCATTCATGAGTCTCATAAACGTACTTGGTGCATTTGACAACCCAAAAGGCATTACTCTTCATTCATACAATCCTTCATTTGTCCTAAAATCAGTTTTCCACTCATCCCCTTCTCTTATCCTTATTTGATGATACCCACTCTTAAGATCTAGTTTTTAAAATACTTTGCTCCACTCAAACAATCCATCAAATCTTCAATTCTAGGTAAAGGAAATCTGTACCTGATTGTGATTTTATTGAGGGCTCTTGAATCAATACACATTCTCCAGCCTCCATCTTTCTTTGGACTCAACATTGTTGGTACTGCACAAGGACTTAAACTCTCTCTGATCAGTCTTTTGTCAAGCAATTCCTGAACCTACTTTCTAACCTCTTCATTTTCTGTGGGAGTCATTTTGTAAGCTACCTTGTTTGGTAGATTTGCTCCAGGAATCAAATCTATATGATGGCTAATTCTTCTAATGGGCGGTAACTCATTAGGCAAATCATCAACAATGATATCACAATATTTGTCCAACATTTCTTGGATTTCAATGGGTAAATCAGAAACTTTAGTAGAAGTCATTATTACCTTGGGCTTGCAAATTACAACAAAATTTACCTCATTCTCTTCAATCTGCTGTAAGTATTCCTTTCCTCCTAGTAATAGAGTTTTTGGATTAGTCTTCTTTCCTGATGCATCCTCTTCTCCCATAGGCAGCAATATATGATTGACACCATCCTTACCAAAATTGTAGGTGTTTCTTTTCCCATCATGCATAGCTCCTCTGTCATATTTCCAAGGTCTTCCAAGCAATATGTGACACACATCCATGGGCATCACATCACATACTATTTTATGCTTGTATTTTCCCAACTGCAACTCCACTTCACATTGTTCATTCACTAACAAGTGATGTCCCTTTTGTAACCATGACACCTTGTAAGGTGTTGGATGTTTCATTGTCTTCAACTTCAATTTCTCCACCACTTCTGTAGAGACCAAATTATCAGTGCTGCCACTATCAATGGTCATCTGACAACATTTCCCTTGAACCTTACACACTGTTCTGAACAAAGTCTTTCTTTGTGATGGTTCAAATATCTCCTTTGCTGGCTTGAGCAAAAATTTATTGACTACCAAAGATTCTCCTCTCTCTGGTATATTTTCTTCTTCTATCACTATTGCTACTTCTTCCTCAACTTAAGCAACAATTGCATTCCTCTGACTTGTTCCTGCATTCTTTGGGCATTCAAAAGCTCTGTGTCCCAGTTTGTTACACCTATAACATCTTACTTCTCTTCCTCTGCCTCTGCCTCTGCCTCCTCTTCCTCTAGAAAAACTCTCTCTGCCACTTGCATCACCTCCTGTGGGTGCATGCTGGTTTGAGCTACTGCTAGCTCCATCTTTAGGTGCTATAGATCTTCCTCTAGCACCTTGGCTTCCTTTCCCTCAGAAATTACCTCTTCCTCTAGAAGGCTGCTTCCTCATGAATTTTTCTTCAGCTTTTAGTACGATCTGATAAGCTTCTTCTACTGTTTTAGGAGACAGTATACTTATCTCATCTTGAAGGTCCATCCTAATACCATTCACATATCTAGCCACCTTCTCATCTGTATCCTGATTTTTTCTAGCTCTTATACTTACCTCATAGAATTCCTCTGTATATTCTCTCACTGTCATAGACCTCTGTTTAATATTATGCATCTGTCTAAACAAGGTTTGCTGATAATTACTTGGTAGAAACTTACCTCTTAGCTTTGCTACCATCCTATTCCAATTCCTGATTAGTTGCTTGCCAAGGCTCTTTCTTTCTGTTTGCACTCCATCCCACCAAAGTGCTGCATGTCCTTTTAGCTTGGTGACAGCAAACTTTACTTTATTCTCATCTTCTGTTTCTTCATAATCAAAGAATTTCTCCATGCCATTAATCTAGTCTGTCAATTCTTCTGGATTCAGTCCTCCTTCATATATTGAAACCTCAGTCTTTGGCCTAGCCGTGGATCTCAACACTGATTGGAAGAACCTCATCTCAGGAGTAACTTCTATAGTTTCCTCCTCTCTGTTGTGGGGAAAAGTATCCGATGCGGATGACCCTATCCCTACTCTAAAGGTGATAGTCTTTAGCAACAACTGAAAGTAAAGTTTTGATGATTCCCTTTATGAAAGTACAGAGAGAATGGAGAAAGATTAACCAACCAGGTGTCTTTCGCTTAGTCGATCCTTGTCCTCTCTCTTTGTCTCTTGTTCCCAGCTCCTTGCTCTCTTTGCCGGTCCAGCCACACACAGATCCTGCACAAACAAGAGAGCAAACTACAAGATACATGTACTCATAACTGAAGCATGGATTAGGATGAATCAAATATACTTGTAAATACAATACATCAATGCAATACAAGTATATAGGAGAACATGCAAAACTTTATTGATAGAAGTAACAGGGTTCTGAGAAGGTTACAACCAATAATGGCTCCAATCCAGCAGCACCTCCCCAGCAGCAAGAACTCTCCTCTTCACCTCTAGTAAAACAATCACCTAATAGCTCTAACTGTAAACCAACAGCACCTCCTTGCTTTACACAAAATTCCAGCCTCCTTAGACCTCATAGAAGAGCTCTATATATAGGAGAGAAGAAGAGAGGATGAGTCAGCTTGAGGCTGGCATAGAGCTGACTAGTGTCCTCTCCCTCTTCAGTTAATCTTCAGTTCTTAAGTCCACTTGGAGATCCTTGCTTACACATGGTGATCAAGTACCTCTTACTCATCACAGGGCGAATCTCATGAACCAAGTGTCAGTTTGGAAGCTTCCTGGGCAATTGACACCTTGCAGAATGACTGTGCCACTTGGCCAATCTCGCCCAGCGCAGGTAGCCTTCATTGCTTTTGACTTTCAGCGCAGGTACAAGGAAGAGCAGTTGACATTCAGCGCAGTTGCTCAGTGGAGCAGCTGACATGATCCAAAATTAGCCTGTTTTGAAGTGTTTTCAGGTGGAGAACTGATTGGAAGTGCTGTTGTTTGATGACCTTGTTCTTTTAGGGGTAAGAACAACATGTTTAGGGACTGAGGATCCCTGTAATTATTGACATTTCATGCTCCATGCTGCGAGGCACAAAAATGTCTATAACAGTTGCCCCCTAAAGTATGAGGCCGTTTATCGGGTGAAATGCTTTATCTAGAGGGTCCGAAGTTCATTCCAGTGCTGAGGAGGCGCCCTGTAATACAATACAATACAATACATTATTTTTCATTCTATTTTCATGATCTAGCTGAGGCGGGCATTCCCATGCTCAGCTTTTATAAATACATTTTGGTACATATGACAGACGATCGTCTGAAGGTAGACTGATAATTTTCTGCTGAAATTATCATCCTTTGAATAGGATGATCATCTGTTGCAATGATGTACATGACAAATGCTTTTATATTTCCTAAATATATATCGCAGCCCGGATGGATGAAACTAGATCCGGGGTCTTCAAACTCGTTCGATCTTCACTCTAAGTACAAGTCGATCCATGTGAGAATTGCGCTGAAGTCGAACATGGAAAGACATCGCTTGATTACCGGTCAATAATGAAAACCGTTAACAAGCGCGAGAGGAATCACCAATAATGACGATGACCCTCAAGGTACTGCAGTACAATTCACGGGGCGTGAATAAAGGACTTGGCGTCGAACGCCACGCAAAATCTTATGGTCGAAGGTCATTGATGTATACCTGTCGCCGGAAGTGAGAAACTTGCCATTGAGGCATGCAAGCTTCAAAGTACTGATGGGGGTGTTCCTAGATCAACTTCTTGGATAATGAGCTGAAGTCGACAAGAAGCGATCCGTCAAAGGAGGGCCTTAATGAATCCCACATCAATGACACGGAACGGAGCTAATGACTTTAGTGGAGGTGAAAACAAACTGTGACATATGATTCAGGGTGGCGATCATGAATGGATGAAGGATAATGTATGGCAGTGGATGGGACACGGTTGACACTTTCAGAATGACCCCTCTTGAACATATAACGACACTGATACGATGGATCGGTAGCATTACCCCAAATGTGGATGGTTTGGCGAGGACCATGGCGATGAGACCGGTGAATGAAACAACCCAACCCGATGTGGTACGGAGGAAAAGTGTCATGTTCAAGAGTGACTTGCTACCATTAAACTTTGATGTTCTCCCAATTTTTCCCCAGTCATTTCTGACCAGTACCTCTTTATTTTTGTCAAGCTTGAGGAGGATAACATATGCTTGTTCTATAACCTGCCCTTCGGGCAAGCCCATCGCTATGATTTAACGAGCCTAGCGATAGGGAAACTCGTTCTCGTCTAAAGACAAGTTTGTCGCTATTTAATCATTTTAACGAGTCTAACGACAAAGAAAACTCGGTCCTTTTCATCTTTAGAGAGTCTGAAAAGGTACAGAAAGTTAACTCCATAATTCCTTTTTCGTCATCTAATCCCTTAAGTCCGAAAAAGTATAAAACAATACAGAAGGGATGGGTGTTCGGTACTTTTAACGAGCCGAACAAGACAAGCGCTCGATCTTTTTGTGTAATAATCCCTCAGGTCCAAAAAGATTAAAATCTAGAGGAGGGATAGCGTTCCGGTCATTTAACGAGCTGGAAGGCCAAAACTCGGCAAACTTTTCATATTTTACGAGTCAGTGAAAAGAGCTGAAAGAAGACTCGTCTTTTGAGGAACGAGTGATAAACAGGGATATCATCAGATTCCAGGTACAGGTTGGAATTTTCCAATCACGGCAGTGTTACGAGGATGGCTAGGTGGAATCACTCTTCGCAGCTGTTTCTCAAAAGAGGTAAACACACAAATGGAAGTGAATAATCGGCCAAATGAACGGTGGAGGTGATGGATGACAACACGATCAAGGTTCTTATGGCTAATGAATTTACGATCTCAAAAGGTTATTTACCGGTTCATTTTTTCCATGAGCTTGAACTCTGGGGGAAACTTTTGCTCACACTTTTCTATTTTTTAACGAGCATAGATTCAGTCATAAAACTGCTCGAATTTTGCGTTTATTTTTTAACGAGCATGAACTATATGCTAAAACTGCTCGATATACCAGTCATAAAAAGAACGCCTCCCGTAAGGACCAATTTTTATAGAGCTTATGCCTTACCACAGCTATGCTCACTTTGGCAAATTTTACTTCTGCCCCACAGGCTTCTTTCATGCAAGTTTGGAAACGGCTAATCTTAAAACCAGATAAATAACCGCCCCTAGCTCGCACTCCAGAAGGTTTGCATGCCCCCAGGTATAGGATAGAATTTCGAGGCTGCCCCTCCTCTCCCCTACCTCTGCTTTTCTTTGGGTGTTCACAGTTACTTGTCATCTTGCCAATCTAATGCTAACGATACTTGTCTTCTCGTTATTCTAAGGGGTCTTGCCCACTTTTAATAAACAGCTATTTGTGACAATAGAAGAACACCACTCAAAGATAAAACATTGGTATTATTGAGGGAGGCTTGCCTCTTTCTTATTATTCCAAAGACGGTTCGATTTGCTGCCGCAAATCAATCTCTTTCTTCGGCGGTGTCTATCATTGGGTTGTCCAAAGATGGTTACCCTCTGTCACAACAATACGGTCTCCTTCTTCGTAGACTGCCCCTGCTTATCCTTCAAAACATATGTTTCGATGGGCGAGGCTTGAACTCAAAGATGGTTACTACTTGTTGCAATAAGGGAATTCCTACTTGGGCATTGCCCACTTTTTAGACAAAGGTGAATGACTCTTTGGTCAAACACATAACTTTAACAAAAGATTATTATTCTAGAACAACCCCACTTCCTTCGGACGGGGTACGGACTAGTCATATTCTTCTGCGGAAATTCTTTCTTATACCCGGGGTTTCTTCTGCCCGAAGCAGACCAGGGTGCATGCCCCCTGGGTCCTAGTCTTTCTTTCCGAATCACTCGCGCTCATCGGGAAGGAGGACCGGGGGTGGGGGCGAATCTTGAGTGAACAAACCATTTAGGAATGGTATTTGACTATTTGCGATGCGAGATCCCGGAAACGAAAGTTGGTCTACGAGCTTGACCACCCTTCCTTCGTGTGGAAAACACATTACTCTAAAGAGTGAGGAGACTATCGCTCCCATGCAATAAATATAGTCGCGTCCAAGGAGTAGATTATAATCCAAGGGTCCTTGAACTACCAACACGTTCATCTTGACGGTCTTCCCTTTCAATGTAACAGGTACATCGGGGAGGATCCCTAATGGTCGACTGGTTCCTTTATCAAAACCTGAGAGATTTCTCAACTCAGGTAAAAGCGCTGGGGAACCCAGTGCTTTCCAAGCAACAGAGGAAAGGATACTCACAGACGCCCCTTCATCAATGATAGTACCAGCCATAATCATTCTATAGATCTGGACAATGATTCTGAATGGTATGCTGGCTGGTAACCGGGGTCTGCCTAGTTGATTCCAATCAAAGGATACAACCAGGTTGCTTGGTGGTGGGACCGAATATACGGCTGGATATGACTCTGATGATGTTCCTTCCTGCGATAAAGGAATGGGCGCATTGCCCTGATGCTCATCGGAGTCGGTGCTGATGAAAAGAACCTGGATGGTGTCATCTTTATTCTCTTCAGTGAGGGTGTCGCATGAAGACGACTCTTCGGTGACGGTGTCATTTGAAGACGGGTCTTCAATGACGGAGTCATTGGACGATAGAACCTCTGAAGGAAGAACCGGGTCAACTGCCGTTTCGACCTTTAGACTTTCGTCTGGTCTGGATTCAGTAGGTTCATTCTCAATGACCGACACTTCAGCTGACCACTTGAGCGGGCCAGCTGGATTTTCAACTATCGAGGGATTAGGCACGAGTTTTTGGTATCCAGGAGGAAGTCGTAACGGTGATACCGGACGATCTTCCAAAACTCTCTTTGCCTCATCTAAGAATGGACATTTGTGGATGGCATGATTGCCTTCACACAATAGACAGGGTGATCTTGGTCCCCTTCTTCGTCCTTCACTCTCGTTAGTTGACGGATTGCAATCAACATGACAACCAGAGGTTGATGCTACCGGATTGTGCAACCTTGGGGACCAGTCCCTTAGTATCCGGGGAATACAAGGACAATCACGATGGAAGTGGGTCCCTTTGCAAATGACACATGGCGATTTAGGCCTGGTCGGTGCAGTGTGTGGGTTTTTGTCAGCTTTCTTCTGCTTGCCCCCAGTCGCCTTCGCTAGAGGCTCCTTCTGCTTCTTTTCGCTTTTCTTCTTTTCCTTCTTCTCCTTGGGAGGCTGACTTTTGCCGGCTCTACCTTGTGAAGATGAAGGGTCAGAGGAAGTATCATAAGAAGTGGAAGGCTGGTGGGTAGTTCTAGATTGTTCTGACTGTTGATTCGACTGCTCAGGATTAGTGGCGATCTGGACTACATTAGTTGAAAAGAGCCATACAGGGAGGCCGATTGTCAATCCTGGAAGTGACAATGTAGCCATATGAGGCGCACCAACATCTCCCCAAGAGGAGAAGGGATTTGGACTTCCGCCAAGGTTACTTCCTTGGTTGGTGGGCTCCATACTTTTCAACTGAAAGATCAACGTGGGAATAACAGGTGATTATGTTCCGCTTAAAATAAATTTTATTAACGACGCTTTTAGACACAAACTTGCTTTTTCATGTTTTAAGAGTCGAGAAAAAGCTAAAGATGACTCTAGTCGCCTTCGATGTATTAACGAGCCCGAAGTGACAAATGCTTGGTTGGACTTTTTCAGTTATAGAGTTTGAAAAAGGCCAAAAGAAACTGCTCTGGAGATCTAGGTAGAGGGTGTGCCAAACCTTTCGCGAAACCACAGAATACGTTTTACGGTACGGGTGGTCGATCTTCGTGAATGCTGTGTTCACTGCATCGCGATCAGTAGGGCGGCCGACACGGTTTCCTAAGGATAAAGGATAAAAGCCTATAGGGGTCTCCCAATATACGCGACGGTACGCGGGAGCTCAAGTCCGTGTTAGTGCCACCGACTCTCAGGAGGAATCACCCACCTTCGTAGAGATCGACAGTCACTATGTTTAACGACGCCGGAACACGTCTCTACCTAGACCTCTAGATGTTTGCGTTAAATTCCAAAGCGTTGTTATGTAAATTGAGTTTATTTTAATGTTGATCTTTCTTAACAGTTTGCCTTTCAGGTTCGCCACGAGATGTATATATACAACTTCCTATATGCAATCTAAGAATGAGAAGCAAATCTTTTCAATATTTCAACTTTGAAAACCTTAATCTACTTGAGGGAAAAGAAAGACACAACTTTTTCCACAGATCAAAGAACACACACTAAAATGCACATCTTCCTAAATCGTCAAGCATACAGTCAAATGCAAAATGCACAATGCATGTATTTCTTTTCGTTATCCTTAATGTTGATGCTAGACAGAAAGGAAACTGTTGTATAATTTTGAATCTAATTTCAAGAAGAAATAAACAAGCTTGTCCACAATAAAAAAGACACCTTATGATAGACTTGTTTAAAACACAGGAAATGTATAGATTCAAACCATGAAATGAAAAGCAAACAAACTCAAACAGCCATGAACAGTAATAAAACTAGCTCATAAGATCACAAAGACACTTTTACAGTTCAGGATCTAAGAGGTCACAGCTATACTGGTTTGCTTTTCACAATGGGAAACTGTAACTGAAGCAAGAAATACTGAAAGAACAATCACAGTTTCATCACACAACTGAGGTGGAATAATGTCAAGGAAAGTTGGTTTACAGCAAGTACAATGACAAGCAATCAGCAGCAAAATAACAGTGAAAATAGTGCTCAGACACAGTGGGAAACCTCAGGAAGACAATGGCTAACTGGACCAGCGCAGGTTCTAGTCTGCCAGTTTGACTCTCAGCGCAGTTCCCGAAGGGAGTACCTGCGCTGTAATGCAGACTGCCTGTGGACAGCCTGCACTGACTCACGAGAGTTTTGTCTACAAAGAATTCCGGGTCATAAAAAGCTCAAAAATGCACTGTTTTTGCTGAAATAAAAAGCTATAGGTCAAGTACAGGCTAAGGGATGATCAAGAGGATGAAGATCTATCACAAAGAGTAAAGAGTCTTTTGTAGATAGGCTCTTCAAATCTTGAATTTGCTCAACAAATGAGCAAGAGTAGCAGTCCCTCTACTTCGCTTTTGATATAGTCAAAAGCTTTTCGATTTGGTACTCTTTTCTTCAAGAAATGAATAGCAAAGTACTACAAACACCAACAAGATACTAGGCTCCCCAGCGGAGTCGCCAGTTTGTTGTGGGGAAAAGTATCCGATGCGGATGACCCTATCCCTACTCTAAAGGTGATAGTCTTTAGCAACAACTGAAAGTAAAGTTTTGATGATTCCCTTTATGAAAGTACAGAGAGAATGGAGAAAGATTAACCAACCTGGTGTCTTTCGCTTAGTCGATCCTTGTCCTCTCTCTTTGTCTCTTGTTCCCAGCTCCTTGCTCTCTTTGCCGGTCCAGCCACACACAGATCCTGCACAAACAAGAGAGCAAACTACAAGATACATGTACTCATAACTGAAGCATGGATTAGGATGAATCAAATATACATGTAAATACAATACATCAATGCAATACAAGTATATAGGAGAACATGCAAAACTTTATTGATAGAAGTAACAGGGTTCTGAGAAGGTTACAACCAATAATGGCTCCAATCCAGCAGCACCTCCCCAGCAGCAAGAACTCTCCTCTTCACCTCTAGTAAAACAATCACCCAATAGCTCTAACTGTAAACCAATAGCACCTCCTTGCTTTACACAAAATTCCAGCCTCCTTAGACCTCATAGAAGAGCTCTATATATAGGAGAGAAGAAGAGAGGATGAGTCAGCTTGAGGCTGGCATAGAGCTGACTAGTGTCCTCTCCCTCTTCAGTTAATCTTCAGTTCTTAAGTCCACTTGGAGATCCTTGCTTACACATGGTGATCAAGTACCTCTTACTCATCACAGGGCGAATCTCATGAACCAAGTGTCAGTTTGGAAGCTTCCTGGGCAATTGACACCTTGCAGAATGACTGTGCCACTTGGCCAATCTCGCCCAGCGCAGGTAGCCTTCATTGCTTTTGACTTTCAGCGCAGGTACAAGGAAGAGCAGTTGACATTCAGCGCAGTTGCTCAGTGGAGCAGCTGACATGATCCAAAATTAGCCTGTTTTGAAGTGTTTTCAGGTGGAGAACTGATTGGAAGTGCTGTTGTTTGATGACCTTGTTCTTTTAGGGGTAAGAACAACATGTTTAGGGACTGAGGATCCCTGTAATTATTGACATTTCATGCTCCATGCTGCGAGGCACAAAAATGTCTATAACACTCTCCTTCAGCTTCAACCTTAGGCTCACTAACATCCCCATCATCTATATTTCTCCCTACTATTAATGCTTCCAATCTAGCCTGCATCTGGTGCATAGCTTCCATCACCTCAGCATTTACAACTGGTCATCCTCTCCTACCATGTCCTCATCCTCTTCCAACTCTGAAAGCCATATTAAATTTCCTTCTCTTGCTTCTGAGATTCAATTCAGTGTCAACAGGTTTCTCTGATACCACTAATGGTGGCCTGGGTGTAGGCGATATGGACAAACGTTAAAACCCTGATACAATTTCTTTTAATTCTGGCTAAATCTCTTCTTCAATCTCAACTGGAGTATCAGTTATCTATTTCTAGAATGACTGTTAATTAATCTTTTCCTTTTTGGCCGCTATAACCAATCCTTTTCATTAATAATCCAAACCTTGGTTATTGGCATAATTTCATAATAGAAAATACACTATCGGTGGTTTTAATTGTGCCTTAGCCTTTAAGAACCCTGACCATACAACTTAACCAATTTCACTTTATAACTCGGGCCACAACCTTTTTAGGAACTACATAGAGTCACATGGGAAAAAATGCGCTAACCCGAAAGGTTGAATTCCAAATGTTATATAACCGCACTTATAATTGCCGTCGGCTCTGCTTCTACACTGTCGATTTTGTTGGAAATAATACTGAGAGGGGGGGGTGAATCAGTATTATCTAGCAACTTAACAAATCTTCCTTATTTGATCTTTTGAATTATTCTTGCATATCAGTACCATAAAATAATGAGCATGAACAAAGAAAATAGACAGTCACACCAAAGAACACAAGATGTAAGGTGGAAACCCAATGTGGGAGAAAACCACCTGCTGCAATATGTCTCTATCTTCTTTCAATTTAGAAATTCTTTTACAATGATTTTGTACTGGTGCAGTCCTTTACCAGTACGCAGGCTGCAACCTGCAGAGAGCTACAACTCTCTCTCGTTTTCCAGTCTCTCCTGGAAGGGAGCTACAACCCCCTACTTCTTTTCATACAAGGACCACTTTTCATAAATTTTCAAACTGGATCCATAAGCATTAATTGATCATCAAGTGTAAGAGAATCACCCAATCAACTGTAGTAACCAGATCAACAATAATAGGACCAAAACCCAGAACACAACAATGAGAAACAAGGATTTTAAGAGAAGGAAGCACCCTGCTCAACTGCCAGCCTGAGTCCGGACTCACCCTGTTCAACTGCTAGCCTGAGTCCCTGGACTCACCCTGCTCAACTACTGACCTGAGTCCCTGGACGCACCCTGCTCAACTGCTAGCCTGCGTCCCTCGCGCTGAGTCTATTGAACTGTCTGCGTCCCGGTGCACCAGAACCCTTCCTGCACCTGCGTCCGGCGCACTTGAAACACTTCGCTCCTGCGTCCCGGACGCACCTGAACCCTTACTGCACGTGCGTCCCTTTGGGCAAAGATGATTTCAAGACTTTAGAAGTAACCCAGACAATCAGATCTACAGATCCGAGCAAGAGCCGAAGAGATCTCGGTCCATCAGATTCGCCTTGTTTAGATCTAGACCAGATCTTACCCTCATAAGATGTTCAACCAAAAACATGATTAATCCAAATGAACTCCTTTGCTTTATATAGGCAAGCTCCTCCCCAAAACATGGAACAATACCACGAGCCGACACCATAGAAACACAAAACCGTCGGCTAGAAACCACACAAGAAACCCCCACGTGCTTTTCTCTGTCTTGAAATGTGTGCACTGGGTGGACGCACCCCCTGAACGGCTGGCCTGCGTCCCTGGACGCGGGTTCTGCATGGTATACCTGCGGGGACGCACTTTCTGAACAGATTGCCTGCGTCCTTCTTAAAAATAGAGAGCTGATCATCAAGAATAGTGATCTATCACCTGAATGGGTTGCCATCAAGGACAACACCTGAATCATAATGCCAACAGATTTTATCCAAGATCCAACGGACAACACACTTCCCAATCTCCAAACCAGCTCTGCCACTATTAACCGTTGATCTTGTAGCTCCAGATATAACGGCCTAAATACATATCGGGTGGCTAAACTACACACCCTAAACCCATTCGATAAGCGGTTTAACTCACTCCCTTTCTGCTACATGGCACGCTCTGTATGGAATCGGAGCCGAGGGCTTCAAAACCATTTACTGCCTCACTTGCGCCCGAAAACCACTTGCGGTTTCTTCAACCTCTTTGTTTGTTGACTGTCGATTGACTCTGTGCCGAACACTGTTGATATGTCTCGGTACTGTCTAAGGTTTTTCGTCTATAATCTCAACCTTTCACTCGATATACTCAGGGTTTTATGATAAACTCAGTTAAAAAGAAAACCAAGGAAACTTAACACAATCGACACTGTTTAACCAATTCAACAAAACACCAATTACATTTGGAAATTCATAATAACACAGATATTTCAAAGAAGTTTATCCTTCAGGATTTGACAGAGATTTCTCATTCACATGCATGGAGACAAATTTTGACCAATTCACTGGATTGCTCCTGGAAAGCCAAATTTTCCTTAACAATCAAAATCCCTTTACAATAGCGTGAAACTTACATAAGTACTGGTTCATCCTAACAACCAGATCCTAATACAGAGCTAAAATTTATTAACCCTATCTATTCTGCGAGGCATTCTCCTTGAGAATCTCCACTATAGCTAACTAACTAATACTTATTACATCATGATCAAATCCTATATTCTAGCTCTATGCCTAACTAGGAAAACATGGAAATTGATGGCTAAAGGATCCCACTCCTTTGCTTGTAGATGTTTTTGTATTTTTGGAATAAATTTGAAGCCTTCTCTTTCCAAGTGTCATGCTCCCACATCATGTTATCTTGTAACTCTTCCTTTATGATCACTTAATCCTTTACAACCATATTTTGTATCTTTGAATTTTCTAAATTCTACAATCTTTGTGGACATGAATTTCAACTATTACTATTTTGTCATGTCCTTATGCTAGTGACCCCTCCTCCAAGATTAGCCCCTATAACTCCATACCATTAGTTTCAATTTCATTGGGTCATGTAGGATGCATCTCCCTATCTTCAATTCGTTAGTCTAAACTCTTTAATCTTCACTTTGTTGTACCAAAAGATTACCTACTTGCTTAGGTTCCTTGGTTCCTTCACTAAGGCTCACTCTTTCATTTTTTCCTCTTGTTGGATGGGATAGTGAGATCTTGATTTATAACATACCCCCTACTATCCCTAGCCCAAACTATAGGTAGAAGGGGGAAATTACTCTGATAACCTAACCTCCAAAGTCCAGTTATGGAAATGGGTCTAAAATTTTCAACCTTTTTCAACTTTTTCAAAACTTAAAACGGATGACATTGTTGTGTTCATTTCATTGAGACCTCTCTAATGATATAAAATTTATCTTGATCCAATTCCCGGATCAAAATATATATCCATTCAAAGATTAACCTATTAGATAGTACTATGTCATCTTGACCTTCTTTGTGGTACCCACGTGGATATCCAAGTCACATCCACCTCATCAACACTTAAAAAGTCAAACCTAGCTATTGACCCCTTCATACCGGGTTATTTATTACCCCTTCCATAATTCATCGGACCCACATATAATATCTATTTATATATATCGCGCAAAAGGTATGCGGGTATGGGCCACTTTATGACCACGTCACCTTGGGAATAAAATCCCAAAGGTATTCCTTGCACTCCCCTGTTGAAACTTCTGAGGATAATGGAGTGGGGATACATGGATTCCCCATGGACCCTCCTTCAACGTGTCTTCTCATTATTCCCTATGAACAAGCACTTAGGCTCCACCACACCAAGTCATCCTAGCTTAATCTCTTTTGGCAAGGCTTTCAAATTAGTGGGGTTATATGGAGTAGACATCTGGCCACCTGCAATCTCAATTCAGTTCTAACCAGTCATGTCTCCCTTACGCCTATGTAGGTGGGATCCACCTTGCCACAACCCCAAGAATTAAGTCTTTGTGAGATTTCACCCGACTCCATTATAAATCTTTGGGGACAAGGTACTAGGATGATGTCATCACCCATTTCCACAGGGCTGATCTCACCCTCCACATGGCCCCACTCTAGGTGTGCCACATGTCACTCGAATCTAAGCCACCTGGGCCCACAAAACCCTCAAACCCAACTAACATTTGTCCATCTTCCAAGTCGCCACATGGCCCTAAGGCCATGTCACCTACCACACTAGCTATGGGTCCCACCTGATCTTCCTCCATGTGGTAAAATCATATTTCAAATTATAAGTGATTTTTGGGTCCTCTGCCTTGATGCTCAAAATGCTCAACAACTAGTCCAACCTTTCATGTTGTCCTAAAGAATGAATCTCAATTGGATTTCCTGGGGCTCCCAACAAATTCTCTGGGGTAAAAACTCCAAGTCATGTGGATAAATATAAAGAACTTAGCTTTCAACAACCCATATTCCTCCTACATGTGCCCTTAATCTTAGCTCCTGGACATGTGCTAGAGCATGGAGCCACTCCTTTAACCACTGGCAACGAGTCTTGATCCCCTGTCTTCAACACTTGGACATAGTGCTTTGTCACATGATGCTTAAGCCCGAGCCCCTTTTTACTCCTTTGGACCCTATACTTCTAGCCCCGCGATGCTTGTTTATATGTATATTTGGGGCTTTTTCCATCCTCGATGCTTGGTAATGAGTTTCTATTGCATATTGGCTTATTTAAATTTGAGGGACAACCCCTTAAAACTATGAGTATTCATCTCTCTAGGACCATGTATGAATAAGTTATTATGAACTATGAATGCATATACTAACTATATGTTCATATATATACATATATATAAATATATATTCAAGGCTATCTCTTTTGAGCTTATGGGTAAATACCAACATGATAGCCAAGTCATTTTAATGCACACATCCATTGGATTAATAGATATTTTCCTCTCCTCTATACTCAACCAATTAGACCTATTTTAAATATTCAAGATGAACATAGAAGTAACCCACTCAGAAGTTTTCGTGTATGCTTTCAAACAAAAATCCCCATTATACTAGATCTTTTACTGATTCTTACTTTTTCTTTTTGAAATAATGAGCAATGCATATTCTAAAAACGCTTTAGCAAACCATCAACATGAAATAAGGAACAAATAAGAAGCCATAACTATGAACAACCATAACTCAATGATATGATAACGGATTTTGTCTAGTGTGGACTATGTCTCCGGGCCCAGTGTGAAGAGTGGGGAGGTTGCTTCATTAGTTGTTGTAGGAAGATGATGAGTACATGATGCAATCTTTGTCAATACAAGGAATAACTCCCTTAACTAGAGTGACATGTCTCTCTCCTAGGAGACATTATTCTATAAGAACTCTCACTCATAAAATTTCTCCTTTAGTATGGAAAAATAACAATCTCTCACATAAAGTGGCATACAAATATCTTCTCACAACATGGCATACATGGATCTCAGAATCAAAACATTGTCTCAACAAAATCACATAAGAACATGGTAGCAATGCACCTTATACGTCCAAGTCTGGGGATGGCTTAAAATAGGCTAATCAGATGAAGGAACTTCCCTCGCCATCGTGTTACTTGAAAAAATCCGTGAAATATGACTATAAACTCAACCCATTTTTAGTTCAATAAAAATCTGGACCCTCGAGAATCTCAAATATTCCCCAAATATTC
The DNA here is from genome assembly GCA_031772625.1 of Pinus tabuliformis. Lineage (NCBI taxonomy): Eukaryota > Viridiplantae > Streptophyta > Pinopsida > Pinales > Pinaceae > Pinus > Pinus tabuliformis. The sequence continues at coordinate 1,266,923,800 of CM062820.1, read as the reverse complement.
CTTCCTACTAGTTGACTAAAACTCGGCTGCCTAGATGAAAAATCTACCCTCACCACTATGCTCCTTGTGAAAACTAAGTCAAATGAGCTCAAAGTCAACCTATTTATGAGATGGTGAATTTATGGGCTCTAGAGAATCTTTAGATTCCCTACAAGGTTATACAAGAATATTCCTCCAAGATTCCACTAGAATCAATCTCAAAAAACATGCCCATAAGAGCACAGTCAAGGTTCCGCAGGGTAGGTTCTTCTGGTGTGGTCTCTCCCTCGGCCTTTTGTGGCACCCCCCCCCCCACTCAGCGTTCATATGAGTATATATGGGTTTCTTTGGGTGGAGGTCCAACCAAGGGCCATTAGCCCAATTGTTGGCAGTCATATAATAAAGAGTTGGTTGGGGGAAGCTCGGGGGTTCAAACCCCACTACCCCACACTTTAAATTTATTTGGCCATTGTTTAATATAAATTGAAGTCATTTAAAATTGTCAAAGGACTGATCGGTGGTCCCACTGGGCAGGTTCGACCTTGGCTAATGTTTCATTATGTTATATATAATAATCGTCGTTGGTCAGACCGACGGGGCTTGACCACCCGCTCACCGGTGATATTTTTTTTAATTTCAATTTAATATAGCCCTAACGAACATTTTTCCTGCTGATTTTTTTGGATATTACTGAACAAACTAAGTAGGTGACAATTCGATCATCGCCGGTTTCTGAAAAGATGCAAAATGTCACCTCCTTAAGAAACTAATCGACTGCTGACTAGCTGCCACATGACACATTCTGATTCATCCGTACTACCGTTTAGGCCGTTGACTTGGTTGATAGATTCACTTTCCACATGTCACTTTATGATTAGATGCTCGCTGACCATACCACCATGTCATCTTGTTGATGTCAAACAACCATATAACTGTTGTTAGCGTCCGTATGACTGACATCATCATCCCTGTGGGTCTTGCCTGCAAATTTTTTAGTTATTTCTCAAAATATTCAATGGGCCATAACTTTCTCGTTCAATGTTAGATTGAGGTGTTTTTTGAACCGTTGGATTCAAAATTATGAGCTATTCGATTTGGGATTAGTTTCACTACATTTTGAGGACTTTTGAAAATTTAGCCTTTTAGGATCCTCCTAGATCATTCCTCCCCATTGAGGAGATTTTGGTCCACCAAAAGCATGAACAGAATCTTCAACCTACTACCACTCCCTCATCTTCACAACAAGTTCCCTGTGAAGTCACATTTCCTTCTCCTTTACCATTGTACTATTGAGTCATATGTGACGAATCAACACCTTCATTCTATGCAAACCTATAGTACATGCTTTGCAAATTACATACAAGACCAATCATGGCTCAAGCAATCCCATATTTGCTAAGAGTTGATAACACACTCTTTGGTCAAGTTTACATCAGAATCACAACAAAAACCAACACCCCAACTATTAACAAAAAGGCCCAAAAGATCACTATGTTGCATTCATAAGTTATGGAAAACACTGCAACACTTTTACAAATATCTTGCAACATGTGATTTACAAAATGCGGCAATGAAAAGATAATATACCTAATAAAACCATTTCTCAAAGTGAATGGGTCTTGTCCCTGTGGCTAATTTGCTGGTTGAACAAATTCACTAGCTGGTTCCTTCATAGGTGCTTTCTAGTCATCGAGTATTTGACACGTGGCTCTCTGATGTCCATACTTGTTGTAGTGACTACAATGATTATTTCTCCTCCAAAATTTCTAGACCTTCTTTGAACACTTGTCCCTGATGAGTCCCTGATGAGGAGAACTTCCTGTGGAATCCTCACTATCATTGGATCGTTGTGATGTGCTCCCATCCTTCATCGTTGATTGGTCACTAGTTTACTTGGAGAATTCTCCAACCTCATCTCTAACATAACCAAGTCTCACATAGTGAGGAAATTCCTCCAATTTTATGGGATTCACAATGCAGTGGACATTAATGTTGAGGCCCTTTCCTTGATAGCCCATTTTCTTCATCAAATTTAATCCAATTCTTGTAGTTGTTGGGTGTGGAGCCTGATTATCTTCTGTATTCAAAGGTATCGCCACATTGGACCCTAGTTCGTTTCCGCCCGTAAAATATTCGCTGCAGGGAGGGTCTAGGGGGGGCGGTTGCAACCTTTGGGGAGGCCCCCCCTGGCGGGGGGTTTCGGGGGCAGCGCCCCCGAAGCTAAAAACAAATGTAAAATTGCCTTGTAAAAGTGTAGTAATTTCTATCCAATCTGGGCCGTTCATTAGGCAGATGATCTGACGATAGAACTTATGTTTAGTTTAGGGTTTTTTACCCTAGAAGGAAACCCCTCTCTTTGTATGAGGGAATTGTATTGAGTTTGTGTAATATATGAGTATTCTCCGAGCGAGAAGTAGAGATGTGAGACTGTGAGAGAAAACAGAGGATATTACAGCAGATCTGTTGTAGGTTGTGTCTCTTCATTTTGTTGGATAATAGAAAGGAAGGATTGGCTGTTCAGGGTGGACGTAGCCCAAACTGGGTGAACCACGTATATCTGTGTCTGTCTTGTTTTATGCATTTTTTGTGTTTATATCTCTGCAATATTTTATGTGTTCCATTGCTCTGTAATATATAATTTTCTAACAATTGGTATCAGAGCTGAAGGTCTATTTGGCTAATAAACTCGTAGGAAAGAAGGGTTCCTCGTTCGAGTGGGAACAATGGCGGAAGATGGTAAGTTTAGGCTCGAGAAATTTAACGGCCAAAACTTCTCACTGTGGAAGATGCAGATGGAAGATTATCTGTATTAGAAAGATCTGTACCTACCATTGGGCGGAAAAACAAAGATGCCGACGGGAATGACAGATGAAGAATGGAACCTTCTTGATAGAAAGGCACTCGGAATAGTACGGTTGTGCCTCGCAGCGTCGGTCGCCTTCAACATTTCGAAGGAAACAATGACAGAGGGTTTGATTAAGGCGTTGGAGAAACTATATGAAAAACCCTCGGCCTCAAACAAGGTATTTCTTATGAAACGGTTATTTAATATGAAGATGTCGGAAGGTGGATCTGTTGCAGACCATTTAAATGATTTTAATACTGTTACAAGTCAGTTATGTTCTGTAGGGGTAAACTTTGATGATGAAGTTAGAGCTTTGTTATTCTTGTGCTCATTACCAGAAAGTTGGAATGGTTTAGTAATGGCCATTAGTAACTCTGTTTCTAGATCTAGTACTTTAAAGTTTGATGATGTTGTCGATGCTATCCTTAGCGAGGAAATGCAACGGAAAAGCTCCAGTGAGACATCGAGTAATGCTTTGAGTGCAGAGTCTAGGGGATGAAAAATGGAAAGAGGAAAGAGCTCAGGATATCGCAGTAAATAAAGGAAAGGCAGATCCAAGTCTAGATCGGGGATAGTGTGCTGGAAATACGGAAAGAAAGGACACTTAAAGAAAGACTATAGATCTCGGAAGGGAAAAGAAGGAGATGCACAGCAAGAAAACAATCATGGAGCAAATTTGACAGGTGAGGTGTTACAAGATGGTTTGATTCTTTCTTTTGAAAATATTATTGATTCCTGGGTGGTAGATTCAGGGGCCTCATTCCACACCACACCTGATAAGAAATACTTTCATGACTATGTTCAAAGAGATTTTGGACAAGTTCGTTTGGGTTATGATAAACCCTGTAAAATTGTTGGAATGGGTAAGGTTCTTGTAAAACAGTAGAATGGAAACCAATGGCTACTAAAGGAGGTAAGGCATGTTATAGATCTAAACAAAAATATAATTCCAACAGGGTAGTTAGGTGGTGAAGGTTGTGTGACAACTTTCACAGATAAAGCTTGGAAGGTTACCAAAGGAGCCCTGGTAATAGCAAAAGGTGAAAAGGTTGGTACATTGTATTTATGCAATAGTATTTCTAACTCTGTTAATGCTTTAACTTCCAAAGGAGCAGATGCAACATTATGGCATTATAGGCTCAGACACATGAGTGAAAAGCGGATGAAGATTCTTCACTCAAGGAATTTGTTGCCGGGTATGAAGAATGTTGATTTGGACTTCTGTGAGAATTTCATTTATGGAAAACAGAGGAAAGTCAGATTTCTTAGAGTTGGGAAAGAAAAGAAGAGTGAAAAATTAGAGCTTGTGCATATAGATGTATGGGGACCTGCTCAGGTATCATCTCTTGCTGGCTCTCGTTATTATGTTACTTTTATTGATGATGCAACTAGAAAAACTTGGATTTATTGTATTAAGAATAAATCTGATGTATTTGATACTTTCAATAAATGGAAAGCTTTGGTTGAGATTGAGACATGAAAGAAATTAAAGTGTCTCAGATCAGACAATGGAGGTGAATATTGCAGCAAAGAGTTTGATAGGTACTATTCAGATCATGGAATTCGTAGAGAGAAGACAGTTCCAAGAACACCACAAGAAAATGGTGTGTCAGAAAGGATGAACAAAACAATCATGGAGCGTGCAAGGTGCACGAGATTGCATGCAGGATTGCCTTTACAATTTTGGGCAAATGCTGTAGATACTGCTATTTATCTAATAAACAGAGGGCCTTCAAGTTCCTTGGATGGTGGTGTTCCAAAGGAAGCATGGACAGGTAAAAAGGTAAACTACTCTTTTTTAAAGCCTTTTGGTTGTGAGGCCTTTGTCCATATTGATAAAGAAAATAGAAAAAATCTTGAGGCAAAGTCAAAGAAATGTACCTTTATTGGATATGCTGTTAATGATTTTGGTTATCGCTTATATGATTACGAAAATCACAAAATCATTAGACGCAAAGATATAATATTCAATGAAAAGGTATTGTATAAGAATCAGTTGCAAGAAAAGAAACAGGAAAAAGAAAACAAGGAATACACAGTTCTTGATGAAATGACTGAAAAAGTAAAGGTGCCTGAAAATAATAATAATCAACAACCACAACAACAGCAACCACCACAATAGCAACAGCACCCCAAACACCTGAAAGTGGTGTTAGAAGATCTACCAGGATAAGTAGACCCCCTGAACGATACTCTCCTTCATTATATTATTTATTATTGACTGATTCTGGTGAACCTGAATGTTGTGAAGAAGAAATGCAGGTTGAAAGCAGGAAGAAGTGGGAGGTAGCCATGGAAGAAGAGATGGACTCCTTAATGCATAACCAAACTTGGGACTTAGTCAGGTTGCCTGCAGGAAAAACTACATTGAAGAATAAATGGGTTTACAGGCTGAAGGAAGAAGATGGAGGAAAACAGAGGTACAAAGCTAGACTTGTGGTGAAGGGGTTTTTATAGAAGAAAGGTATTGATTTTGATGAAATAGTTTCTCTTGTTGTTAAAATGACTACAATCAGAACCATTTTAAGTCTAGTAGCAGTTGGAGATTTGCATCTTGAGTAGTTAGATGTAAAGACAACCTTTCTCCATGGGGATTTGGAGGAAGAGATATATATGTAGCAGCCACAAGGATATGAAGTGAAAGGGAAGGAGAAACTAATGTGCAGGTTGAAGAAGAGCTTGTATGGCTTAAAACAGGCTCCAAGGTAGTGGTATCTAAAATTTGACAAGTTTATGTCTGAACAAGGTTATACTAGATGCCATTCTGATCATTGTGTTTATCTGGAAAAGCAAAATGATGGCAGCTATATTATATTGTTATTGTATGTAGATGACATGCTTGTTGCAGGGTCTAACATGTAGGAAATAAATGTGCTCAAAAGAAAATTGGCAAATTCATTTGCAATGAGGGATTTGGGAGCTGCAAAACAAATCCTTGGTATGAGAATAACTAGAGATAGGAAAAATCGTAAATTAACATTGTCTAAGAATGAGTACATACAAAAGGTGTTGAAAAGATTTAATATGAACAATGCAAAACCAGTTAGTACACCTTTTGCTAGCCATTTCAAACTTAGTAAGGAAATGTGCCCAAAGACCCAAGAAGACATGGATTATATGTCTAAAGTTCCATATGCATCAGCAGTTTGAAGCTTAATGTATGCAATGGTTTGCACAAGGCCTAATATTGCACATGCAGTGGGAGTTGTAAGCAAGTACATGAACAATCCAGGAAAGGAACATTGGTTGGCAATGAAATGGATTCTCAGATATTTGAAATGTACCACAAATCAAGCATTATGATTTGGTGGTTCAAACATTTCTCTACAGGGATATGTTGATGCAGATATGGCAAGTGACAGAGATAATAGGAGGAGCACTAGGATATGTATTTACTGTTGGTGGAACAACTGTTAGTTAGGTTTCAAAAATCCAAAGTGTTGTTGCACTTTTAACAACAGAAGCAAAGTATGTTGCTGCTATAGAGGCTAGTAAAGAAATGATTTGGTTACAAAGGTTTATGGATGAATTGGGTAAGAAGCATGATATGGGCACGTTATATGGTGATAGCCAAAGTGCCATTCATCTTGCAAAGAACTCAGTATTTCATTCCAAGATTAAACACATACAGCTCAAGTACCATTTCATACGATCAATGTTGGAAGATGGAGAGTTGAAGCTGGAAAAGATACACATTAGCTAGGATCCTGCAGATATGCTAACAAAAGTTGTTACCAGGGAGAAACTAAGAATATGCTCAATTTCAATTGGTCTTCAAGGATGACGATGAAGATGAGAAATAGCCAGGTCCAAAGAGGAGTCATTGTCCAGCAAATGAAGCAGCAATGGAGTTATTATAATCAATCTCCAAGTCAGAGATTGTTGGGTGTGGAGCCTGATTATCTTTTGTATTCAAAGGTATCGCCACATTGGACCCCAGTTCGAAAAGGGGCGACAACGTCTCCCGTAAAATATTTGCTGCAGAGTGGGTCTAGGGGGGGCGGCTGCGACCTTTGGGGAGCCCCCCCCTAGCAGCGGGTTTTGAGGGCAACGCCCCCGAAGCTAAAAAAAGATGTAAAATTGCCTTGTAAAAGTATAGTAATTTCTATCCAATCTGGGCCGTTCATTAGGCAGATGATCTGACAGTAGAACTTATCTTTAGTTTAGGGGCTTTTGCCCTAGAAGGCAACCCCTCTCTTTGTATGAGGGAATTGTATTGAGTTTGTGTAATATATGTGTATTCTCTGAGCGAGAAGCAGAGATGTGAGACTGTGAGAGAAAATAGAGGATATTACAGCGGATCTGCTGTAGGTTGTGTCTCTTCATTTTGCTGGATAATAGAAAGGAAGGACTAGCTGTTCGGGGTGGACGTAGCCCAAACTGGGTGAACCACGTATATCTGTGTCTATCTTGTTTTATGTGTTTTCTGTGTTTATATCTCTGCAATATTTTATGTGTTCCATTGCTCCGTAATATATAATTTTCTAACAGTAGTATGTTTCTCAAAAGCAACGAAATCATCATCATAAAGAGAATGTGAAATTGAAGAATCACTTTTTACCTCAGGCTTTTTATGCTACAAACTTTCAAAGGCCTCCTCCTTGGCTTGTAATTGATGTTGTAACCTATGTTTCTCATCCTCTTCTTCTCATAGGAGTTTCCTTAGTTCAACATTCTCCGCTTGAATGTTTTGGTTGATCTCTTCGAGCTATTGGACCCATGCAGCGGCTGGTGCAATTTTCATATTTGGCACAACATCTGCTAAAATATTTGTTTCATTGCCTGAATCAAAACCCAAGTCAATAGGTCCATCACCTGTAATTTTAAGAGCCACAATTTTCCTCTCATCACCTATGTCAGATCCCAGGTCAATTGGTCTAACACCTACAAATATTGCAACGATCCTCTGCTCATCCTCTGATTCATATTCTTGGTCTTGTTGCATGATTGCGACCATATTTTTCTCCTCTTTTCTACCATTCTTATTTGCCCTCAATTATGGAAGTGATCTCCAGCAATGCTCCTCATCATGCCCTTATTTATCACAATGAGTACAAGAGGGATTTTATTCTCTTCTCTTAGCTGCTACTTCCCTCTTTAGATGGTCATCTTTTTCATGCTTCCCCTTGCTTTCAAGATGTACAACCTTCACACTAGATTCATAAAAAATTTTAGGTTAAAATAGTAACAATGGATGATGCAAATAATCATGCAACGAGCCAATGTATTTCACTATCGTTTCAGGAGAGTCTAATGGAACATTCAATGCTAATGCTTGTTTCCTAAGCTCTTTTGTAAAATTTTGAAAATTTTGACCTTTACTTTGCTTGAAATGTTGCCATTCCATCTTGGCATTTTGCTTGTTTCCCAATGGGTAAAAATTTCCTCTTAAAGCAGAAAAAAAATTTAAACCAAGATGAAAGACGTTTACAATTACTCTTACCACCTTTCTGCAACTTTCCTTCCCACCATACAAGAGCAGTGCCACTCAATTGAAGGGATGCTAACTAGATCTTGGGCTCATCTTCTTTGATTCATTGTATGCAGAAATATACTTCAACCTGTCTGATCCAGTTATCTAGATTTTTTGCATAAGATTCTCCACTAAACATAGGCAAATCAAACTTGACATCCAGCTTGAAAAATGTTTTTTTTTATGAGATTTTCTACTTTTAGAATGATGAGAAGATGAGGAAGAAGTGGAGCATTCACTCGCAGATGGACAGGGAGGTTTGAGAGGCTCTTCTCCTCCTCCTTCATGATTTACTAAGGCATAATCATCTAGTCCTTCTTTCTTCTTTGGTTTCACCATTGTCTTCTCATACTCTACAAACAATTTGTCCACTTTTTCTACCATGGTGTAGAAGGCCTTGCGATAATTTCACTCTTCCTCCAACCGAGCATCTTCATCTACCATTTCCCTTCTTCGTGTTACATGCCTCACTTCTAGATCAAAGGACTTAAGTTTTCCTTCACCTCTTTGGAGTTTTTCACTAGTTATCATACAATTGCAGTTCACATCAATAGAAGACCCGCTCTGATACCAAAGGCTTCAATGATGCATACAAAATTTCATTTGAAGAGCATATAACCATATGATGCATACACATAAAACAAATAGAATTCAAAATCAACCATGAGAAATAAAATACACAAACAAGTTGATAACGTATTTCACCCAGTGTGGGTTACATCTCTAGGCCCTACTCAATGTGGGGAGGCCTCTTTCATTAATCTTCAATGAAAATCAAATTTCATACGTTTGAAAAAGAAACCTTATACTTCCACTTATGGGGATAGTCTGAAAATGCACATTTCTGTTGAAGAAATGGATTTCACCATTGAGTTCATGGGGCGAAAAATTGTGAAAAATTACTGTAAACTCAACCCCTTTCTGGTTCGGTCAAAATCTTAATCCTCTAGAATCTCAAAGATTCCCGAAAGAGTCCTTCCCATGAGTTGACTGAAATTCAACTACCCAGATGACAAAAATTCCCTCACCACTGCATTCCTTATGAAAAATTGAGTCGAATGAGTATAAATTTGACCTATTTCTAAGCTCTATGGAATATTTAGATTCCTTGCAAGATTCTACAAGAATATTCCTACAAGATTCCACTAGAATTATTCTTAACAAATGTGCCCGTTAGAGCACAATAGAGGTTCCACAGGGTGGGTTCTACTAGTGTGGTATCTTCCTTGTCATTCTTCCCCACCCGCTCGACGTTCATATGAGTATATATGGGTTTCTTTGAGTGGAACTTCCAAGCGAGGGTTGTTTTCCCAACGGAAGTTCAGGGGTTCAAACCATATGACCCCCCAAATTGTATTTATTTTGGACATCATTTAATATAAATTGGAGTCATTTTATTGTGTTATATATAATAATAGTCATCGATCCAGCCAGCAGGGCTTGACTGCCTACCGACCGACAATGTTTTATTTATTTATTTATTTAATATAGCCCTAATGGGTGTTTTCCCCTTGAATTTCTTGGAGGTTACTAAAAAACTAAGTAGGTGATAATTTGGTCGCTGCCGACTTATGAAAAGATGCAAAATGTCACCTCCTTGAGAAACCGATCGACTGCTAACTGGGTGCCACGTGGCACATTCTGATTCATCTGTACTGTTGAATGGGTTGCTAACACCACCTGCCATGTGTCACTTTATTATTGGCTAATTGATGACCATACCACAATGTCATCTTGCTAGCGTTAGTAGCTATATAGCTGATGTCAGGTATGACTGATGTTATCATCCCTGTGGGTCCTGCCTGCAAATTTTTTAGCTGTTTCTCAAAAAATTCAGTGGGCCATAAATTTCTCATATGATGTTGGATTGGGGTTTCGTTTACATTGTTGGATTTAGAATGACGAGCTCTTTGATTTGAGGTTGGATTCACTATGTTTCAAGGACTTTTAAAAATTTGGCCTTTTAGGATCCTCTTAGATCCCATATAATTCTATATATCTTCCTGCTAATGAATGAAGGAATCTTATCTCACATGATAAGAATGTAACTATGTGCTATATGTTAAGTGAGGATTCAACTAGTGTTGTCAGTTACTTGGTTGAAAAGAAATGAAATGGTTCTATGGTTTTTTTTCACACTTGTATATTCTTATGATGTCTTGAGCTTCACATAGTAGGAATGGTTTATGGTTCCCCTGTGAAGTCTGACCTTTGGAGCCATTTCTCCCTTTGTTTGGGATGTAATGTAAGTTAGGCATGTTGGTTCCTCTAAGTCCTCTATGATCATGGAATAATACTTTTGAAGGTTGATTTTCAGAACTTGGTTCTTTTCCTCAGAATTTGGTGTTATGGGAAAAATGCCCCACCTTATGAAATTATGATAGAACTCCATAAATTTTCCTCCTTGCAAGTTTTGGCAGATATTTGAATCTCATTCGTGACCAAATGGTCTTCTTGGCAGACTTTGTATATGGGTTGGATACCTTTTTTGTCTTGCAAGAGTTGGTTGCATCTGGATATGTGAGGGGGTGGATATCTAGTTGACTCACGAATGTATCTAGTAATCTAAGCATTTGGTTGGTCAAGGCATGTATACATGAGAAAGGAACCAAATTTAGATCGGGCCAGATTTTCATGAAAACCATAGCTTATGGCCAGAGTTTTGGGGTGGCCTTTCTTGGGTGGAACACTTGCGTGAAGCCATATTTTCCCATAAGTATATGGTGCATCTAGAATTCAAAGCATCCAGTGGTGTGCACATATGAAAAGTACCATATAGGACCAAGACCATATTTTCCATAGAAGTTTCATATGATCCAAGGATTTGGGATCCAAGTGGGAAGTGGTGCACACCCTTTTGGAGCCCTAGATTTCCATTAAGTTAGATTTTCAACAACACAACTACGTAATATGGAGGTCTGAATGTCTGGGGTTGGGTAAAAAATGGATAATTTTGACAACCTATATTTTCTTGGAACTAGATATAACAAGAAATGGTTGCATGACATGAAAGGGTCAACTTGGTGAGACTTGCAAGTTTGGGTTGAGGAGGCAAGCGCCATGGAGACATGAAAATGGACATATGGATGCCATGTGTAAATATATAATTGTTCAACCTTAGAATGGGAATAAATTTTGATCCATGACTCATAATGAGATGAAAATTATATGCGCCAAAAATTCCCAACCTTTTATTTGGGGTGATCTATGTTGACAAGTGTGCCTATCTAAATGATGCAAATGAGAGGCGCACAAATCAATAGTTCATGTTAATATCAGACCCCCCCTAGTCCATCAAGAGTTAAAAGTGGGGGTTTAACATGGTGTTTCCCACTATGGGCCCCTTATTTAAATGTGTGCTTATCCTGGGAAGTAAAATCAAGGAGGGACCGACCAACAGTCCCTGTTCACCTCGAGGCCCCCACCCCAGTCTACTAGGAGTTAAGGGGGGGGGGGGTGATCCAAGTGGATATTGATGGCCATCCCACTTGGACACCCACCATTTTTTCTTTCAATTTCCTTAATTGTAGCAAAATTTACTAATTTTGGTAGTTTTTTAGGTCCTGAACTTCTGGAGTCGTTTAAGTCCCTAAACGATGTCTTTTTGGAAAACAAGTAAACCAAAATATTACTATAGATGTTTGCAGTCGAAAGTTTTATCACTTAGAGAGATATTTCTAACAAGGTATCATACACATCAAATGGATATCGTATGCTAAAGTTACAACCCTGGGAAGTTGATGTACCAATTTACCTCAACACAGCTCACAGACTTTTGGCTCTTCATCTCCTAGGTTTAGGTTTTTGGATGTTTAGGGTTTTCATTATTTCTCAATAATAAATATGCCTTTGAGCCTCATTGCAACATATTTTAGAGGAATGTAGCCACCACAACTCTTCTCAGAGATTAGATACCATCACCTGGCCTAGTTTATTTCCATTCTACATGTAAAATTTTCAATATTTTTTAATCAATGAATTGAAGTTCAATTTTCGTTGTAGCTCTGTATTTAAGTTTAAGTCTGTATTTCATTTTGTTCCTACACAAACTTGGACCAATGGTATCAGAGAGGTCTTCTCTTTCTCTGTTTTTCATGCATGTTCCAAACGAGGTCAAGGAATAAGAAGTTAGGGATTGAACTGGTTGAACCTTTACAAGACTAGCCTTGCCAGCCTCGACAAACTCCCATGGCAGAAGAAAATAAAGATGATGGAGTAGGAGATCCTTTCAAACTATTGCTCGAAGAATCCCTCCAGCAACAAAGGAACATGATCATGGATAACTTTTCCTAGATCCTTTAATGTATGTCCAAAGCCAACGCATATTCATCCAACAGCCACCTTGGAGGTGCCACTCCCTTTAAGCTACAAGTCAACTTTGACATTCCCATATTTGAAATCCAGATAGATGCGGATGCTGTCGATAAATGGTTAAATCTATTGGAATAATATTTTTCGGTTCATGATTTTTCCAATAGGGAAAATATCACTTTTTCACTCCTAAAAGTCGTCCCCTACGTCGAGGATTGGTCGGAAATCTACTGTGATCAGAAGGATGAGAGAGAACCTTCACTGTTTTTAGCCCCACCGAGTTTGAATTATTTCGAAGATGCCACCAAGGAATAGTATTACGTTGTTGGGATCTATGAAGATAAGTACTTGAAGTGGACCACTCTGCGGTAAGGAAGGGACTAAGATGTGCCATAATTCACAAATTTTTTTCATACCCTTCACACAAAGTTGGGTATCAAGGATTTTAAGAAACATATGATACTCAAGTACTACAAATATCTACACAAATATATTTAGGAAAATATGGAGTTCCTAAACATCTCCTTGCTTGGCACCACCTATCGATACGTTGTTAAGATAGAGTAGAAATTTAAACAGGAGAAACGAGACTCTAGATCTGTGAATGTAAAGCAAGGGAAAGGTGCCCCTAAACCGCAAAAAAAAGGACAAAGCCAAGGCAGGGTGACCCAAGACTACTTGCTGAAGTTGCAAACAAATAACAGCACCACAAAGAAAAAGAAGGACACAGGAAAGTGGTGTGAGTTCCATAAGAGACCCACTCACAACACAAGCGAGTGTTGAGCCAAGCAAAAGCTAGTGGTTGAGTTGAAGCCTTCAGAGTCATATGCATGTTCTGACTCTGAGTCGAAACCTGAAAAGGGGAATAAAAAAGGGAAGAAAATTATTGATGCAGATCCTAGTGCCACTGTTGCCACCACCAAGATCCAAAATATTGAGCCTAAAGATCTAGATGAAGGGGAGCATCTCTTCCACTCAAAGATGTGGGTGAAGGGGTCTCTGTTGCAATTCATTGTCAACAGTGAGAGCCAAAAGAAAATCATATTAGCAAAGGTTGTTAAGAAGTTGGGCCTACTAACCACACCACACTCGTAGCCATACTCCACTGGGTGGCTCCACCAAGGAAGAGATCTTCGCATCAGCCAATAGTGTCGACTTCCCTACAACATTAAACCCTTCATGGATGAGGTATTGTGAGGTTGCTCATATTGAATTTTGTGATGTATTATTAGGTCAGCCATACCTGTGGAAGTGTCATGTTGTGTATGATTCAAGGCCTCACACTGTTATTATCACGTTTGGTAGTAAGTAGCCCCACATACTGCCCTCTCTTTGATCTCGACTAAGCAATGTAGTAAGATCATCTCCCAGACCGATAAATTTGTTTTCTTTTTTATTCACTCTCAAAGTAAGGAGAATATCATGGCCACATCCATGTCCCTCATGAATGGTTCCACTACGTAGCGAAGCAGGTAGATAAGGTTGTGAAGAATATAGAGACATCTTCTCCTCACCCATAGGGGTGCCTTCACACGGTCAGGTTAAGCATTCGATCGATTTGATTCCTGGAGCACCTCTACCCAATGGGATGATATACTGCTACTCTATTGTATAAATTGAAGAAATCAAATGGAAAATCCAAGAGTTGCTACAAAAAGGGCACATCTAACAAAGTTCCTCACCTTTTGGGAGCCCAATTGTACTTGTACAAAAGAAGGATAGGACCTAGAGACTCTGCATTGATTATTGTGCACTAAATAAAATCATTGTCATGAACAAGTATCTAATCCCATGGATTGATGGCCTTAGTTACCAACTCAAAGGGATCATGTATTTTAGAAAGATTGATTTAAAGTCTGGTTATAACCATGTTTCAATAGAACCCATAGATGTATGTAAGACCACCTTCAAATCCAAGGAGGGTGTTTTTGAGTGGTTGATCATGACATTCGGGTTGATAAATGAACTTGTAAATTTTATGAGTTTTATGGATGACATCTTGCGGCCCTTTAGCAACTCATTCATGGTTGTATATATAAATGACATCCTCATCTTCAACAAGACTTGGGAAGATCACTTGAAACACATTTGGCAGGTTCTTCAAACCCTGTGACAGCACAAAATATATGCCAACTTGGAGAAATGCACCTTTGGCATGTGACAGGTCCAATTTCTAGTTACATAATTGATGATAAAGGCATTCATGTAGATCTAGCTAAGATCCAAGTCATTTGGGATTGGCCAACCTCAACCACTTGTTGGGTCCGTCCTTTTAGAAACTAGGTTTTGCCAAGTTTTGACAGTTGACCACATTTTGACCAAAGTTGACCGGTGGGAAGTCGTGGAGAAGGTAGATGAGGAAGGAGAAAGACTCTGAGGAAGTTTGGTAGTTGCGAGAGATCAAAAATGGAAATCAGGGCACATGCAGTCACAACTGAGTTGTAATGTTTAATGACGTCTGAGGAAGCAGACACAACCGAGCAACAGAGGTAGTTGAAAAGGAAAGGGTGGAGCATCCAAGGGAGAAAAAATAGTCCAAGAGAGCGAAGTGTTTGAAAAAGACGAAGGAAAATCCAAACGGGGAGAATGAGGGAGAAATGTATCGAAATGTTGTCGCGGAGCCTATTGAGCCCAAACTATTCTATACAGTCTTGGTCATGTAGTATCTTGTATTGCTAGTCTTTGTTCTATCGATGGGGATTTTGAGACGAATATATTGATGTAGTGCTGCCGGAAGTAATGAAAGAGGAAGTTGTAGGGATATATGATAGTCTTCTTGTGTGACTTTATGTGCCCCCCCCCTTTTTTTATTTATGAATGCATATGCATCGTAAATGTTCCTTTTGAATTCTTAAGTTGTTACGATTGTATCTTCGATGTATTGGTTCTAGGTTTAATGAGTATTAATGGTTCCATGTGACTCCTCCCGATTCTTGGTTACAACCCCTTAACCAAGTAAGGTCACGATGCACCTCGGGTGAGACAACTTATTCTTTCTAAGTAAGATGAAAATGTTTGCATTACGCTAGACTATGATGGAGCCTGTGTTGGCCCCTGTGCCTGAGCCCAGGGTCTCAACCTATTCCTCATTTTTCCACCAACAAATGGTTCTATTGTCGGGACCTAAAAATTTCCAAAGGGATCTAGAATATAGTGTCGAGAATATTTAAGAAGGATATGCAAGATTTGTGGCATGAACAAGTAGAGTGGTTTACTTCTCAATAGGCTCAACTCCATCACCAGAGTGTGAAGAGGTTGAAGGAAGAAATTCTATACACGAAACCTACAAGAGATCAATACGAGATCTTCTGGTGAAAGTTCCTAGAGGAGCTCTACAATTGGTTGCAAATAAAAGAAAATACTGGTGGCCAGAACTGATCTCCTCGTACTTGGACTCAAGTTGATCTTGTTGAATTACATCATTTCAACATAGATTTGGCACAGGCTGTCGGCTTCTGGGTGAAGTCTACTCTAGACGAGTATATTATTGAGTTTTTTGCAGAGGGTCATCAGTCTTTTTCTAAGGTTGAGGCTATGTTCAAGTCAGGGTTATGAGGGAGACTGCTAAAGGAAATCTCATTGTGGATTATGTTAGAAATTAATTAATGAAGCAACAAAATACATAAAATATTGCAGAAACACAAATACATAAACTCATAAAACAAGAGAGACACAGATATATGTGGTTCACCCAATTTGGGCTACCTCCATAGAGAAATAACTAGTCCTTCATTTTACATTATCTAGAAAAATGAAGAGATACAACCTACAACATATCTGTCATAATTTCCTGTTCGCTCCCACATAGCCTCTCCCTCTCTCTCTCTCTCTTAGAATAACAATACACACACCCACAATACAATTCCCTCATATAAACCGAGGGTTTCCTTCTAGGGAAAAAAACACTAAATCAACATAACCTCTATAGTCAGA
Source organism: Pinus tabuliformis (assembly GCA_031772625.1). Lineage (NCBI taxonomy): Eukaryota > Viridiplantae > Streptophyta > Pinopsida > Pinales > Pinaceae > Pinus > Pinus tabuliformis. The sequence continues at coordinate 1,266,907,259 of CM062820.1, read as the reverse complement.
TAATTTACCTAATGAACGACCCATATTGACTATGAAATTACAATAATTTACATGGAAAATTTTCATCTATTTTTAGCTTCAGGGTTGCTTCCTCCAAACCCTCGCCCGGGGGGGATCATAAAAGTTGTCTTCGCCTCCCCCTAGACCCCCCTAGCGGAAATTGAATGGGTGACGTTGCTACCCCATTAGGAACAATGATACAATGTGGCTAAAATAAAAAGCCTTTGAATAATTAGGAATATAATCAAGCTCCACACCCAACAATCTCCCACTTGGAGACTGGTTATATAAACTCCATCATTGCTTCACTTGCTGGAAAATGACTCCACTTGGACCTGGTTGTTTCTCATCTTCACCATCATACTTGAATACCAATTGAAGCTAAGAAGAATCTCAGTTTCTCCCTGGTTACAACTTTGTTAACATATCTGTAGGATTTTGGCTAATATGTATCTTTTCCAACTTAAATTGTCCATCTTCCAACATTGACCGTATGAAATGGTACTTGATATGTATATGTTTAGGCTTGGAATGAAATGTTTGTTTCTTTGGAAGATGAATGACGCTTTGGCTATCACTGTATAACCTTCCCATCTCTTGCTTCTTTCCCATTTCATCCATAAGCCTTTGTAACCAAACCATTTCTTTACTAGCCTATGTAGTAGCAATATACTCTGCTTTTGTTATTGAAAGTGCAACAATGTTATGCAATTTTGAAAACCAACTAACAGTTGTTCCACCTACAGTAAACACATGCCTTATGGTGCTCCTCCTGTTGTCTCTATCATCTGCCATATTTGTAACAACCCTTGTGAAAATTCCATGTAATAAAAAGGCAAAATAAGACCACAGATAAGGGACATGTATTCCAAGCTGAATGTTGAGTAAAGATATCCTAGTGGGCATCACTACATGTGTTTTTGGCTAAGGAAAATTGGCAAAAGCTAACGCAAAGGCATTAAAAGGAAAAAAGGCATCCTTGGCACATTTATTTATGAAAATAAAGGAAAATAGGAGAAAAGTAAGGTGAAATGTCATAAGTTACATGTGAGGAGGAAATTAAAGGAAAATAATGTAAAATGAAGAAATTAGAGGCCTCATTCCTAAAAAGGCTTCTGAGGATTAGTTGGAAAGCTCTTAGTTAGTGTTAAGTTCTTATTTAGTGCTAAGATCTTGATCAGTTCAAGTTTGGAGCTCTCTCATACTCTTGATAACTTAGAGTTTTCTTGGAGCACTCTAGTTTTGGAGTAAGAAAGGAAAAGCAAGCAAAGGGAAAGGAAGGAAAAGAAAGAAAAGGGAAAGGAAGGAAAGCAAGGATCAAGGAAGGAAAAAAAAGATCAAATAAATTCAGCAAGAATACTTGCAGGTAACTTTTGGCATGTGTGATTTCCTAGCTGGTTTGGACATGCATGAATTTTCATGTTGGTGTATGGTTCTCTTGCTATCGTGGCATGGTTTTTTTTGGTTATGAAAGTGGTTTTCAGCCTAGCCTTTCCTTTTTCTGGATGCCATGGTGTTGGGATGTTTATTTTAGTTTTTGAGATATAGTTTTCTGGATGGATTTCAGAATCCATGGTAGAGGTGGTCTCAAGTTTCATTCCCAAAGGCTTAGCAATCCCTTGACCAGTTTTGGTGGGATACACCGTAAAGCCTGAGGGAGGAGTCTCAATTTAGGGCCTAGTTATCTGGATTTGGATTGCGATAAAGCCTTAGAGACTGGTCTCGGTTTAGGGCCTAGTGATATGGGATTGGATTGTGGTAAAGCCTAAGAGACAAGGAGATGAAAACTTCCTCAAGGATAGAGATGGATTCTAGATGGTATTCCAAGTTCAGTTTGGTTGTGATCGGAGCACTAGTTTTGGTGTGATCACAGTTTGATGAGGGTGGAGGTGGTTTAACCTCTAGATTCCCTTGGTTTTTCATCGATTGGTTGTTATATGAGATCCCCACATTCATGCTTGGAATATGGAACGAGGGTGATTAGTTGAAGAGAGATTCGGTTCAGCCATTTCTATGGTCGGGTGGTACATGGAAGTCTCAAAACTAGTCGGATTTGCCTATTATTAATAAAATATAAGTTCTCTTAATTTTTCACTAGTTTATATGTAGATTTAATGGTTGTCATATCTTTGATATTTATATGGTTTTATGCTATTTATAAGCATGGTTATATGACTAGTTCATGTCATGGTTATTTCATGTATTTACTTGTAATTGTTAAATGGATGGATGCAAGACATATTTGATGTTATAATAGTTCAATGGAGAAGGTGGTGACCCTTCTGGTTATGTTTAATAAGTTCTTTCAGTCAATCATGCTCTGTCTTGTATCCTAGGCTTGTAGGTTGCATTGATTCCAAGTGTTTGACAGAACTTCAGTCCCTGTTAGGGATGCTCAAGCCTAGCCTTAAGGTTGATTTTTGACTTATTAATATTTCCATCATGTCTTTGATGGATTTTGGAGGTTGTAACAAGTTCTGAGCAGAGGCCAGGATTCTAGGCTAGAAAAGTGGCTCAAATATCGACGACGCTAACACAGGTCTGCTGAAAAGAGTCTAGGAACGCTGTCACATAGGCCTATGAGAGAGACTTTGGCTTCTAGATGCTGTCATGCCTATAACATGAGAGCGATCAGGGGTTAAAAGGCTTAAAAAATTAGTGGGACTCAAGGACATGATGTCTGAGTGGCTGACATGTCTCTTGGGGTTGTTGTCAATGATGTGGATGGGTTTGTTTGATATGTTCCATTGATTCCATTTCCTTAAGGTCACCAAGGAAGTTGAATCCCTTATAGTTACCTCTCTCATCACATGTTTACCTCGGCTAGTCGGTTTCTTGGGTGGACCAGGGAGGAGGGGGCGTTACAATATTTTCATCAACATATCCCTGTAGAGAAAATTTTAAATTGCCAAATCATAATTCTTGATTTGTGGTACCTCTCAAATAACTAAGAATCCACTTCACTTCCATCCAATGCTCTGATCCTAGATTTTTCATGTACCTGCTTACAACTCCCACTACATGTGCAATATCAGGCCTTGTGTAGACCATTGCATACATTAAACTTCCAATTGATGATGCATATGGAACTTTACACATATAATCTGTCTCTCCATGGGTCTTGGGACACATCTCCTTACTTAGTTTGAAATGGCTAGCCAAAGGTGTACTAACTATTTTTGCATTTTGCATATTAAATCTTTCCAACACCTTTTCTATGTACTCACTCTGAGACAATGTTAATTTGTGATTTTTCCTATCTCTAGTTATTCTCATACCAAGGATTTTTTTGCAACACCCAAATCCTTCATTGCAAATGAATTTGCCAATTTTCCTTTGAGAACATTTATTTCCTACATGTTATACCCTGCAACAAGCATGTCATCTACATACAATAACAATATAATATAGTTTCCATCATTTTTATTTTTAAGATAAACACAATGGCCAGAGCGACATCTAGTATAACCTTGTTTAGATGTAAACCTGTCAAATTTTAGATACCAGTGCCTTGGAGCCTGTTTTAAGCCATACAAGCTCTTCTTCAATTTTCACATTAAATTCTCATTCCCTTTGACCTCATACTCTTGTGGTTGTTGCATATATATTTCTTCCTCCAAATATCCATGGAGAAAGGTTGTCTTTACATATAACTGCTCAAGATGCAAATCTTCTGCTGCCACTAGACTTAAAATATTTCTGATTGAAATCATTTTAACAACAGGAGAAAAAAATTTCATCAAGGTATGTACCTTTATTTTGTGCAAATTCCTTGACCACAAGTATAATATTATACCTTTGTTTACCTCCATCTTCTTCCTTCAACCTATAAACCCATTTATTCTGCAATGCTGTTTTACTTGCAGGAAACTTGACTAAGTCCCAAATCTGGTTTCACATCAAGGATTCCATCTCATCTTCCTTGGCTTGATTCCACTTCTTATTTGTTTCTACCTGCATTGCTTCTTCATATCTTTCCAGTTCACCAGAATCAATCAACAATGCAGAACATAAAGAGAGTATAGTTCAGGGTGTCTACTTATCTTGGTAGATCTTCTAACCCAACTTTCATGTGTTTGAGGTGTCTATTGCTGTTGTGGTTTCTGTTGTTGTTGTGGCTGTTGAGCATTATAATTTTCAAGCACCTTTACTTTTTCTTTGATCTCATCAAGCATTGTGTATTCTTTGTTTTCCTTTCCATGTTTCTTTTCCTACATTTGATCCTTATACAAGACATTTTCATTGAATATGATATCTTTTCTCCTATTGATTTTGTGATTTTCATAATCATATAGGCAATAACCAAAATCATTAACACCATATCCAATAAAGGTACATTTCTTTGATTTTCCTCAAGCTTTGTTCTATTTTCTTTATTAATGTGGACAAAGGCTTTATAAGCGAAAGCCTTAAAAAATGAGTAGTTTACCTTTTCACTTGTGCATGCCTCCTTTGGAATACCACCATCCAAGGAACTTGAAGGACTTCTATTTATTAGATAAACAATAGTATGTAAAACATCTTCCAAAACTTGTAAGGGAAATCCCGCATGCAATATCGTTCACCTTTCACGCTCCATGATTGTCATGTTCATCCTTTCTGACACACCATTTTCCTGTGGTGTTCCCAGAACTCTCTTTTCTCTGTGAATTCCTTGCTCAGAACAATAGTTATCAAAATATTTGTTGTAGTATTCACCTTCATTGCTTGATATGAGACACTTCAACTTCCTTCCTATCTCATTTTCAACCCAAGCTTTCCATTTCTTGAAAGTATCAAATACATCAGATTTATTTTGAATACAATAAATCCAAGTTTTCCTAGTTGTGTCATCAATAAAAGTAACATAATAGAGTGAGCCACCGAGATATGATACCTGAGCAGGTCCCCATACATTTGTATACACAAGCTCTAACTTTTCGCTCTTATTTTCTTTCCCAACTCTGATAAATCTGACTCTCTTCTGCTTTCCATAAACACAATTTTCACATAAAACCAAATCAACATGCTTCAAACCTGGCAACGAATTTCTTGGGTGAAGAATCTGCATCCCCTTCTCACTCATGTGCCAAAGCCTATGATGCCAGAGTGTCGTATATGCTCCCGTGGAGGTTAAGTCATTAACATAATTATAAATTCTATCGCATAAATACAATGTACCAACTGTTTCTCCTTTTTCTATTATCAGAGCTCCTTTAGTGACATTCCAGGTTTTTTTTCTGTAAAATTAGTTACACAACCTTCACCTCTCAACTGCCCTATTCAAATTAGATTTTTCATCATATCTGGAACATGCCTTACCTCCATCAATATCCAATGGTTTCCATTTTTTTTATTTATAAAACCTTACCCATTCCAATGATTTTATAGGGTTTATCATCACTCGGATGAGCCTGTCCAAAATCTCCTTGAACATAGTCATGAAAATGTTTCTATTAGGTGTGGTATGGAAAGAGGCCCCTGAATCTACCACCCAGGCATTAATAATATTATCTAATGAAAGACTCCAAGCATCTTGAAACACATCACCTGCCACATTCAATTCATTCTCTTATTGTCCATCTCCTTCTTTTCCCTTCCAAGATTTGCAGTCTTTCTTCATATTTCCTTTCTTCCCACATTTCTAACACACTATCCCTGATTTGGATTTGGATCTGCCTTTTCTTTACTTACTATGATTTCCTAGGCTCCTTCCTCTTTCAATTTTTGTTCCCCTAGTCTTTGTAGTTAAAGAATTACTTGATGTCTCACAAGAGATTTTTTGCCACATTTCCTCGTTAAGGATGGCACCAACAACATCATCAAAATTTAAAGTACTAGATCTAAAGACAAAGTTACTAACAGACATAACTAGGCCGTTCCATATTTCTAGAAATCAGCACAGAAATAATAGAGCCCTAACTTCATCATCAAAATTCACCCCTACAGAACTTAATTGACTAGTAATCGTGTTAAATTCATTTAAATGATAAACAACATATCCACCTTTTGAAATCTTCATATTAAATAGAAACTTCATAAGAAATACCTTATTTGAGGCTAAGAGTTTTTCATATAGTTTGGCCAATGATGTCATTAAACCTTTTTTCAATGTCATCATTAAACCTTCTGTTGTCATTTCCTCTAAAATGTTGAATGCCACTAGTGCTGCTAGACACAACAATATAGTTCCTAGTGCCTTTCTATCGAAAATCTCCCATTTTGCGTCCATTATACTAGTCGACTTCTTTTATTTTCCACTCAATGGTAGGCACAACTCTTTGTGATACAAATAACATTCCATCTGCATCTTCCACAGTTGGTAGTTTTGGCTGTTAAATTTCTCGACCCTAAACCTACCATCTTCCACCATTGCAACCACTCAAACTTGGAATCCTTCTCTCCTACGAGTTTATAAACCAAATAAACCTTCGGCTTTGATACTAGTTGTTAGAAATTAATTAACGGAGCAATGAAATACATAAAATATTGTGGAAATACAAATACAAAAAACACATAAAACAAGAGACACATATATACATGGTTCATCCAGTTTGGGCTACGTCCACGAAGAAACAACCAGTCTTTCATTTTATATTATCCAACAAAATGAAGAGATACAACCTATAACAGATTCGTTGTAATTTCCTCTTCACTTCCACACAACCTCCTCTCTCTCTCGCTTAGAATAATAATACAGACAACCACAATAAAATTTCCTCATATAAATTGAGGGTTGCCCTCTAGGGAAAAAAAACCCTAAATAAACATAACCTCTACCGTTAGATCATCCAGCTAATGAACGAACCAGATTGAATATGAAATTACAATATTTACAATGCAAATTTTCATCTATTTTTAGGTTCGGGGGTGCTTTCCCCGAATCCTTGCCAGGGGTGGCACATAAAATTTTTTGTTATCTCCCCTGGGCCCCCCTAATGGCGATTAAACGGGTGACATTTCCACCCCATTAGGAACAGGGATCTAATGCAGTTGAAATAAAAAACCTCTGAAAAATTAGGAAGATAATTAGGCTCCACACCTAATAGACTAAAGTTATAATGGTAGAATAGAACTTGTTGGTGTTCAAAAGCCACCTATGGTAGCTTAGAACCCCAGTACTGGGGGAAGGGCCTAAGGGGAGTAATGCTACCTAGTTGGGAACTAAGAAAATATTAGAGAAATGGATGGGGATGACGTCTGGAAGGCTAGATATCTGAGAGCCCAAAGGAGAGTGTAGATAATTAAATAATGGTAGGAGAAGGCTTTACAGGAGATCTATAGATGATAAAGGAAGCTACACCAACCAAGAGTGGTGTTGTGTAGTCCAGAGGTACGAGAAAGGGAAGGAATTAGGCTGAGGTCACAGAATGATGGGGTTGAAAATAGAGTGAAAGTTGGTCCAATAGGAGAGGTTCAGATCGCCATAGGGATAGAGGTTCAGAAAGGCAATAGAGATTTCACCTTGCCAACATAGATGGGAACGCTAGATGGATCGGGCCCTACAAGCTTTGAGGTAAGCCTAGATGATGATATGCATTTTACTATGAGAAGATTATTTTCTAAGAAAGATGTGTCTCCCACTAGTAGCAATTCATTACCCAAAAACTTAGGTAGTACCTCCCCCAACCTTCCCTTGGTACTTTATAACAACCTTAGTCAATTTTTGTCTAAGCTAGTTAAAGTTATTAAGGTCCACAATGTACACGCTACCTACAAGGTTGGTCCCTCTATTGGTAGAAATAGTAATTGTAGTTTAGGTCCCAAAGGATTGTCACAACCGGGTTCCCAAGGATTTGTACTCATTCCATCAGTTCAACCATGTATAGGTGGTAACAAGGCGGGATATTTTACTAGATACCCTGAATTCTCTGGGAAAGGGAATGACGATGTCGAACGGCATTGGTATCAATGCGAGGCCATATGGAGAGCTCGCTAGACTCCATATGCTATGAAGCTTATTGAATTCCAGACCACTCTATGAGACAAAGCCCTTAGATGGTTCATCAAGTGGTCCACGTTACAACATAATTCAATGATAGATGAGGTCGGGTGGGAGTTTGTCCAAGATTTTAAACTCCCTTAGACTAACCAACAAGGGTTATCAGAACTATGGGAAATTAAGTAGAGGGAGGGTGAAACTTCCTGGGAGATGATGCAAATATTTAAGGATGCCATTAGAAATCTAAGCTACCTTATTGACCCCAATCATCAGCGAGATTGGTTTATCAAGGCGTTATTGCCACTCACCTATACACCGTTGACTCAACATAATATTAATACCCTGCAGGAAACCTTAGAATAGGTGACACAAATCAAGGCCATGGCAGGATACCCACATGAACATCGAGGAGGAATGGTCTCTCACAATCCTACTCTCATAGGACTGTGACATAAGATTGCTGATCTGATAGAGAAGTTAAGGGACATGAATCGGGTGTGACCATTGCAGCTGCACATATGGTGTACCAACTACCATGTCGAGGGGCATCATGTCATGGAGTGCCCATGACTGAGAGGATCAAGCAATCCCTCCATAATAGTAGGGCTCTCCACATCTTTACCCACTGCTGGAGTTGCACATGTTGGTATGCAAGGGTTATATGCAGGTCGTACGCAGTTCCATGCCTTTTCTAATCAGCAAGGTGTAACCCAAATCGAATATTTTGAAATTTGAAAAACCAATGGGAATCTCTCTCGCATCTGTCCACTTTTATTGAAGTATTCAAATGTACCAAACAATGTTTTCTGTGAGTTCTTTGGATCACTTACTCACCACACTGATCAATGTAGGGAATTAGATGTCTTAGCTGATTGATTGGACCATTCTACTTACATAATAAAAAATTCTCCTTGAGGGTGAGGAGGTGAAGGAACAAGGGGGGGAAGAATAGGAGGAAAAGGTCCTATTTGTTGTTACAACTGTGATCAAGAAGTGCATGTTGCAAGAGACTATTTGCTACCAAAAATACCCTAGTGCTCCCAATGCAGGGTCAAATCACATGATACCAAAGACTATCTAGACCGGTTTCCAAATGGAAAGAGTGAAACCGCCAAAGGGAGAAAATATAATTAATGTTGAACCAAGGGAACATGAGAAAAATATCCTTTCAAACATTAATATAGTCACCTGGGGAGGGAAGAAGATCAGAGTTGACTTGGGAGCTATGGAAGAAACAAGGATTATAAAGTCACCTCACTAAAGCACTCATATGATTCTAGCTAGTAGAAACAATATTACAAGAAGGCTATGAATATTTTTACAAAGTTGACTCCAATTGTTGAGGTTCAAGGAGAACAAATAGAGTTGTCAAAAGCCAAGAGTAAATTAACTCTTGCAACATAATTCTCAACCCATAGCTAAATGGTTCAAGCTGTTTCTGCAGATTTTGAAAGACGAACAAATGCTTGGACAGTTGTAGGAAAATCTTAAAGTAGTTGTCAAAGAGGGGGCGACCAAAGAAGGGCTCATTTCCACTAATCTACCTGAAATACACTCTAGATGGGTGCATAGGAACAAGAAGAGAATAGGGAGTGAGTTCCAGATTGATACACATATTGCAGGCTTCCAGATTAAATATACATTGCTAGACTTGGGCTCAGATGTGAATATCTTGCCAAGGAAAACTTGGGAAGTCTTGGGAAGGCCTAAGTTAGCGTTCCCTTCAATCCAGCTACGCATGGTGAACTAATATTATATCCTCCCTGTGGGATGTTTGTAGGATGCAGAGGTCAACATAATAGGGGTAAAAATTTATGCTAACTTTGAAGTAATAGATATTATGGGAGATAAAGATCCGTATCCAACATTGCTAGTAATAGACTAGGCCTTTGAAAATTATTCAATAGTTGATATGAAAAAGGAGATGATGACCTTTGAGGTGGAGGAAGTTAGGGTGATCTAGACCTTGGATCCATATCAAGGGTCAAGGTTCATAGAGCTAGTAGATGAAAGGGAAGAACTTGAGTTGCTAGACCAATCATACAAGTGAATGGTAGGAATAAGGGAAGACTGTATTAACCCCACAACGAGAGGATCAACCAGATCAAGAAGTGTTTAGAGCTCTTAAGTCAGATTTGAGGCCGCATGGGATGAATGGAAACATAATGGACATGAGATCAACACCATGTTCTATGCCACGATCCACCATATCAACTCGGTTGGTACTGAGGTTCGACAATTTATTATTTTTTAATGGCATGGGTTATGTTACTGATTTTATTAATGGAGTTGATGCAACCATCTCCGAAATACACAAAGTACCTTTACTAGATGTCACCTTATAAGTGATGCCAAAAAGGTAGTGGGGTCTCACTATAACCATCTTAGAGAGTGGAAGAAGGTTAAGGCAACATTGGTAGCTATATTTGGGTATTAAGAGGACTACCCACCTAAATTTGTTAAGTATTGGGGAAGCATTGATCCTCAACAACATCTATCAGACTATAAGGCCAGATGGATCAGAGAAGGAATTTCAGAAAACTTGTGGGTACATAGATTTGTCCATACTCCGAGGACATTTCCGTCAGCATGGTATGTGAAGGAAGAAATAAGAAGGCAAACCAGTGAATGGGGCCATATGGAAGCTCAATTTATTAGTGATTTTTTCTTCACCACCGACGATGAAAGGATAACAACTGCTCTACAAGTTGTAAAAAGGGTCTTGTTATCAGCAGGAAAACTATCTGGGGGCTACCTAGATCAGAATGCCTTAGATCACATATACGAGTTAGGATTCCATGAAGTCGTGGCCTATGGAAAGATAGACCTGGAACCTGATGAGGATGATTTAGAGGAACTAAGGAATTTGACATTTAAGGAATCTGAAGGGGAGTAGAGTGTGAGCGATTGGCCTATAATTGCTGGTATGCATCTACTACCTCTAAAGTTGTGGAAGCACAATATTGGTACTGAGGAGAAGCTGAAATTAGCTTTGATTGGAGATTACTAGGATGAGAAAAGTACCAAGGAAATATTTGATCTCCTAAGAGAATACGAAGACCTATTCCCTTTATTTATTTTGGAGTTTAAGGGGATTAAGGGGAGTTATGGGAGATGAATATTGTACTCAAACCCAATGCAAATCTAGTGAAACATCGGCCATATAGACTGAACCCGAGAGTTAAAGAGAAGGTGAAGAAGGAAATAAACAAAATGTTGGCAACAAAGATTATCTTCCCGGTTGACAAGGATGAGTGGGTCAGTCAAATTGTTATATATAATAAGAAGGATACTGAAGAAATTCGGGTCTGCGTGGATTATGGGAGTCTGAACAATGCCTGTGTTCATGACCCTTTCCCCAATCCTTTCAACAATGAGGTTTTAGACAATGTGGCAGGAAATGAATCTTAATATTTTACGGATGGATTCTATGGTTACCACCAAGTCTGTATTGGAGAAGAGGATAAGAAGAAAACCACATTCACCATTGAATGGGGATCCTATGCTAATCTCGTCATGCCTTTTGGACTTAAGAACACACTAGTAGTGTTCTTGAGGATTGTGATTGCTACCTTATGGGATTCTATTCATAGGTTTCTAGAGGTTTACATGGATTATTAGACTGTCCATAGTTTACTAAAAAGACATTCCAATTTTCTATGAGTGATGTTTGACCATTGTAGACAGCTGCAGATCTCTTTAAACTTTAGGAAGTGCATATACATTGTCCCTTTTAGAACACTTCTGGGTCATATAGTCTGTAAAGAGGGAGTTTGTGTTGATCTCGCGTGTAACATCCTCCTCCATAATTTACCCAAGTTAACTAGTCTGCCAGGGTAAACATGTGACAAGAGGCTACTATGATGTGATTCAACTCTCCATGTATAATTGAGGAAGTGGAATCGACAAAAAAAAAACCATTCTGACCTTCCACACATGCTACAGAACTTTTAGGAGCCAACCAACCCTTCCAGGCGATCAACCCCTGAGACAACTTGAAATTTCATTGATCATGACTCTCAGTTGCTCCCACGAAAAACCATGCATGCAACTGAGGGCTTCCACTAACTATCACAACAAGGCATGCCAACAACTATGGACATTTTCAGCCAGTTCTGAGCCAACGACCTCATATTTTGTGCCACTTTTTCAGGGTCAGGACTCAAACTGCTAACTAGAACTTCATGAAAGCTTCGGAAATGTTAAATAAAATTGAAATAATATTAATAATGAAAAAAATTGATCAATGACTTGATTGGACACCTACTAGCCATGAAAAGAATTTTGTCAAACATATCACAAATATGTAATGTACAAGTCATAACAACAGATTTGAGCATAGGAGTCTCATACTTATCTGAGATTCATAAGGAAGCATTGATGCCTTATTACAGTAGATGCATTATCATCTATTAGGTCATATATTCATTGTTCATTTGTGTGCTAATAGAAAAATGGTGAGAGCCATACATCAAGTCTGTCATAAAACATATTCATAACCAACATAAATAAAAGGGATATAACAACCATAAGAGTCATCTATGAACAAGCACATTTACACATGAAATACCAAAGAGAAGGAACTCTTATTAATGAATGCATAATCCAACCAGGTTTGGGACTTCCATGAACCACCCGACCATAGAATGGTTGAACCAAATATTTCTTTTATCCAATCACCCTTGTTCCATATTCTAAGCATGAATGTGGGATATCATGAAACAAATAAACCAAAAAAAACTAGGGCTTCTAGAGGCAAAATCACCTCAAGCCTCAACTAGTGATTCCACCTCACAGTTGAACATCATTAACCATCACCATATCGGTCTCTATCCAAGTTGTCTAGGTCTCTAGAATGTTTGTTCCAACCAAGGCTTCGAGGACTAGTAACTCAAACCATAGTTGTTGTCAGGCTTCTACAACATTTGTCCAACCAGGGCTTATAGGACTAGTAACTCAACCCACCAAGGGATTCCAAAGAGTCTATCCAACCAAGGCTTCAAGGACTAGTAACTCAACCCAAGCTGTTACAGCACTTCTAGAGCGTTTGTCCAAATAACGCTTCAAGGAACTAGTAACTCAACCCACAACCATAAGGAACATGAGAACCAACCAAAAACAAAGGAAAGACACCCACAACACCATGGGTATCGAGAAAATGGAAAGGCTAGGAAAATCCACTATCAATCTAGGCAATCCTCCATGCCAATGATAGATCATAATCAAGAAACCACATGCATGTTCCATGCATGCCAAAACTAGCAAGGAAATCATACATGCAACTCGGTACCTGCAAGAAAACCCCATTGCAGCTATTGATCCTGATGTCCTTTTGCACTTTCCTACTCTTCCTTTGTCTTCTTGCTCCAAATCTCAAGTATGCCACACTCCTCCAAGGGTGCTCTAAGAAAACTCTAAGTGTCTATGAGTATGAGAGGGAGAGAGTAGAATAGAGAGCTCCAAGCTAAAATTGGCAAAAAGCTACAAACTGATCCTCAAAAGCCTTTTTATTAATGAGGCCTCTAATTTCTTCATTTTTCCATTATATTCCTTCATTTTCCTCCTCACATGCAACCCGTGACCTTTCACCTCCCTTTACTCCTAATTTCCATTATTTTCATAAATAAAATGCCAATTAATGCCACTTTTCCTTTCCAAATCCTTTGCCATTGCCTTTGTCAATTTCCATAGCCATTAATTAATCACAAGTTATCCCCATCACTATTTTTTTTCCCAACATTCATCTTGGAATGTGTCCCATGGCCATTTTTATTATTTTTTCCTTTATCAACATTATTACACGAGTTTTTTAGCAGGGTTGTTACATCGCTAAAGTGATAGTAATCCTGAATATGGCCTGTCGATGAGTGTTAAGCAGCTGAGATCCACTCTCGTCCATACCGGATATTACCACAGGTTCATCCACAACTATGCCTCGATCATTGCACTACTGGAAAAGCTATTGAAGAAATCTAAAAGACTTGCATGGTTTGATGAATGCGAAGCTTCTTTCAATGTGCTGAAGGAAAAACTAGCAAGTGCACCAATCTTGGTCCATCCTAATTAGAACAAGCAATTTCATGTCCATATTGATGCCCCAGGAATCACCTTGGGAGCTATTTTTACTCAACCTAGGGATGGAAATCTAGATCACCCGATTTACTTTTCTAGTAGAAAATTGTCCATGGTGGAAAGGAATTATACCACAATTGAGCACAAAACACTTGCGATGGTGTACTTGCTACAAAAATTTTGGCACTATCTTCTTGGGGGTGGATTCAAGTTCTTTACTAATCATTCGACCCTGAAGTATTTAGTAAACAAGCATGTACTTGAAGGAAGGATTTTTGGATGGCTTTTTTTGTTCTAGGATTTCACATTCCAAGTAATTGTTAAGCTAGGAAGGCTACATGTGGGACCTGATCATCTTTCTCGGTTAGAATCAGGCGAAGTAGGGGGGTCAATAGAAGGCCAATTTCTAGATGCTGACCTATTTCAAGTTGAGGCCACACCAAACTACTTGGAGGATATTACATTATTTTTATAGACCGACAAAATCCTAGAGGACTACACAACAACACAACAGAGACACATGGTGGTTCGAGTTGTAGAATACCATATTATTTTAGGGCAATTGTACAAGCTGGGTCTCGAGCATATACTGTGAAGATGTGTTCTAGATCATGAGAAACAAGATGTCTTATGGGAATTCCATTCGGGAGTTGCGGGTGGACATATGGGTGGGAAAGCCACCATAAGGAAAGTGTTGCAAGCAGGACTCTGTTGGCCTACAATTTTCAAAGACGAAAAGAAATTCACTAGGAAATGTGATGTTTTCCAATGTGTGGGAAAGCCATCGCACTGAGATGAGCTTCCCTTGTAGTCGGTACGGGCATTGTAGGATTTTGAGAAGTGGGAAGTCAATTTTTTGGGACCCATTAATCCTTCAACGTGTCATTCCCATGCCAGGTACATTATCACTGGCACAAATTACCTTATCATATGGGTTGAAGCTACGCCAGTTAAACATTGCACTATAGACAATGCAACCAATTTCATCTTTGAAAATACTAACACTTGATTTGGGTGCCCTTGGAGCATCACAAGTGACCAAGGGACCCACTTCATTAATGATATAGTCACTTCATTTTTGAAAAACTTTATGATTCAACACCATAAGAGCATCCCATACCATCCTCGGGCAAATGGTACAATGGAAGCCTTCAACAAAATCTTAGAGAGTGGCCTGACCAAGATATGCTCTTCCTGTCGAGATGAATGGGACAAATGGTTGCTAGCCACATTATGGGCTTATTGTATAACTGTCAAGGGCCTACATAAGTATATTCCTATTCAACTTGCTTATGGATGGGAAGTTGTAGTACTCGCTAATTTCATCATCCCCAACTTTTTCATTTCACGGGCTACTCACATGGCAGAATTAGATGCATTATGTTAGGATGAGCTTTGGGAGTTAGATGAAGCTGGATTCCTAGCAAAATTCCACCAATATGTTGAGAAGGAGAGGTAGAAAGCATGGAACGACTGACACATAAAGCAAAAATCCTTTGCAGTTTGGGATCAAGTTCTCTTATATGACAATAATTTCTTGAAAAATCCTAGAAAGTTAAGAATGCATTTGTTAGAACCATTCATTGTTGCAGAAGTAAATTAATTGGGAGCAGTTAAGATCGCGTAACTGGATGGAGTCCTATTTCCTAGTTGGGTAAATAGTGCACGCCTGAAGCCCTTCTATGCCACAACTAATTCTACGTAAAAATGATTTGTTCTCCTAAAGGGGATCATAGGTGGGTCTAGGTAGAGTTAGTCAGTCCTTTTAGTATGTTAGTTTCCTCAATTAATTTAATTTAGTCAGCCATTTTAGTCAATTCAGTTACGAATAAATTCCCGTTAGTTCTTTTAGTAGCGTTAGTAACGTGAAGCCCTCCTCAACTACTTGTGGTTGGGGAGTCACACATGTTAACCATCTTATCCGTAATAATTAATAATAATTCCCTACATTAGTTTGAATTTGGGCTACATATCTCCCATAATATCCCTAACATTGTCTGTTCATCAACTTATAGGAACCTTCTATCATATCATCATAATTACCCATCATCCCCACCCTCCTTTTTTAGTTTTCGTGTCATTTGGGTTAGGTCCAGTCATAGTCATTGTTATTGAAATGATTTGATTCAAGTATGGAAATTTACAGTATTAATTAGTTAAGTGGTCTAATCACAAATGTCGTGTCAGTTTTTATATTTATTTTGTATGGAAATGATAAGTTCCTCAGAAGCAATCTTAGGTGGTCAAATTAATAGTATGGATTTTGTGTCAAATTTCCCCGCCCCTTAGCCAAAATTAAAGCCCCTTGTATCTATTGTGTATAGTTTCCAACCTGCAACCATGACTAATACCATAATATTTTGTCCAACAACTAAACTAGACTCAAGAATCACCAAAACTGAGCCTCTCTATGGTAAATATGACAAGGCTACACTTGTGGAAAATGACCTCTTAGACTCATTCCATTTTCTAGCACTCAAATGTGAAGTCTATACATAAGTTATTGCCAATGCTGATGGAATCCAGTAGTCAAGAGTTAAAGAAGACTTTAGAGGAATACTAATGTTAATACTACTAAATTTGTGAAGTCTCCTAGTGTTCGACACTATTGTAGCAATAATGAAATGTACCAAATTCCTCATCAGCAGAATGCATGGAGCGTCTATATGGCTTGACAAGGAATACCCAATTCATACCATTAACTTTCACAGACTCACAGGGTTGTCTGCTATAGGAGACATGGTGTCAAATTCATTTTAGAATACTTCTAAGTGGGGGAAGAAGACGAGCAACGTCAATTACTACAACAAGTATGAGACCCAATGTGGTGGTAAGGGATCCCTGATCGAACCAATTAATAGGACTACCATCAGGTTCGCCTGCTATAAAATTTATAGAAATCTCATGCACCATTTCTTAAGGAGATAATTTACCTTAGACACTATCTCAGTCGCGAAAGCCTTTGTACAAGGTGCACGATTGAATTGGTGTAGTCTTCTATTGCATGAGCTCTTTAAAGTTTGTGAGGATGTCTAGTACAAGAGGGAAACATATTCTATTTATGTATATCTTTTTGTTTCCTATGCAATGTCTAAGTGGTGCCCACCAAAATATAGAGATATATCACTGGTTGCCAACGATCAACCCCTCGTCCTCATATATTCACCATAGAAGACCTTTGGGGATCCTAGCAGCAAGGAAATTAATGAGGATTATTTTGTTGGATGGTACTAGAAAATGTTGAATGTCACCAAAGGGAGGCTCGGGATCCCACCAATGCTCTTAGATGAATATTCACAAGATATATGGTTTGGCATAAGCCATGGAAACACCTGGGTTCAGCCTAAGTGCATCAACCCCAACACATTTTAGATGCGGGCCTGCCCATTTGTTCTCCCAGAGGAGGAATTCGACATTGTAGTCTTGTACTGTCATAGTGTGGTTAGAATAGTTAGAGATGGGACGATGACATATTTGTTTGAAGGAATCTTGCATATGCCACTACCTGGAGAAATTCCTTCCACCTCCCAGAAGAGATTGGTTGAAGAAACACTCAATCTAGTCATCAAGAAGCTTGAGACACAGATGCAGCCCTTCCATATCACTCTGGAGGATATAGGGGCATCACTAAGTTCTTTTCCTACATTTTTTGAATTTATTAGTCTTATTCCTATTTATACTTTGACCTACAGCCCAACCATTTTTTCAATTCCCCCAATGGGCCCTCATTCGCATACCAAACCCACCATTAGGAATACTTTCCAACTTGCTGCCAAGTCACCGTCAATTCCCAAGAAACCGATTAAAACCACCTCTACTAAAATTGTTGATATTATTGACGAGGAAACCCACTTGCACACTAACACATCTGTCACTAAAGATAATCCACCCTCCACTTCTACCGTATCCCCAAGGTCGCGCAATCAATCACTGCAAACAACCTCCACCTTAGCCACTATCTCAGACATTCGTCCATCTAGAACTCCACTGGTTACTGAAACGAAAATCGAGGTAGAGCTCGTTATCCATCCATTTTATGGGAAATGCAAATGAGGAACTTGCAATTAACCCTTCAAATGAGGAGTTTGTTTCCAAATCTCTGTTATCTTTACTACTAGAATCAGGCACGCTAATGATCACCAGTTAGGCTATTAACTTCGAGACCCTAGGCACATAAATCATACACACCTAGCCCATAACTTTCAATCCTATCTCTCTGCCACCACTGCAGTCCATCCCAACCCACATTGGTACTCAAACCATTGAAACTTCGCAACAAAAGTCCTCACCAAAAGGGTAGTTCGAGAAATCAGTTGCCAATGGCCAACCATTATAAATTCGGTACCCTAGACCCACCACTATTACCCCTAATGACCTCCAAAGTTGGTTGTCACCCCAACTATTCACTTTCATTCAAATAAATGCACGCCAAGTGGAGGTGTTACACAACAATTTGGCAGTAGAACATGAGCAACAGAAACAACAACTTCTCTCCATAGTAGCTGAAAGAGACCAAATTATTTCAAAGAAGCAGGCACTACATAAACATGTTGAGGTAGTCAGTTAAAAGCTCCAGGATCTTTGGCCCTCAGTTGCTGAAATCATAATAAATGCACCATAATATTTTTTAGCATGCACCCTTTTCGATTGCTCTGAAAATATTAAAACTGGCTGTACTAATCTCATCTTAGGGAACAAAGAGCTCAAGAGAACTATAACAACCCTGGTAAAAAATCCATGTTGTAATAAAGTTAAAAAGGAAAAATAATAACCAAGGTCATGGGACATGTATTCCAAGCTGAATGTTGGGAAAAAACATAGTGATGGGGATCACTTATGATTAATTAATGGCTATAGAAATTGGCAAAGGAAATGACAAAGGCTTTGGAAAGGCATGAGGGATTAATTGGCAGTTTATTTATGAAAATAATGGAAATTAGGAGAAAAGGAAGGTGAAATGTCACAACTTGCATGTGAGGAGGAAAATGAAGGAAAATAATGGAAAATTAAAGAAATTATAGGCCTCATTAATAAAAGGCTTCTAAGGATCAGTTCACAATTGTCAGTCTTGGCTTGGATATCTCTATTATACTCTCTCTCTCTCTCTCTCATACTCTTGGGCACTTAGATTTTTCTTGGAGCACCCTTGGAGGAGTGTGGCATACTTGGGATTTGGAGCAAGAAGAAAAAGGAAGAGCATGAAAGCATAAGAGGACATTGGGATCAACAATTACAATGTGTTTGTCTTGTAGGTACTAAGTTGCATGTATGATTTCCTTGCTAGTTTTGGCATGCATGGCACATGCATGGGGTTTCTTGGTTATGATATGTCATTGGCATGGAGCATTGCTTGGATTGATGATGGGTTTTACTAGCTTTTCCATTTCCTAGATAGCCATGGTGTTGTGAGTGTCTTTCCATTTTTTTTTCCTGGTCAGTTTCCATGTTCCTTATGGCTATGGGTTGAGTGATTAGTTCCTAGAAGCCTTGGTTAGACAAATGCTCTAGAAGCCTTGTAACAACTTGGGTTTAGTTACTAGTCATAGAAGACTTGGTTGGACAAACACTATGGAAGCCCTTTGTGGATTGAATTTCTAGCCTTGGATGCCCTGGTTGGAATAAACAATGTGGAATCTCGAAATCGGCTATGGGTTGAGTTAGTAGTCCTAGAAGCCCTGGTTGGAACAAACACTCTAGAGCCCTGGAAAGCTTGGGTAGAGACAAATCTGGTGATGGTTAGTGATGTATGACCATGAGGTGGAATAACAGGTTGAGGGTTGAGGTGGTTTGGCCTATAGAAGCCCTGGTTTGGTTTTGTTTGATTTGCTCCATGAGATCCCACAGTCATGCTTGGAATATGGCACGGAGTTTATTGGCCGAAAGAAATATTTGGTTCAACCAATCTATGGTCATGTGCTATGTGGAAGTTGCGGACCTGGTTTCATTTTGCATATGCTAATAAGAGTTCCTTTCCTCTTATATTCGATGGGTAAATATGCTTGTTCATATGTGGTTTTTATGGTTGTTATATCTTTGTTATTTCTGTTGAATATATGCTAGTTATGAGGATGTTTTATGACAATATTGATGTATTGATTTCATTGTGTTTTGATTAGAAAATGAATGAACAATGATTATATGACCTAATAGATGATAATGCAGCTATTGTGATAAGGCATCAATACTTACGAATCTCAGATAAGTATGAGACCCCTATGCTCAGATATGTTATTATGACTTGTAGATTACATATTTGTGATATGTTTGACGAAACGCCTATCATGGCTAGTAGGGTTCCAGTGAAGTCATTAATCAAGTGTTTGCCTTATAAATCTTGCTCCAATGTTATTTATCATTTCTGAAGTTTTCATCAAGTTTTGGGTAGTGGCCTGAGTCTTGGCCCTCAAAACCTGGCACAAAATCTGGGGTCGTTGGCTCAGAATTAGTTGAAAAATTCCATAGTTGTTGGCATGCCTTGCTGTGGAAGCAACTGGAAGGCCTTAGTCGCATGAATTACTTGTCATGGGAGTGGTTGGGGGTCCACATTAGTGAAATGTCAAGTTATCTCAATGGTTGGTCACCTAGAAGGGTTGGTTGGCTCCTGAAGGTTCTGTAGCATGTGTGGAAGGTCAAATTAGCTGCATTTTGTTGGTTTCACTTCCTTAAATTTACATGGGGATTTGAGTGACATCATAGTAGCCTATCATCACATGTTTAGCCTAACAGACTAGTTAACTTAAGAAAATGTGGGAGGAGGGTGTTACAAAGTGGTATCAGAGCATGGTTCACCCCTTGGATTGGATGGGCGGTGTGTGTTGGTCATGCATGTATGTCGATTACATATGTGTTCCTTACGCTTGTGGTCTATGTGCTTATTGCATATGCATGACGTTGGTCATAGTTGCAGTGGTGTTTCCATGTGAAAATTTGATCGTGTTGTTGTTGGATGTGGTTGTCATGAGTGCATATCAGTTGTGCATTGGTCATGCATGTTAGTGTTTATATGTATTTATGAATACATTGGCATGGTGATAGTTTTCGTGCATTAGGTCATGGTATGTGGTTGGTATGGTCATGCATTGATGAGTGGATAATGATTGAAATGATGATTTATTGCGCTAATCTAGTTGGTCTTATAGATGAGGTGTCATCCTTAAACTAAACTGAGGTACGTTGGTTTGTTTATGATTTGGCTTAGCTGACATGATATACCTTGCAGGAAGAGAAGATAAAAAATGACTAGTAAAATGGTAGAATACAACACATGAGATTCTGCCTATAGATAAGATGAGCAACATGGTGAGGGATATTCTCTTGATGTAGAAGACACTTTGAGAATTTTGAAGGCATAAATAAGAAGTTGTAAAGGAAATAATGACAGAATCATTCAATCACAAGAGAGACTTGCTAGGACACAAGAGAAACAAGCAAAGGTCAATGCGATGATTCTTCAGAGCTTGTCATACTTGCAAAGATATGGACCAATTAGAATAAGTTATGGGAAGGAGGATATGACTAATGGAGCATATGGTAGTAAGTCACATGGTGGGCATATGTTGGATAGAGATGATACGGTCAAAGAAGGAAAATTCTTGGATACACCTGATAGACGAGGCAATGGACATGGAATTTACTCTAGTTCTGGTTCAGACAGGTATCATGGTTATCATTGCTATCATCCTTATAGGAGGAGTGACAAGGGATATTCTTCGGATGAGTTGAAGAAAGAAAAGCCACCTACATTCGATGGAGAAATAAAGAAGTCACAGGATGCAGAAGAATATTTGCTTGGGATGAACAAGTTCTTTAGATTGCATGATTACTCAGAGAACATGAAGGCCATAATAGCTACATTCAGTCTTAAAGGTAAAGCATATATTTGGTGGGAATATGTAAATAATGTTAGAGATATTCATGAAGAGAAGTTGACTTGGAATGAGTTTGAGAGACTATTCAAGAATAAGCATCTATTAGAGAGATACTACGATGATAGGGAAAAAGAGTTCTATGAGTTGAACATGGGATCTATGACCGATGAGGATACACTAGCAGATTCTTGGAGCTATTGAAATATGTTCCTTACCTTAAGGAGGATAAGGCCAAGATCCAATGATTCATCAGTGGGTTTCCAGTAGCATTCAAGGATAGGATTGAGTTTGATGAGCCTAGATCATTAGAGGAGACCATCCAGAAGCTAAAGCATTGTTATGAGCAATCAAAGCACATATCTGAGACTAAACAGGATTGGAAAGGTAATGCAAAGAATAAAGGAAAATGGTATAAGAAGCGAATAATACCTCAAGATACAAGTAACAAAGAGAATGTGAAACCGCATAAGAAGTTTAATACCTCTGATAGAGGACAAGGATTTTGGTCTGAGGAGAAGAATGAGGGTGTAGGTTGGAAGCATTTAAAGTGTTGAACTTGTGGTGGAGAGAATTGTACACAACATCAAGGTGGTAGACTACAAATCTACAGTGCACAGGAGGCACAGATAGTGGGGGAAGTTGGACATAGTATTCCACGGATCTATGCAGCATTAGAGAACATGAAGGTAGATCACTAGGCGTCTATTTTTGAGATGGGAGGTAAGTTTAACGTCCTAGGTGAGATAATTAAAAAATGAAACTTGAAATTAACAGTGAATTCACAACTGAAATTTCATAATGCACATAAACTCTAAAAATAACAGATAAAAACCCTTAACAAATGCTAAGTTCTTCATTCAACCCACTTATTTTTTATAATATTTCATTTTCATTATTAGATTTTTCATATATTTTATTTTCTTTATATTTATATTTAAATAACCTATAATAATAATAATATATTAATATTTATTATTAATTTTTGTAGTCTATTCATTAAAATCAATATATAATTAAAATAATGTATATATTGTAATAATATAACAATAATATATATAATGTAAATGTTGTAGTATATAACATTTTGTAAAGAAATGAAATATATATATATGCTTTACCTTAGTGCCAAATTAATCCCCAAGTGTTCCTAATGTACAAGCATATGACCTGAACTAAAACAACGAACAGTTTGCAGGTATCTATAATATACTAATAAATCAATCAATTTTCTATGACTTTTTTGTGGAAATTATTACGAATTATCACCTTTGAATTTCACATCGTCTAATAATTTAGTTATGTTGATTCGACGTGGACTCCTCCCTTGGTTTGGCACTTTGTTTGTGAATGTAATCAGTGGACTTTGTTGGAAACGTGGCATTGAAGCTCTTAATTTTATCCCTCAAATTTTACGAGGAAAATATTCTTAATATTTTAGATCTAGGAAATCAAGGTTTCAGTAATCCTAATTGTAGGTGTAATTGAACACCTACAGGCGTAATTAGTGTTCTTTTAATGATAATTAAAATTAAAATTAACTTCATCGCTACACCACCTCCACAAGCATCTCAATCCTCCAGCCTACTTTTAACTAACAATATCCAATATCCAGTGGATATGACAACATTCTACAAATTGCAGAAAACTTCAAGGATCCAAAGAATGGTAGTTGAAATGATGTAAAATGCAACGAAGTTGTCTTAATTTTATACAACGTTTGCCTTTGTCAGTGATACCAATGTGTGAGACCCATGCATTTTCTATGTTACTGATTCCCATCACATGCAATAAGCTCAACCAATGTTCAAGAATTTTGTAAACAAATATGGAAAACTACAAGAATTGTCTCGGACACATTGTAGGTGTAGGGCCTATAAGATCCCAAGGGTTTAAAACCGTGCTCTAATACCAATATTTAACGCCATGGATTAGATAGTTAAAAAAATTAAATTTGCAATTAATAGTGAATTCATAACTGAAATTTCATAATGCACATAATCTCTAAAAATTGGAAAATTAAGAGATGTTTTAATGAAATTTATACTCAGAATATCGAAGTTAAAATTCAATCATTTGTTTGCAGGTACTTACCCAAACTTTCATTTGAAGTTTGAAGTTGTTTCCGGACTGTTGTTGTCCCAAATTTTCTCTTGTTACTAAAAAGACTAAAACCTTCCTATCAAACTAAGCACAACCTCGGTACCCAACTCTAGAATACTTCAGAATTTCAGCACTCTAGATCCCGTGCCCAAAAACATCAAGAAAATCGAGGCTTAGTAATCCTCAGTGTATTTGTGGCTCTATGTTGTAAATTCTTTCTCCATTTTTCCCTAAAACAACTTTCGAAAAAGAAAATCCTCCCTTAAAATTGCCCTTCAACTCTATATTTAAGCTCCCCACCACCATGCTTATTATCTCCGCGACTCTTCTTCATTCCCTGCCAGCTGCAATGTCTCTGTGTCTTCCCTATGTTATATATATATTACGTGACTCATGACTCATTGAGATCGCCACCTCTATTACCTTTATTTTGATTGATTTGGTTTTATATTATGGTTTGCTTTTATTTAGTTTAATACAATATTTTGTGAATTATTTTATTTATAAATTTTAATAATTTACTTTATTTTTAACATATAAATAAATTAAATTATACATCAAATAAAGTTAATCTATAAATTTTTTGTTGTTGTTGTTTATATATGTATATATATAGGTTTAATTGTGTGAATATATATATATATATATATACACACACAATTAAATCTATATATATATATATATATATAGTTTAATTGTGTATATATACACACACTAGTGGTATATATAAAAAAATGTTCCATTCAGTATATATATTATATTATGGTGAGTTAGAAATTTATTTCGCTAATCGATTTATTAACTTAAGCATATATATTTTCCAATATTAACTGGTATGTATACTATTGCAATACATGCGGATCATGCATATGCAGATATCATGTGGGTGCTCCATATGCATGCTAATATTCACATTCTGTTTGTAAATTGTAGATGGGTCATTACAGTAAGCTTTGTGATCAAGTTGTTTCTATGTTGACTAACCCTAGATCAAATTATATTTATGTTAATCTAAATCCGGTGAATAAGTGTGGGGGTGAATAAAGAAGTTCATGCAGAATCTTGGTTAATGCAGTGGGCTACAGGTACAAAGAAGAGAGTTCATTACTGGGTAAGAGCTTGTGCATTTGAGTTAAATGGTATGCTTACATCAACACATTTGAATGCATTTTCGTTGGGATCATATAGTATGTTATTGGGCATGGACTAGTTGTATTTTCATATGACCAAGGTGGATTGTTATGACAAGGCTATTGAGTGCCTGGATGACAATGGGGAATAAAGAATCTTGCAACATAAGAAGGAAACATCAGTTAGAATAGTGACAACTATGCACGCAAAGCGCAGACATAGAAAAATGTGTGTTATTTGTAGTGGATATTTCTAGTGACAAACATAAGGAAGTTGAGGATGCAGATGTCTTGACCAAGTCCCCAGTTCTACACCAGTTTCAAAATATGTTTCTGGTAGAGGTTTTGAAGTTTTCACCTCAATGGGAAGTGGAATTTTCTATTGGGTTCGTACCATGGTAATCACCAACATCAAAGGCACCTTACAAGATGAGCACACTAGAGTTGGTAGAGTTGAAGTTGCAGTTGAAGGAAATACTTGAAAATGGATACATTAGGCCAAGTGTATCACCTTAGGGTGCACGAGTGTTGTTTGTGAAGAAGAAGGATGGTACTCTCAGTTTATGCATTGATCATAGGAAGCTGAACAAAGTGACCATCAAGAATAGGTATCTATCGCTGAGGATTGATGACTTGTTTGATCAGTTGAAGGGAGTAGTAGTGTTCTCGAAGATTGACTTGAGATCATGATATCATCAAGTACGCATTAACAAAGAGGACATATACAAGACTACATTTTGGACCAGGTATGGGAATTATGGGTTTGTTTTAGTTCCATTTGGTTTGACTAATGCTCCAGATACTTTTATGTTCTTGGTGAATAGTTTGTTGTGTCCTTATCTAGACAAGTTTGTTATTGTATTCATTGATGATATATTGGTATATTCTAAGAATGAGGAAGAACATGCCGAACATTTTGCAATAGTATTGAGATTGCTGAGAGAGCATTAGTTTTATGATAAGCTCAGTAAATGCAGTTTCTTTCAGACAAAGGTACATTAATTGGGACATGGTGTTTCCAAGGAAAGTATAGGAGTGGATTCAGAGAAGATAACGACTATCATGGAGTGGGCATCTCCTAGGAATGTGGACAAGGTAAGATCATTTATCGGGCTAGCATGTTATTAGAGGAGGTTCATAAGTAACTTCTCACATATTTCTTATCCTATCATGTGATTTCAAAGGATGAGTAAGACATTTGAATGGACAGAGGAACGTGTGCCCAATTTTGAGAAGTTAACAAATGCTTGAGTTCTAAAGATTGCAAATCTGAACAAATAGTTTGTGGTATGTACAAATGCTTGCAAGATAGGGCTTGGCGGAGTCCTTATGCAGGAAGGATAGGTAGTATGCTATGAATCAAGGAACTTGAATGAGCACGAGTACAATTATCCAACACATGATCTTGAGTTGGCAGTGATCATTCATGCATTGAATATGTGGAGGCATTATCTTCTTCGCAAGAGATTCGTATTGATGAGTGATCACAGTGGATTGCGGTATCTATTTGAGAAAATGAATCTGAATGCCACACAAGCTATATGGTTGGCCATGATCAATGAATTCGACTTTGAAATCAGGTACATTAAAGGTAAAGAGAATAGGGTTGCAGATGCTCTTAGTAGGTGGATACCGGTAAATCACATAGTAGCTATGACTTGTTATGGGACATATTTCCAAGGTCGGATCTTGTAAGCAGGATAACATGATGACGGGTATAGAGAGCTTAGGCACATGTTATAGTAGGGTAAAGGTGATCAATATGTGAACTATCGTCTTACCGCAGATGAATTGGTTATATTTAGGGACATGATATATGTGCCAGATGACAGTGAACTCAAGAAGATTATATTGAGGTAATTTCATGCTAAGGCATATTCATGTCACCAAGGTTATGAGAAGACATTGATAATAGTGAATAAGTTTTACTATTGCCCGAACTTGAAGAAAGAAGTGGCAGAGTTTGTGGCTAGGTACTTGGGTTGTCAATAGGTAAAAGAAGAGTGTAAGCGTCTAGGTGGTCTACTACAGTTGATTTTGATTCCAGAGTGAAAATGGGAGGTTATTGCCATGGACTTCATTACAGGTTTTTGGAGGACATCTAGACAACATGGTTCCATCATAGTTGTGATGGAAAGGTTGGCAAAGGTAGCACACTTCATTCCAGTAAAGTCTAATTATTCAGCTGATGATGTAGCGCAGGTCTTCATCATAAATGTAGTGAGGTTGCATGGTATTTTGAAGAATATTATGTCAAACAGGGATGCCAAGTTCACTTGAAGATTATGGAAAGAGTTATTTGTAGGTTTGGGTACAGGGTTGGCCTTTACTACAAATTATCATCCATAGACAGATGGACAGATAGAGAGGGTCAACAGGATTCTAAAGGACATGTTGAGGATGTATGTGATGTATCAAGAATGGAAGTGGGAAGAGTATCTTACACCGGTTGAGTTTGCTTACAACAATGGGTACCGAGAATCTTTGAGGATTAGTTCATTTGAGGAATTGTATGGATGGAGTTATAATACTCCCATTAGTTGGAGTGATCCAGTGAACAATGTGTTGATTGGACCAAACATGTTAGCAGAGATGGAAGAGGAAATGTAGGTAACTAAGAAGAATCGAAAGGTAGTGCATGATAGACATAAGAATTATGCAGATCAAAAAAGGTTTTTTAAGAAGATTCAAGTTGGGGAACAGGTTTACTTGCACATCAATCCCAGTAAGAGCTCTTTGAGGATTGGATCATGTGCCAAGATGGCACCTCAATATTGTGGACCTTTTAATATTATTGAGAGGATAGAACTAGTAGCCTATCGACTTTAACTGCCTCTAACATTGAAAGTCCATGATGTTTTCCATGTGTCATTGCTTAAGAAGTATGTTAAATATGTTAATCATGTGATTGAATGGTTTGTATTGCAGGTGGAACCAGAAGGAGAATTCCAGCTGAAACATCTTGCATTTTGTAGAGAAATAGGCTCATGCTTCAGAACCAAAAAATCGATTAGTTTAAAGTGCAATGGAAGTACTTTGGGCCCAATGAAGCCACACGGGAGATGGCAGATCAGATGTGGGCTATGTATACTTCTCTATTTGTTGGTTGAGCGATTTTTTTTGGCATATGTTTTGGTATATGTATATGGATGTAAATACCACCATGAGCTATGTTATAAAGCTCTAATAAGTGGTATGGGTGTGATGTGGTTATGGTTGTCATGTTGGTTTTCTTCTTAGTTGGACAATCATTGTAAATACTACAACGAGCTAAGTTATAAAGCTCCATGGGTAATATGTTTTTCTTTTCAGTGGTCTTGTTGGTTGTAGGTGTCATTGAACACCTAGGAAGGTGTTCCCCCAAGGGGGGAGTTTCTGTAATAGCCCTAGTAAAAAATACATGTAATAAAGTTAATAAAGGAAAAATACTAACCAAGGTCATGGGACATGTATTCCAACCTGAATTTTGGGGAAAAACATAGTGATGGGGATCACTTGTGATTAATTAATAGCTATGGAAATTGGCAAGGGAAATGAAAAAGGCTTATGAAGGCATGAGGCATTAATTGGCATTTTATTTATGAAATCATGGAAATTAGGAGAAAAGGAAGGTGAAAGGTTGAAAGTTTCATATGAGGAGAAAAATGAAGGAAAATAATGGAAAATTGAAGAAATAAGATGCCTCAATAATAAAAAAGATTTTGCGGTTCAGTTGACAGAATTTTGTCAGTTTTAGCTTGGAGCTCTCTATTCTACTCTCTCTCTCATACTCTTGGACATAGAGTTTTCTTGGAGCACCCTTAGAGGAGTGTGGCATACTTGGGATTTGGAGCAAGAAGGAAAAGGAAGACTAGGAAAGCGCAAGAGGGGAATGGGATCAACAACTACAATGGGTTTTTCTTACAAGAACCGAGTTGCATGTATGATTTCCTTGCTAGTTTTTGCATGCATGGAACATGCATGTGGTTTCTTGATTATGATCTATCATTGGCATGCAGGATTGCCTGAATTGATGGTGGATTTTCCTAGCCTTGCCATTTTCTAGATAGCCATTGTGTTGTGGGTGTATTTCCTTTTGTTTTCTAGTTGGTTCTCATGTTCCTTATGGCTATGGGTTGAGTCCTGTGAGATCCCACATTCATGCTTGGAATATGGCACAAGTGGTGATTGGCTGAAGAAAGGTTTGGTTAAGCCAATCTATGGTTGAGTGGTACATGGAAGTCCCATACCTAGTTTCAGTTGGCATATGTTAATAAGAGTTCCTTTCATCTTGTATTCAATGGGTAAATATATTTGTTCATATGTGGCTTTAATGGTTGTTATATATTTTTTATTTATGTTGAATATATGTTGGTTATGAGGACGTTTTATGACAATATTCATCATGTTTTGATTAGAAAATGAATGAAAAATTAATATAAGACCTAATAGATGATAATGTAGTTATCATGATAAGCCATCACTACTTACGAATATCAGATAAGTATGAGAACCCTATGCTTAGATATGTTTTTATGACCTGTAGATTACATATTTGTGATATGTTTGACAAAATGTTTGTCATGGCTAGTAGGGGTATAGTCAAGTGATTAATCAAATGTTTGTATTAGCAATCTTGTTCCAATGTTATTTACCATTTCAGAAGTTTTCATGAAGTTCTGTGTAGTGGCTTGAGTCTCGACCCTGAAAAAGTGGCACAAAACCGAGGTCTCTATCTTAGAACTAGCTGAAGAAGTCCATAGTCACTGGCATGCCTTGCTATGGGAGTGAATGGAAGGTCTCATTATGCAAATGCCTTGTCATGGGAGAGAATGGGCTTCCACATTAATGAAATGTCAAGTTGTCTCAGGGGTTGGCCAACTAGAAGGGTTGGTTGGATCCTGAGGGTTCTGCAGCATGTGTGGAGGGTCAGATTGGTTGTATTTTATTGGTTTCACTTCCTTAACTGTAGATGGGTAGTTGAATCACATCATAGAAGCCTCTCGTAACATTTTTACCTCAGTGGACCGAATAACTTGGGTAAATGTAGTATGAGGGTGTTACAAAACCTATTGCCTCTGCTTCGAGGGTGTTACCAGATCTTGCAACACAATACGCCAACAAGATCGACTAGAATATTACATAAGCGACTTGTCTGAAAGATTCTATTTTCCAGGCTACAGAGGAAGCTCAAGGACTCTTAGCACAAGTTCACAACTGGCCAAGCTTCCTGGCCAAGAAAAAGCAACTGGTTTACCCACTGTGCTATCAAGCTAATCACCTCTTCATCAAAGCCATGCGTACCAAAAACAAAACACAACGGAGGGAGCTCCTAGCACATGTGGTTGCCATCAAAAGTCAAATACAACAAATTGAAGATGAATCGAGCAATACTAAGAGTATGCTTTGATAACTTAAGCCATGAACATAGGATCACTTTCAAATGCTCCAGTAGAACAACAAGGAGGCAGACACAAAATGAAATACCCTTTTGATGACACGCTCTACCCAACCTATTGGATGCAGTTTTTAAGCATATCTTAGACACCTCTTT
Source organism: Pinus tabuliformis (assembly GCA_031772625.1). Lineage (NCBI taxonomy): Eukaryota > Viridiplantae > Streptophyta > Pinopsida > Pinales > Pinaceae > Pinus > Pinus tabuliformis. The sequence continues at coordinate 1,266,876,635 of CM062820.1, read as the reverse complement.
CCCCATTTTTGATCATTCTCTCTCTATAAACCTATGAACTTTATGTCCAAATTACCATTTTCCCTGGTTATAAGAGAAATCCTTTCTCAACATATTATTTTTCCATCTTTCGTGAAATATTGAATGAAGTGATGTCTTTTTGAGATGGCTAACCAAGGTAATTGTGGAAGAAGTTTTCTGGTTAATTTTCTTTTAGGTGTTGCTTAAAACTAAGGACTAAGGATGAGTAGCTGTTGCTGTTACTCACTGTGACACTTCGAGTATTTGTTATTACAGTCTAAAGTTTTGCTGTTACACTTCGAGTTGCTATTACAGTCCAAAGTTTTGTTGTTACACTTCGAGTTGCTGTTACATCTCGAGTTGATGTTACACTGCAACTTCTAAAGATCGGGGTTGCTGTTTTCAAAGATAGTTGTCAAGAATAATGAATTATATATGGATGGTCAAAGGATCTCAATGGTTATGATTGTGGATATAGTGTAACTTGAATTTGTATTTGATTGGAAAACTGTTTGTAACGCTTTCTATTTTTCTCTTAATATTGATCAGCATGAGAATCGCGAGATTCTCATGACTAATCTGTTCCCTAATTTTCAGGGCTTGTAAACTTTATAAAAAGGTTTCATTCCATGAAAAGGGAATGGAAACACAAGAACAACATCGACATTTTGATCTTGTAATTTCGAGTCATTTTTAATACATAACACTTCTGGTGATGTTCATACAGATTTTGTGTTGAGTTTTTAACTAGTCTCCATTTCATCCCTGCACACTGATAGGGAGGAGGGGCCCTCCTCTTTAGTAGGGATTACAATTGTAGTACATTAGCTATTTGGTTTATCTTTATTTTAAGTGTGAATTTATTAATGTTGTTGTACGAATTGTAGTACTGATGCACTTCTGTTTTCAGATTCATTATATGTTGTTACATAGGATTGGTTAGAAATATAATATTTAATTCGCTGATACAATTTAAATAATGATGTGTGGCGTGCCTATTCTTTGAGAAAAACATGAAGTGTGATGAGTGAATTTCATTCCTGTATAATGTCCTTTTAATTCCTACTTGAGTGCTTTAATTTATGCAATTGTGTTCAATGACATTTTCTTTCATTTCTTTCCCTGGCTGTTATGTATCGACACAAATAATGAAAACACATTTGAAATAAGAAAAACTACCCTGGTTAACAATTAAATTCTTGTGGTTCAGTCAAATTAAACAATGATTAAACTGGCACAACATTTTGGCATCGTTGCCAGGGAAGGTAGTCGACGATACAATCAGCCAGTGTATTTTGTTAGTATAGTGTTTCTAATGCATAGGTGTTGGGTGGTAAGAACCTCCACATCACTCTAACATACCTGAGTGGGCTCACCTCTATGATCATTAGAAGACTTAGTTGTGTTAACTTTTGAATTGATCTTTTAGAAGTGTCCTCTGTCTTGCAAACACTGGGCGGTAAGACGAGAAGTAAGAACCCGCACATCGCTCTAACATACCTGAGCGGGCTCACCACTGTAACAACTAAGGCACTTGGAGTGTGAAATAATTACACATAGGGTCCATGTGTAGAGTGTATGAACATAAGAGACACGAAACATAATAACCCTAATAAACCTACAAGAAAAACAAGTCATAAAAGGAACAAGAAAAGCGTAGATTTAGGGAGGAAAACATTCATTCAGGAATTAATTTCAAAAGAAGAGAGAGAACAGTCAAATTCATAGAAGGATACAAGAAAAATAGGATGACGGAAAGCTATTACTCCCATATTAAGGCCAGAAGCATTTGGTTCCTCTATATTAGGACCTCATTACCCTCAAACTAGTATACATACTCTCGAGATTGTAGATTCAATTCGAGAACAACACAGAGAAACTAGTGGCTAGGACTTTGGGTCTGAAGGCCAAGGGGAAACTAGTGGGGAGCACTTAGAGCTAGAATTGGAGAACCATTCCTTTACTTATCAATACCCAAATTTAGGCAGTGCTGTGAAACAAACAACCCCAGAGCAACCTATACAATCATCATATTTGGGAGTGGACTCATAAAAACAAGAATTAGGGGAATCTACAATGGAAGGAAATAACAACAATAGAAATAACAATACAAGGACTGATGCCACTGTTACCACCTTTGAATTCCCAATAGGTGATATAATGGGTGAAGCTCCTGTTATCACTCCAGGAAACTCTCCTAGGTTGCAGCTCGGAGATGCCTGGTAACATATAATCTTCAATATTGTTCTCAAAACTGTTGGAATGGATGATGGTTTGGATCAAGTCAGATAATCATTTCAGCTCTATTCTCACTCAAGATATGCATGAACACCCTCAATAGTACAAGGCTTTAGACCACTAATGCTCAATAGTTTATAGATTCAATTGATAGATGGAGAATACTGATTGTACCAGCAGATGCATACATAAACAAATATGAATGGCCAACTACAGGAAGTAAATGAAACTTTAAAATCTAATTTATCAATGCAGAGATAAGATGACAGTTATCTGGCATTAGATACAACAGAAAACATAAATAACATATTCAAGTGCAAGCATAGAACAACAAAGAAAATGGACATTGAACATATAATAGCAGAAGAAGCTTATATTACTAGAATGAAGATGAGAAGCTTGAAGGAACAAAGTAGCAACAATCTCCAGAAGTTGAACCCTTGCTACATTTAGTTTTCAGCCTTTTATAGGCCTTTTACAATGCTCCTGAGCTCTCAAAGGCTCGGAGTCTTAATCTGTCCTCTCTGTCCCTTAACTGTTTGATTCACTGAATAGGCAAGCATGGCTCAGAGGTTTTCTCCTTTTGACAGAGGAATAACCACCTTCAGGTAGTTTGATGCGCTGTCTGGGAGCTCTCTCATGCCAAAGATGCTCCATGATCACTTGTTGGTTTTGGATAAGCTGCGCTGTTGATGCCTCATGACAGATTTTGTTTCGGGTTGTGTTGCACTGTAGATGCCCATGATATTTCTGTTTCGGGCTAGCTGCATTGTCTGCTCCATGATCTCTGTTGTTGTGGCTGTGTTGGGCATGCTGTGTTGCGTTGTGCCCTTTCAAATGTTAGCAATGCATGCTTTCTATAAATATAGAACAACGCTGCCATATTATTTCTGTTTTAAACAGAAAACACAACAATATGGAGAAATCCTGCCCCTCTCTATCCTTTTCGGACTTCAAAAGTCCTAAAAAATTGGATTATCCATCGTGTCTGCCTTTAGGGTGATATCACATCTCCACCATTGATCTGGGAGTTCTAGATCCAACAATGATGATCCATTTCGGGTGGCTCTTTTGTACTGGAGTTAACTACCCGATGAGGGTGGTTTTCTCTCTCATCATCCTAGACACATGGCAGCCGTTGTATGGCATCAGGAAGGGCTTGGCCTAAACCACTTATTGCCTTTGGCTTTCCCTAAATCCTGCCGGTTTAGTGATTTTCCCTTTGTATTGAAAATATGCAAAATACATTAAAAATGGATTTCTGCAGATCTCAAATTTTATATATTTCACTTCCCAAACCCTTTCGGGTCCGAGCTTCATTGCTATCATTGTTGCCCTATGTTCCCTTGTATTTCATTATATAATGAAATACATTGAAAATGTATTAAAACTATCCTACCCGCGGACCTAAAATATTATCAAAGATCATATATATATAACTGTTGGGTTTGGTTATCACATTGCCCATATACTTGTGCATAGGCCCCGCTCCTTGGTGATGCTCCGCTGCGATATAGCGATGCGATCTGATTGCAATCACTTATCGCTCATTCCTAGGGCACTTTCTTAAATCGCCGATACCTCGCCGATCCAATCATCGGAGATCACTGATGAACGGTGTCCTGTGCCCCTTCTTTAAGCCATCTTCTCTGCAGCGCCGATTGTGATTAGCTGCTTAGATCTGGGTCGTTGATTGGCCAGATCTAATGACTGCTGTTATTTCAATGTTTAAGCTTGCGATTTTGGTTTTTTCATGGTTTTTCAAGTGTTTTTTGCCTCTCGATAGTGTATTTCTGCCCTTCCAAGGGCTCTCCTCTTGCACTGATTTTGACCTTTGGATGATTTTGAGCAAATGCTAAAGATTTCAAGAGCATTTTTGGATCCCTTGGGATGATTTTAAGCAAATTTGGAAACTTTAAGAGCATATATGGATCCAATTTTGGGCCTTTTGCCAGCGAGGCTAACACTGGCTCCTTCTAGGGATGAAATCCTCCCTGTGAGGTTTCAAGGATCATAGATCAATGCCTTTCCTGTAAAAAAAAATCAAATCTTCCTCCTAGTGTTCCATTGGGCATGGAGTCTATTTTGTAATGAAAAATAAAAACTAGAAAAAACATATTTACATTAACAAGGCTTTAAAGCCTTAAACGAAATAAAGTTTCAAGAACTGCCCATTTACTGGGCTACCAAAAGTATCTCCTCCTTCTATACTGTGCAGAATGAATGTATTGTTCTATTGAACTTGAGAGATGACAAAAGTACCAGTCCATAAGGAGTCAAACTTGCCATGATTACCTCTCTTTTCCTTAAATGCATCCCATTTAAGAACCCAATCACCAACTTGGAAATTGTCCACTTTTGCCTTCCCGTCAAAGGTTTCTTTGATTGTCTTCTGATGAGCCTTTGACTTCTCAACCAGCTGCTCTCTGATCTACTGTAGTTCAACTAGGTTATTCATTCTTCTTACCATGTCATTCTCTTCATCTTGTTCTTCTTGCAAGAATTTAGCCACAGGGAGAATCAGCTGGATAGGGAAAACACCATCAACACCATAAACCAGTTTAAATGGAGAATTCCCTATGTACTTTTTGGTGGTAACTCTGTCAGCCCATAGTGCAGACTTCAACTTGGAATCCTAGCTATTTGTTTTGTCCTCTAACAATTTTTTTATTACCCTTACCATACTCTTGTTAGATGATTTTGCCAGGCCATTGCCTTGAGGATAATATGAGGTAGAATGCACCGCTTGAATGCCCATGGATTCAGTCATGTCCACCAATTCTTTTTCCTTGAAAGTTGCTGCATTATTAGTGACTAGTTTGGTTGGGCAACCAAATCTAGTGAAAATATTCTCATTCAAGAACTTTATGACAACTTGATGATTGTCATTCTTAGTGGGTATAGCCTCAATCCACTTGGTGAAATAATCAGTGGCTATTAAGATCCATTTGTGTTGGCCACTGGAATGTGCGTTGATCTCACCTATAAAGTCCAAGCCCCACTGGTGGAAGGGACCATTGACATGTACTGGCTTCAAGGGCAAAGATTTTAGCTGCTGTCTTCCTACAAACCTCTGACACTTGTCACAAGCTTTCACAAAAGAAAACACATCAGAGAACAGAGTAGGCCAATAATACCCAGCCCTCAGGATTTTGTGGGTTGTGGTCCTCCAATAATGATGCCCTCCACAGATGCTAGAATGGAACTGGTGTATGACTTCCACAGCTTGTTCTTTATTTAGAAATCTCAAGAGGATTCCCGATGGGTCTTTCCAATAAAGCAGATTTTTGTTTATGCAGAATTTGGCTGATATGAGTTTAATGGCTGGATCTTGACTTGAGCTAAGCCCTAGAGGGACTTCTAGCTTTTGTAAAAAATGAACTATACTAGAATACCATTCACAGGTGGCTAGATTTTCAGCCATAGACTGATTCTTCTTTTGTTATTCTACTACTCATCATTTGAATTTAGACCCATGCAATTTATGTCTAACAAGCTGCAATTTTCTTCAGCCATAAGTTTAGCCAAGCCCTGGCCTTTGACAAGCTTAGTGGGCTTCACCTCTATGTTAAACCCTATGAATTTTGCAATCCATTTAGCTCTCTTTCCATCAATATCTGGCTGAGTTAAGACATCCTTTACTGAGGCCGAAGGTACATATGCAACCACTTTGGAATGTAGAATATAAATTTTGAATGCCTTTAAAGATTTTATGAGAGCATAAGCTTGTTTTTCAATAAGGTCATACCTTAGTTCAACATCCCCTAGACTTTTGCTGAAAAAGGCCACGGGGTGCTCTATGCCTTCATCATTTTTCTGCAACAGAACTGATGCAAGTGTATCATAAGAGGCAAAAGAGAAGATACAAAACTCCTTAGTGTAATCTGGGCTAATTAGAGTGGGAGATTCCATGATAGCTTGCTTGATGGCTTCAAAAGAGCTTCTTGAAGCATCTGTCCAATTTATTTCTAATCCTTTCTTCAGCATGGAAGTGATGTGCTTTACTAGCTCTGCAAAGTTTGGAATGAACCTCCTTACAAAGTTAATCTTACCCAGGAAGGATTGAATGTCCCTTTTTGGCCTTGGGATGGACAATGTCTGAATTTCTTGAACTCCTGCTGGATCAATCTTTACACCTTCAGCAGAAAAAATATGTCCCAGAAGCTCGCCTTCTTCTAGAGAAAACTGTGACTTCTTCGAGTTCACCGAAATTCCAAAATGTCTGCACTTTAGGAAGACCTTCTTCAAATGTTGCAAATGGTCTTTTTGAATGCTGGAGAAGATTGTTATGCCATCAAGATAATAACGACAAACTTTTCCTTCTCTCCCACAAAGCCTATGTCCATGGCCCTCTGAAAAGTAGCCCCAACATTCATCAGTCTGAAAGGCATCTTGGAGTACATGAAAGTGCCCCAAGGAGTAGTGAAGGCGGTCTTTTCCTGATCTTCTGGATGTACAACAACCTGATTGTAACCTAAAAATTTGTCTAAGAAAGACATGACTCTGGCCCCTGAAACTCTTTGCAACAAGTGTTCCATCTTAGGCAGGGGGTAGTTATCTTTTTTAGAGCACTTGTTCAGATTTCTGAAGTCAACACAAAGCCTGATCTCTCCATTTTTTTTTCTTACTACCACAAGGTTAGCTATCCACTTTGAATACCTTAGGGGAACTATGATTTTGGCATCCAAAAGCTTCTTGATCTCTTTCTCAATCAAAGGCAATAAGAGAGGGATGATAGGTCTTAATTTCTGCTTAAAAGGGGTGGTGTTCTTCTCCAGTGGAATCTTACGCTGAATGATGTTTGTGTCATAGGTTTTAAGATCACTGTATTCCTAGGCAAAAATATCAGTGAATTGCTTCATGAGGGTGCAATACTCAGAATTCTAGGCAGAAGACAAATGAATGGGCAGATTGATGAATTTCGGATGGGCTGGGCTCCCTATATTATGTTTACAAACAATAGACTCATTTTCTGTTTTGGTAGGCTTATAAGGCACATCATTATGATCGAAAAACTTCTCTAGAGGCACCAATCCTTTTGGAATATGATTACTAGGTAGCTGGACAATGCTTCCTTGGCCAATCTCTTCCTTTAGCTTGGACTGGTTGCATTCTTCCATGGTTTCATTTTATTGGTCGATGTGCGTTTCAGAAAATTCCTCAACGACTTGTAAAAACCTGTTAATTTCCTCATCATCTTCAAAAACTCTCCAGTATTTGACATTGTCAGGTAGAGACGATCTATATTTTACATGAAGTTCATAAGTCAATTTAGGAGGTAAAGGAGGAATAAACGTGCTAGCAGACACAACAAGGGAGTTGGCAAGCTGGTTCTTCATTCTTGGAATATAAGAAATACTGAAATCATTAAAAGAAACCTTGAGCCTCCATACCTCATCTCTGTATGCTTTTAGCCTTGGATGCTTTGCTTGGAACACTTTATTGACCTGCTGAATGATGAGGTCTTCATCTCCAAACACTTTCAAGCCTTTGATACCCATTTCTTTAGCAGTGCTTAAGCCCAGAATCAAAGCTTCATACTCTGCTATGTTATTTGTGACCTGAAAGGTTAATTTGAAAGATAAATGAATGTATTCATGTGTGGGGGACACAAGGACTACACCTGCCCCTGCAGCTTCCTTAGGGCAAGCCCCATCAAAGAACATATCCCAAATATGTGGGCCTTCTTCCTCAGCAATCTGGAAAACTCTTTTTTTAAGCTGCATGGAGGCCAACTGGGATTCTTCAATATGAAGAATACATTCTCCAAAATCAGTGTCAATAGCATAGATGGGATTATGAGTGGGATTCTTCTCATCACTGATGATATAAGCCAATTGAGCTTCTCTGTATAATCTCTTGCTCTCACCTTTGAAGACTGGGAAAATAGCATAGGATAGATCATTTTGTAATGATCCACCTAATCTCTTGATCCAATCTCTGGAAAGTAACATGCCAAACTTGGGGGGTACATTTGCTACCATAATATCCATCATCATGATTTTCATGGGAAGCTGAGACAAAGTGATGGCTAGGTCCTTGATTAATCCCAGGCATTTCACTTTTCTAGAGTCAAAAGAAAATAGGTCATGATAAGGCTTGGTGATATCAAGGCCCAACTCATCCATGATAGCCTTGGGCATTAGATTATGGCTGGCTCCAGTGTAAAAAAGGCAGTTGTGAAGGATTTTTTCATGAACAGTCAGAGAGACATAGAATGATGGGGAGTTGTCTTCACAATTTTTAATCATTGGGCTGAAAATAACAACTGGCTTGTCATCTTGCAGATTTACATAGTTAGTGGAGGCTTGGATGGCTTTAGGCTCAAGGGCCTCGAGGATGGATCTTTTGAGGGGCTCATTCTTCACTATTTCAATCAGAGGCATATGTATTCTTAGCTTCTGAATTTCTGATTGAAAACTAAAAGGAGAAGGAGACTTGTCAAGGCCTCTTACCTCATGAGCTGGAGCTTTGAGGATGATGGGATCAACTATTGGTTGCTTTTGTTTATTAGCTTGTTGTACTGCAGGGACAACAACTCTTTGAATAGGAGCTTCCTTGGCATTATTCATCTTTGACCTCAGATTATGTCTTTGATGACCTTCAGTTTGTAGCACAACTTCATCATCCCATTCTTGGCTGATCTGGTCATTGAACAAAGACTTTTCATAAGCAACTAAGGTAAAAAAGGAAGCATTGCCTTTGTCTTCCAGACAATGGATCTCATCATCTTCTTCAAACTGCTCTTCTTCCATGACTGCATTTTGAAAAGGGGCCTTCACCCTTTGGTCTTCATTGGCATCTTTGCTTCTTTGCAAAATCTGCAACTGCTCATTAGTTCTTCTATATGGATTTGGATTTGGATTTCTAGGAGCAAAGGTATTAGGAACTCTCCCTTTCCCAGGGTGCTACTCAACCTTTAATTTGGAGATTTCAAAGGCTAATGACTCTATCATTTTGGTCATTTTATCTATCTTAGGATCAGAGGATGATGAAGACTCACCCCTCTATCTTCTTCTATCAACATTTCCCTTGAGCTTCTCTGCAGCCATGATGTTTGATTCCACTTCCAAGGTTGCATCCTGCATGTCAGCCAAAGTAGCACATCACCTCTCCCTCAATAGTAGGTAGAAGTCAGAATCAAAAGCACTGGCATAGGTGAGTTTAGTAGAGGTAGTAGTGGGTTTTACTTCAGCTGGTATCTTGTTGTACATATGGTTAAACCTCTTATTAAAATCAGACAACAACTCACCATTTTCTCTCTTTAAGTTGCCAAACTCAGTGTGGTAGTAGAGGAGATCCTTTTTATCCCCCCAATGCTTTAGAAATGCATCATCTAAAGCCTCAATATTCCTATCGATCTTGGGGTTAGTTCTCGAACCATTTTCTAGATTCTCCATCTAGGCTTTGGACAAAGACTCTCATCCATACATCATCTTCACTAATGTTCAGGTTATCACCATAGCTATAGAATGACTCAAGATGTTCTTCAGTAGTAACACCTTCAGTCCCAGTGAACTTAGGCCTATATTTCTGATATTCTCCAGTAGGCATGGCATTCAAAGGAGTGTGCAGTATTAGAGGTCCATACATAGCAACTATGATTCTTTCCATTTTGGTAGGTGCTTGTGGACCTGCCATAGCTGTGGTGGCTAAAAGAGTACTGGCAGTTTGGATGATAGAGGGCTGAGGAGTGACTGATAAGACTAAAAGAGTATATGATGGATAGAAGGTGAGGTTTCCTTTAGGCTTACAACAAAAGGAGAATCTAAAGAATACGGAGCTTTATGAATCTCTGAGAGTTTTTATTCACTGCTAGTATTAGATGCTATAGTCTCAACATGTATTTGTTCTATTACGGACCTTTATTGAAGAGATATAGGAGATTTTTTAGGTTTACCTGAACCCGATGGTCCTTTCTGCAATACCTTTCTCTCTTTGATGATTTTTTCAAGGTTAGGTACTGGGTCAGCTTGTAGCTTTTGAGGATTTCTCCGAGTATGCCTCAAAAACTAAGCTAGAACTATGAAGTGGAGTCGCCAAGAGGTTTGGCCTCCAGTAGAGTCACCAGATATATGATTACAACCAAAAAAGTGCCCATACTTTGTCTATCATCAAAGCTGGATCTATGTCGTTTCCCACGGAAGATGAGCTTCAGTTTCCTCTCCCCGGCAGCGACGCCAATTATGTTATCACTTTAGGAAACTCTCCTAGGTTGCAGCTCGGAGATGCCTGGTAACATATAATCTTCAATATTGTTCTCAGAACTATTGGAATGGATGATGGTTTGGATCAAGTTAGATAATCATTTCAGCTCTATTCTCACTCAAGACATGAATGAACACCCTCAACAGTACAAGGCTTTAGACCACTAATGCTCAATAGTTTATAGATTCAATAGATAGATGGAGAATACTGACTGTACCAACATATGCATACATAAACACATATGAATGGCCAGCGATAGGAAGTAAATGAAACTTGCAAATCTAATTTATCAATGCAGAGATAAGATGACAGTTATCTGGCATTAGATATAGCAGAAAACATGAATAACCTATTCAAGTGCAAGCATAGAACAGTAGAGAAAATGGACATTGAACACATAATAGAAAAAGAAGCTTATATTGCTAGAATGAAGATGAGAAGCTTGAAGGAACAAAGTAGCAACAATCTCCAGAAGTTGAACCCTTGCTACTGTTAGTGCCTAGATTTACCTTAGGCTGAAAAGGTAGGATCTAGGGCCAACATCAAACCACGCTTAGCCTGGTAGCTAGCCCTACCAGGTCAAGGGAGGGCTCTCTCCAGGTCAATCTCAACAAATTATAATCGATGAGGGCTTGAGATGACTGATAGAAATACTGATCTTAGGCTAGGTATATGTGCAAAAAATTTTGATTGAATAAAATGATGTTTTTGTTGCCTCAGATGGAAAGGTACATTTTGGGTGCGGGGATTGAGGCTCAGTCTTGCAGAGATCTCAAAGGGGCAAGGTAGGAAATTGATTTTGGCACTTAAAATTGAATGAGATGGAAGGATTAGACATGTGAGAAGCTGAAGAGGGCAAGAAAACTCATGGATCCTCTCCAAACAGCTGAAAACATCAAGAAACTAAAGCAAACCTCAAGTAGAGCACTGCAATTTCAATGGATTCTGCTTACACTCTTGTTTGTTTAGTTAAGAAGAAACAAGATAGAGAATGGCATACATGACATATAAGAAAATTCATAATTACAAAGAAAAGCACTGTACCAAGACAAATTGCCACATGGATCCCAAAGAGTGTTGCAAATCCTGGCCTCAATTCCTTAGCCAAAATGAAAATATGAATGTAAAATGAAGCTCAAGGCTTTCTCAAAAGTCCAAAATTCTACCAAAATCCAACCCCTACACTATGAAATTCATAAAATATATACATTTTCTCATCCTTGTACTAAGGGATTGAGCTCAACCATTTTCTTCAAAATAGAATCAGTTACAACAAACTTGGGCCGAATTTGTGAAAATAGGTGTTGAAGATGAACTCGTATCTCCTAAACCATAGTACCTGTTACAAAAATGAAAGAGTTTTTGTAGATAAGGTCATGTTAGAGAAAAAAATCTCTCAAATTTGGGAAATTCGTTTCCAATTGCTTGCAATCTGTTCCACAAAATCATATCTAAAACGGAAAATCATTAAAAATTTAAATCTGTGAAAATGAGCTGTAAAGATCCAGTCACATATCCTAATCCATGACACCTGTGAATAAAATGAAAGAGGTTTTTGTTATATGGCTCGTGCTTAAGAAAAAAATCCTTGGGTTTTTCAAAATTACTTTCCATCTGTTGTAAAATGACCCCGCACTAAAATGACCAAAACAGTAAAAAATATGAAAAAATTGCTTTGTCTTAATGTAGGCTCCAAATATCACTATATATCTCCCACATAGTAGCACTTGTGCATAAACTGAAGGAGGTTTTTTTTATTTGGTATGTGATGAAAAAAAACCTCTTTCACTTTTGAAAAATTCCTTACCATTATTTCAAAACCTGATTTTGTACTAACTTGTCATTGTGTGCAACAACTGACCTCAAAACATGCATAACCAAGAATCACTCATTCATTTCGATCATACCTTCTAATCTAGAAACCGGTTATGGGAGTGTGATATACCGTTGGAAATATTTTTCTGAGCTTCTTCTGATGGACACACTTGTGACATGTTTTGTGCTGAAAATCATGTGCAAAACATCTAACAAAACCAGACATAGTAAGAGCTCATGTTGATCCCTGGTGACAGGCTGCGAAGACTGGAACTAACATCGGCTCCATTGGGGATGGCAGCTCCTTGGAGGTGCCAAGAACTACAGATCTCTGGGAAAGTAGACAATGCCTTTTCCATTGGGCATGGATGGTCAAACAACTGCAAATCCAAAACAACTCATACCAATCCAAAAACATATACATACTGCAACATGTACATAAACAAATACCGAAAACTGAAATGTTGCCTCAGGTAGCTTATTTATGTATAAATCTAACCTACTTTGCTGCAAAATTGATAGATCAAGTAACGCTGTAATTCCAGATCAACCAATCAAGTAACTGTGACAAGGATGCTGCTTGGAAGTGCTCGAACTAGGACACAACTGGAAAGGCTGGTAGCCATACATGCACATAATGAATTTGGTTGTGTAAAAGGCAATCTGATCTATCATTCAAACTGAAAAAAATTTCCATGTACACTGCAATAGGATCAAAGAAACCAAACTCTGTTTGCTGCCCCAACTCCTCAATACATGCTTCCAACTGCAAACTATCAATGCAAATATCCACGGGTAGCCTTACCTTCTATTCCTTCTGCTGAAAAAGGTCCCCAAAGAATGGGACTCCACAATCCAGATCCTGGGACTGTATTTGGGTCTCCAATTCAGTTAGATCTCCTTCAATTTTGATGGCAAAATCTTGCAAAAAATTGAGCTTAACTTCATGGCTGCATCGATAAGATTTCAGATAAGAAGAAAGAGATGAAGCAAAGTTCTCATCTACCTCATCATCCATGCACATATCTTCCCATTCTCTAAAACCTTGAATAGAGGGCACCTCTATTTTGAATTCTTCCTCTTCCTCCATCCATGTTTCAAGAAATATATGCCAAAAATCTGCAAAGGACTTAATAGATCTGATATGAAAACCTTCAATCCATTTTCTACATTTGCCTTGAAATGAATCAAAGAACAATCTGATGAAGACATCTTCCTTTTTAACTCTAAGAATTTCCACAAATGTTTTAAAATTTTCTATATGTTCTAGAGTCAAAGTCAGATCTTCCCCATTGAATTTAGGGCCATTACTCAAAATGTATGCATCCTTTGGTAATTGATTAGGAAAACTAGGAAGATTAGAAAAATCGATACATGAATACCTTGAACAAATAGAAGCAACATCTGAGTCCTTCATTTAGCCAGTGGAGCCACCATCAATACTTTGAAACTCGGGACTTCGAACAGTGGAGTCGCCAAGTAGATGATTTCAGCCTTCATATGTGTCTGACTGCTGTCCACCATCAGCAATCAGATCTGAACTTGATTACAAAATTGTACTGGGGCAATTTGCAAGTCAGATGTTCCGTTTATAAGACTAGACCGGAGATTGACTTAAGCAATATTTATCTACTTTTGCTAATGCAAAGCAAGAGTGTTTCGAAGGCTACCTGGCTAACTTCAGGCTCCATCTGTAGTCTATAAAACAAAGAACACTAGCAAAAAAATAAACTTTTCTTCTCCAGTATGGTCGCCACTATGTTAGTGCCTAGATTTACCTTAGGCTGAAAAGGTAGGATCCAGGGCCAACATCAAACCATGCTCAACCTGGTAGCTAGCCCTACCAGGTCAGGAGAGGGCTCTCTCCAGGTCAATCTCAGCAAATTATAATCGACGAGGGCTTGAGATGACTGATATAAATACTGATCTTAGGCTAGGTATATGTGAAAAAAAGTTTGATTGAATAAAATGATGTTTTTGTTGGCTCAGATGGAAAGGTAGATTTTGGGTGCGGGGATTGAGGCTCAGTCTTGCAGAGATCTCAATGGGGCAAGGTAGGAAATTGATTTTGGCACTTAAAATTGAATGAGATGGAAGGATTAGATAGGTGAGGAGCTGAAGAGGGCAAGAAAACTCATGGATCCTCTCCAAACAGCTGAAAACATCAAGAAACTAAAGCAAACCTCAAGTAGAGCACTGCAATTTCAATGGATTCTACTTACACTCTTGTTTGTTTAGTTAAGAAGAAAAAAGATAGAGAATGGCATATATGACATATAAGAAAATTCACAATTACAAAGAAAAGCACTGTACCAAGACAAATTGCCACATGGATCCCAAAGAGTGCTGCAAATCCTAGTCTCAATTCGTTAGCCAAAATGAAAATATGAATGTACAATGAAGCTCAAGGCTTTCTCAAAAGCACAAAACTCTACCAAAATCCAACCCCTACACTATGAAATTCATAAAATATATACATTTTCTCATCCTTGTACTAAGGGATTGAGCTCAACCATTTTCTTCAAAATAGAATCAGTTACATTAAACTTAGGCCGAATTTCTGAAAGTAGGTGTTGAAGATGAACTCGTATCTCCTAAACAATAACACCTGTTACAAAACTGAAAGATTTTTTTGTAGATAAGGTCATAGTGGAGAAAAACCTCTGTCAAATTTTGGAAATTCGTTTCCAGTTGCTCGTAATCTGTTCCACAAAATCATCTCTAAAACAGAAAATCATTAAAATTTTAAATCTGTGAAAATGAGCTGTAAAGATCTAGTCACATATCCCAATCCATGACACCTGTGAATAAAATGAAAGAGGTTTTTGTTATATGGCTCATTCTTAACAAAAATCTCCTTGGGGTTTGCAAAATTACTTTCCATTTGTTGTAAAATGACCCCGCACTAAAATGACTAAAACAATAAAAAAATTATGAAAAATTTGCTTTGTTTTAATGTAGGCTCCAAATATCACTATATATCTCCCACATAGTAGCACCTGTGCATAAAATGAAGGAAATTTTTGTTATTTGGTATGTGATGAACAAAAATCTCTTTCACTTTTGAAAAATTCCTTACCATTATTTCAGAAACTGATTTTGTACTAAACTTGTGATTATGTGTAGCAACTAACCTCAAAACATGCATAACCAAGAATCACTCATTCATTTCGATCATATCTTCTAATCTAGAAACCAGTTATGGGAGTGTGATATACCATTGGAAATATTTTTCTGAGATTCTTCTGATGGACACACTTGTGACATGTTTTGTGCTGAACATCATGTGCAAAACATCTAACAAAACCAGACATAGTAAGAGCTCATGTTGATCCCTGGTGACAGGCTACGAAGACTGGAACTAACAACTAAATTTAGTTTTCAACCTTTTATAGGCCTTTTACAATGCTCTTGAGCTCTCAAAGGCTTGTAGTCTTAATCTGTCCTCTCTATCCCTTAACTATTTGATTCAATGAATAAGCAAGCATGGCTCGAAGGTTTTCTCCTTCTGACAGAGGAATAACCACCTTCACGTAGTTTGATGCCCTGTCTGGGAGCTCTCTCATGCCAGAGATGCTCCATGATCACTTGTTGGTTTTGGATAAGCTGTGTTGTTTATGCCTCATGACAGATTCTATTTCGGGCTGTGTTGCACTGTAGATGCCCATGATATTTCTGTTTCGGGCTAGCTGTGCTATCTACTCCATGATCTCTATTGTTGTGGCTGTGTTGGGCATGCTGCGCCCTTTCAAATGTTAGAAATACATGATTTCTGTAAATACAGAACAACGTTGCCATACTGTTTCTATTTTAAATAGAAAACACAACAATACGGAGAAATCCCGCCCCTGTCTGTCCTTTTCGGACTTCAAAAGTCCTAAAAAATGGGATATATATCCATCGGGTCTGCCTTTGGGGTGATATCACATCTCCACCGTTGATCTGGGAGTTCTAGATCCAACGGTGATGATCCATTTCGGGCAGCTCTTTTGTACTGGAGTTAATCGCCCGATGAGGGTGGTTTTCTCTCTCCTCGTCCTAGACACGTGGCAGCCGCTGTATGGCATCGGGCGGGGCTTGGCCTAAACCACTTATTGCCTTTGGCTTTCCCGAAATCCTGCCGGTTTTGTGATTTTCCCTTTATATTGAAAATATGCGAAATACATTAAAAATGGCTTTCCCCAGATCTCAAATTTTATATCATCACTATCAGCACTGCCCTGTGTTCCTTTGTATTTCGTTATATAATGAAATACATTGAAAATGTATTAAAACTATCCTACCCGCGGACCTGAAATATTATCAAATATCGTATATATAACCGTCGGGTCTAGTTATCGCATCACCCATATACTTGTGCATAGGCCCCGCCCCTTGGTGCTGCTCCACTGTGATATAGCGATGCGATCTAATCGCAATCACTTATTGCTCATGCCCAGGGCCCTTTCTTAAATCGTTGATACCTCATTGATGCGACCCGCTGATCCGATCATCGGAGATCACTGATCAGCGGTGTCCTGCACCCCTTCTTTAAGTCGTCTTCTCTATAGCACCGATTGCTATTAGCCACTTAGATCTGGGTTGTTGATTGGCTATTTCTAACGGCTACTGTTCTTACAATGTTTAAGCTTACGATTTTGGTTTTTTCATGGTTTTCAAGTGTTGTTTGCCTCCCGATAGTGTATTTCCGCCCTTCCAAGGGCTCTCCTCTTGCGCTGATTTTGAACTTTGGATGATTTTGAGCAAATGATGAAGATTTCAAGAGCATTTTTGGATCCCTTGGGATGATTTTAAGCAAATTTAGAAACTTTAAGAGCATATATGGATCCAATTTTGGGCCTTTTTCCAGCGAGGCTAAGAGCTCCCATGAAAGAAATTCCTTTATTAGCTCTTTCATCTTTTCAAGGAATGACTATAGAAGATCCTGATACATTCTTGTTTGAATTTGACGTCCTATGCAAGAGCTATGATTATACTTCAGATGCTCAAAAGATGAAATTGTTCCCTACTACTCTAAAGGGAGAATCATTAAGATGGTTCATGGGACTAGGCCCTGCTACTATTCGGACATGGGGAGAGATGAAAACTACCTTTCTGTCAAATTATTAGGACTATTGTCAGACCAAGGATTTGAGGGAAGAAACTTTCAGGATGACAAAAAAAGAAGAAGAAATCTTGGAGGATTATGCAGAGTGATTCCACTATAATCTACAGAGATCTAAACTTTGTGATTTAGATCCAGAGATCTTGGAAAATATATTCATACGGGGAATGAGAGATGACTGCCCTAATACATTGAATCTACTAGGGAAGTGAGATATATCTCAAGAATCATTTGGGGAGATAATAAAACTCTGCTTAAGATGCTCGAGAGGATCATCACGAGGAAGAAGCATGACATAGGATGCCTTCGTTTGAATACAAAAATCTGCAAATGGAGGTGTGACCAGAGCCAAGATCAGGAACCTGTTCAAGAATCTTAAGATTGACCTCCTCAGTACTTTATCTGCCCAACTGACAGATGCACAAGTAAAAAAGGCACAGGATGAAGCCAAGTAAGCTTTGGCTATATTTTTCCTGAAATATAAGTATAAATATTCCTTGAGGGATTCTAAAGTCGACAACATCAACTTGTGCAACATTTGTGATTTGGAGCATTATACAGGCTATTATGCAGAGCTTACCAAACTAAAACTAGTGCTTAAGGGATCAAGTGAGGAAGTCCAGTCCTCCTACTTCATTGGGTCCAGGAAGCCTTGGCAGCCATGACCACCAAGTATGTCTCAAGATTTTTATTTTAATCCATGGAATAATGTATATAATGCACATCAATTTCCATGGAAATATTCCTCTCCTCCTCCAGCTTAGTTTTCCTCACCATGGAACCAATGGTCTCCCTCTCCACCTTTTCAATACCCTCCATCTCAGCCATATTCTTGGCCCCAAAATTGGAGAGGAAATTCTTTAGTTCCAGGCCTTTTTGCATTACCAATGCAACAAAAGATGCAACTGCCATCTCTATCAACACCTGTTGCTACACCTCCTATTTGACCCCAATTACATGTACAACCTAATCCTAACCCAAATAAAAAGGCAACGTAGGCTTTAGAAGCTCCTACTTCCTTCCAAATTTACTACATCACTCCCATTGAATGTAATGAAATCCATCTACAATATGGAAAAGTAGTAAAAACCTCTCTTGTCATCACTGAGGAAGAATGTGAATCTCCTAAGGGTGGTCCTTTCAAGTTGCTAGACCCACTCATTGTGCTAGAGGGATCGTCTCTTTCCACAGAGAGGATTAACCTTGTCTACAAAATGGCGACTCCGCTGGGGAGCATATGACCCTTTCCTTCACATCCTTCACCGTGATCTTTTGTCTAGTTTGACCAACCGTCGATTTTTCAGCGTGTCTGCATTAGTCTGGGTTTATAGCATCATTGATTACTGCCTTAGAGTGTTAAGTCTAGATTGTTTCTTGGAATATTTTTAGTTTTTTCCCATATTCCTCACCCATCACGGATTTACCCTTTATAGTCGCGATAGCATCGCGGTTTTTGCCTTTACAGTCGCGATGATCGTGTTTTTACCTTTACAGTCGTGGTGAACAAATTTTTCTTCATTTTTTGGTCATACTAAAATCATCACTACTTTTGCTATACAAAGTAGTGATGCCATCGCGTGTTTGCCGATGCAAAGTAGCGATAATCGCGGGTCTGGGTATGTAAAGTAGTGATGACCCTTGAATATGAGAATTTTTAATATTTCTTTGTAAGAATCCAGTGTGTCTTGGCCCTTAAGATCTTTTCTTGTCATGTCTTCTTGGATTTGGCAATGTTTTAATTGATTGCCTTGATTAACTTGAAAAATTTGTCTCATTGGATTTGAAGTGAAATCTGATTGAGTTCTAGGGTTTCTAGTCATTGGTCATTACTTGCTGCTTGTTGGTGTCATTGAGATGTTTGTTTTGTTGATTGATTGAGTGTTGTTTTCTGTAGAAATCATTGAAAACATAGTTTTGCATATGTTTTAGCTTGTATTTCGAAATTTACTTTTTGTAAAAATGCATTAGATTAGTTGCATTGAGAAGTTCTTTTTTGAGATTCATCATTGAGAATAGATCACATTTTTTGATAATTGAAAGCTAAAAATTGTATTACATGCATCAAATAATTCAAAACAGAAATAAAAGCATAATTCGTATAAGTGCATATTTGTAAAGTAAAATCGTTTTGCTTTCAGAAAAGTTGCATTTAGGATAGTGAAAAGTGACCATCTTTTTACTTTTGGCATTATATTTGGAAGATGAAAATGAAAGTTAGTGGAAGGAATTTTGCGTGATGCATTATTGATTCAAATTTCTTCCCTCGATTAGTCTAGCTTTCATTAAAATGGAAAATTTTCCTTTTCTCATATAGTTGCATCATAGGTGTTCAGGTTGCATCGTTAAGGCCTTGAAACCGAAACATAATTTCAAGATCAACTTTAAAATCTATCAATTAATCTAAGGAGCATTTGAAATATTAATGTTCATACTCAGTGGTCTAAGCTAGAGACGTGTTCTAGTGTCTTTAAAACTTATCATTTGTCGTTCGCTTCGGCATTAGACAACACTAGCATGGACTTGTGCTCCTCGTACCGTCGGGTATATAAAGGGAGACCCTTATAGGTTGCAAAATGTTATCCATAGGAAGCTGAGCCTACCACCCTGTAAACGTGATACACCAAACATAACATTCGGGGAGATTTCCTGCACGTACGTCAAGTCCCTGGTAAATTTATTTATTGAGGTGTATTGTAGTTCATGATTACTTGGTACTCTTTTTGCCTAGAGTTACCTGAGTAGTCATTTCAATATTTTCTGACTCAAATTTGAAAATATCATAGAGAAATGTCCTTTCAAGCTCGCTAAACTTACGAAAGTGACTAGAGTCACCTTTTCGTCCTTTTCTCGACTCTTAAAACATGAAAAGGCAAAGTTTTTGTTTCAAATTCTAAAATAAACTAATTGACCGTGGAACAACATCCTTCCTGTGGAAATACTCCTTAGTAGATCTTAGGTTGATACCAATGGAAACATTTCTTGAGTCTACTAGTCAAGGAAACCCCTCTGATGGGAATCCTAGTCCTTTTCCTTCTTTTAGAAATACTGGTGCTCCCTATATGGCAACGTTGTCCCTTCCTGGATTGACCATTTCTCTGCCAGTTTGGTTATTTTCAACCTCGGAGGTCCTAAGTGTCCAAACTTATTTTCAACCGAGTTATCCTCCACCTGAACAACATCAACCTCATGTTGATCCTTTAGTTGAACCCTCGCCTTCTTCGCCTGTTTCTTCACCTCGTTATTCCTATTCACTTGGTGAAAGTCTGGATTCTAGTAACCAGGAAGCTAAGAATAAGAAGAAGAGGATGAAGAAGAAGAAGCAAAATAAGCAAGGGGGAAACCAAGAAATCATTGCCACCGATGCAACTAATGAAGAAAAATCTTCCAACGAGCCCTAGAAAGTAAAATTCCCTTGCATGTTATGTAAGGATGACTACCTTCTTTAGACATTTCCTGGTATTCCCAAGGTCTTAGAAGTGTGGTCTACAGGTTCACATCGAACTTTGTCATCAGCCTATGGAGATCATGCTGGTGATAAACCTTCAACTAGTAAAGCTCATGGGAAAAAGGGAAAAGTTAGATTTCCTTCTACGTTGTGTGAAGGTAATCATCCCATTCAATTTTTTCCTCTTATGGATGAAGCTTCCAAAGAGATGGAAACCCTTCCAACTTCTCAACCTCGTCTTCTAATTGGGTATCAAAAGATTTCCCCTGATCCTCCACTAGTTGATCCAGTGTTTGATCGAAAGTCATCTCTAGTCAATCCCACTCTCTCTGAAAGTGAGTTTTGTGAGTCCGTTCTCGACCAACCATTGATCGAGAAACTGGTAGACTTGACCCCACCTTCAGTTAACCATAATTTTCTGGTAGAGAGGGAACCTCATACTGCTCAAGTTCTTTTGGTTTCTTTAGTTTCGAATGAGTTTGAGGGAACTCCTCCCATTATCGAGGTGCATGAGTGTAGTTCTCCTATTCCCATAGACCGAGAGAGTAGCTCTTTTGTTCCTATGGAACCCCCTCCAAGTAGTTTAGTCACTTCTTTTGATTGGAGTCGACTGGAAGGATATCGCCTTCTGTCTTATGTGCCTTTCCAGATTACAATACATGCTTACCATATGGTCGTACCTAGCATAGTCATAGATGAGGGCGCATCTCTTAGTATTGTGTCCTCAACTGCTTGGAAAGATTTGGGTTCTCCTCAACTTGTCCCTGTCACCCAAAATCTATTAACTTTTAACAGAGGAACCAGTCAACTGTTAGGGATGCTTCCTAAGTTGCCTATTACTTTGGGAGGGAAGACTATCTATATAGACGTGATGGTTGTCCAAGGTCCATTGGATTTTAATCTACTCCTTGGAAGTGAGTATGTTTATGTCATGGGAGCTCTTGTTTCTTCCCTCTTTTGAGTGATGTGTTTCCTGCATGAAGGAAACATTGTGATCATTGATTAGCTTACATTCATTAGTCTTGAATCAGCTCCCACTCAACCATCATCCCTAAATGGTTCTTATGTGCAAGAAGTATCATGTTATGAAACCAGCTCAAGAAAAGATAGAAAAGAAGATCAACGCCTTAGAATTCAGCCTCTTCGAGGGGGCAACCTCCTTTACATTACATAAATGAACAATTCTTGGATGATACAAATGACAAAACCTCCTTTCTATATATAGGAGTCTAAGGAGTCACAATATAATCCAGCCGACCTAACAATAATAATATAAAGCCACAAAAATAATAATAGAGGGATTCTATGGGGCACAGAAATAACAATATGTGGGTAATAGGGGCACAACAATATAAATAAGGGGTATAACTACAATAGTAATGGGGTAATCACTAGTATTATAGGGACCCAACATGCCCCTCTCCTTCAAAAAAGTGTTGTCCTCAACGCTTGAGCAGTTCTGGATACTTCTGCATAAAATTCTCATCCTCCCATGTGGAATCTTCAGCGGATAAGTTCTTCCACTTGATAAGATACTCTGAAATTGATCGATTTCGTAGCTGTCGAGTTCTTGTTTCTGTGACTGCTTCCGGTTCCAATATAATTTTTCCTTCCTCGTCAAGTTCTGGCAATATTGTTTGAACTGGGAGCTTGTCGCCTATAACCTTCTTTAAACATGAAACATGGAAAACTGGGTGCAATCGAGAAGCTGCAGGAAGCTCCAATTTGTATGCCATAGTACCAATCTTTTCCAACACCTTGTACGGACCATAATACTTTGGTGATAATTTATTATCCTTCTTAGCTTGCTTTAGGGACATTTGCTTATATGGTTGTAGCCGTAGGAATACCCAATCACCTACATCAAAACTTCTTTCACTGCGATGTTGATCTGCCTGTTGTTTCATTCTATTTTGTGCCAACACGAGGTTATCCTTTAAGAGTTGGAGGACTTGTTGTTGATGTTCGATGTGATGTTCCACTGCCTGAACCTTAGAATTTTCTCTTAAATATGATGTGATTGATGGTGGTTGATACCCATAAAGTGCCATAAATGGGGTCATTTTTGTTGCTGTATGGAAGGAAGTGTTATACCACCATTCAGCCAGAGGCAACCATTTGACCCATTGTGTCTGTTTATCAGATACAAAGCAACGAAGATATCCTTCCAAACATTTGTTTACTATCTCAGTTTGCCCATCAGATTGAGGATGATAAGATGAGCTATGAGCTAACTGAGTACCAAGACAAGAAAATAATTCTGTCCAAAAATTTCCAGTGAAAATGGGATCTCTGTCACTTACAATAATCTTTGGGTTTCCATGTAGCTTTTGAACTGTTTCCATAAATGCAGTAGAAACTGTACTGGCTTTAAATGGATGTGATAATGCACAAAAGTGTGCATACTTGGTAAGTCTGTCAACTACCACCATGATGACACTCTTTCCCTCAGACTTGGGTAAACCTGTGATAAAATCCATTGAAACCTCCTCCCAACGTTGGCTTGGAATGGATAAAGGTTGTAATAGACCCGGTGTCTTAATTGTTTCAACTTTATTTTGTTGGCAAACCAAACATTCCGCCACAAACTTTTGAATATCTGATTTAAGGCCATCCCAAAAAAATTCCTTCTTAACCCTGTGGTAAGTTTTTAAAAATCCTGAGTGCCCTCCTAAGGGAGAAGTGTGCAATTCCATAAGAATCTTTTGTTTTAGCTGGGAATTCTTACAGAGGTATAAGCGATCTTTGTACCATAACGAATCATTTTTCCAGCTAAATGTATCAGAAGTACTGGAATCTTGTTGTAGCTTTCGAATAAGTGCCCACACTTCTTCGTCATTCTTCCATTCCTCCTTTGCTTCGTTTATCCAATCTGGTTGGATAATAGAAATGGCACACAACAATGCTTCCACATCCTCATCCTTTCTTGAGAGTGCATCTGCCACCACATTTTGCTTCCCTTTTTTGTAGATGATTTCAAAGTCATAACCCAACATCTTTGTGACCCACTTTTGTTGCTCTTCAGAGGATAATCTTTGTTCTAAAAAGTATTTAAGGCTATCATGATCCGTTTTTACCTTGAAGTGTCTTCCCATTAGGTAGGGTCGCCATTTCTTAAGTGCATGGAGTATTGCCAACATTTCCTTCTCATAAATAGCTTTGCTTAAAAACTTTCCCTTGATTGGACGACTTTCAAAAGCAATGGGTCTTTCATCTTGCATTAGAACAGCACCAATTCCATTTCCTGAAGCATCACATTCCACAATAAAGGTTTTTGTGAAGTCCGGTGTAGCTAAGACCGGTGCTTGGCACATTGCCTCTTTAAGATGTTCAAAGGCCTTTGTTGCTTCCGGAGTCCATGAAAATGAATCTTTCTTCAATAATGTTGTTAGAGGTGCTGCTATTCTCCCATAATTCTTAACAAACTTGCGATAATACCCTGTCAACCCAAGAAATCCTCGCAGATGCTTTATGGATGTGGGGATTTTCCATTCCTTAATGGCTTTAATTTTGCTAGGGTCTACCTTAACTCCTTCATGAGATACAATATGACCCAAATATTCCACCTCCTGGACTCCAAAGAAACATTTGGATCTTTTTGCATATAATTGTTTCTCCTCCAATAGTTGTAGCACCTTGTCAACATGTTCAACATGATCCTTCCAAGACTTGCTGTAGATTAGTATATCATCAAAAAATACTAACACAAATTTTCTAAGGAATGGTTTGAAAATTGAATTCATCAAACCTTGAAATGTTGAAGGTGCATTGGTAAGGCCAAAAGGCATGACCAAAAATTCATAATGACCCTCATGAGTTCTAAATGCCGTTTTCGGAATGTCTTCAATCTTCATTCTGATTTGATGATATCCCGAACGAAGATCCAACTTGGTGAAGTAAATTGATCCATGCAATTCATCCAGTAATTCATCAATGACAGGAATGGGGAACTTATCTTTAATAGTGAGCTTGTTGAGCTCCCTATAATCTGGACACATGCGCCATGATCCATCCTTCTTGTGCACCAATACTACTGGAGCTGAGAAAGAACTTTGACTCGGTTGAATTATACCAGCCTCTAGCATTTCTGCAACCATACGTTCAATTTCACTTTTTTGGACATATGGATATCTGTACGGCCTGATGTTTGGAGGAACACTTCCTGGAATCAGATGAATAGCATGATCATGATCACGCATAGGTGGGAGACCTTTGGGAGTCTCAAATACCTTGGAATGATTGTCCAGGACTTTTTGGAGATCTGGAGAAATAGATGATTCCAATGTGGAAACATCTAGCGAACATAATTGTGCAATTACACCTCTTTGCTCCTTTTTTAGAAGCTTTGTCATGCCATTAGAGCTGATTATCTTTCCTGGTTTCCCTGCAATACCCCTTAATTCAACTTCCTTTCCTTCCACAGAAAATTTCATGAAAAGTTCTTGAAAATTAAAAGCTATTGTACCCAAGGATTGTAGCCATTGGACTCCTAGTACAACATCAGCACCTCCCATTGGAATGGAAAGCATTGGGCTAGTCAATACATATTCTCCCATGGATAGCTTGATATTATGGCACTTTCCAGAACAATTTATTGTTCCTCCATTTGCAATCATCACTTGACACTCTGGTGCTGGATATAGGAAGCAATTCAATTCTTTTGCTACCCTACAATGAATAAAATTGTGGGTGCTTCCTGAATCAATCAACACTATTACCTTTTTCTTCTTGATTTGTCCTTCTATCTTGATGGTTTGAGGAGTGGTAATTCCCGCCAATGCATTACAAGATATGGTCGGATTTATTTGTTCTTCATCTAGGCTTTGTTCCTGGAATATATCCTCTTCTTTTGACCTTTCTTGCTCCTTTTCTTCTTCCTCTTCACAATCTATGTAGAATAATTTCTTCTCAGCACACTTATGACCTTTTGTGTATTTGCTATCACAATTGTAACAAAGCCCTTTTGCTCTTTTTTCTTCCAATTGTTGTGGTGTCAACCTTGTAGGTTGTGGAAGACTATGGGCAACAACACTTCCGTCTTTATAGTTGTGAATGGTATGCTTCCTAGTTGCCATAATTTTGCTTTCCATTTTTCTTGCTAACCTGAATGCCTTCTCTAATGAATCAGGTTCCCAAAGGCGCACATCATGTTGGATATTATCCTTTAAAGACCCTATGAACACATCAATCCTATGCTCCTCTGGAATATCTTTTACCCTTATGTTCAATTTTTGGAACTCCTCAATGTGCTCCATTATTGAACCCTTTTGTTTGAGACTTATCAATTGGCTAAAAAAAGTGTTGCTTTTTGTATCCTCATAATGTGCTATCAATTCTTCCGTAAAAATTGCCCAAGTGATAAATTGTTTACGAGAACAAAGCCATTGATACCATACAAACTGATTTGGTTCCAAATATAAAGTTGCCATACGTACCTTTTGTGTGTTTTGCACATTATTGAGATCGAAGAATTGCTCCATCTGTAATATCCATGTGGCGGGATCCTTGCCATCAAACTTCCTCATATCGATTTTTGGAACATGGTGAGTCTTCGATCCAACATTAGAGTCTATGGAATCATGATTAACATTTCTTTTGTTCTCATCATGAGTTTCCTTTACTACTCTTTCACCCTTAGTGACCATTTCTTGTAGCAACTTATCCATCTTATCATCCATGCCATCAATTTTAGCGTCCATGCCATTCACCTTAGCTTCCATGCCATCCATCTTAGCTTCTACACCTTTCTTTAAACCGTCCATCTTAGCTTCTACATCTTTCCTTAAACCATCCATTTTAGATTCTGTTGCTTTTTGTGCAAGTGACACTTGTTGCACTTGTTCTTGTAATTTTGATATATCATATAGCATTTCTTCTTCTTCTTCATGAGTCATGCTAGAGCTTTCAGGTTCCTTACTAGGTGTTTGCATTTTCTTTCCTCGGGGCATCAGTTACCGATAATAATTCTCTAATATGCCCTTTGAATTCCTTCAAAATAAATTTTCAAACCAAGCTTAAGCAAAAATTAAAGAAAATCTACACACCTTTTTTCACTTTGTAGGAGCTCGATATTGCCTCTGATGTATCTCTGTACTTTCTGATCATCTAGTTCTGAATTTGTGACTTGTAGTAGCCCTCTGTGTCCTCTTTCCAATGCCACAAGTCTGACCCAAATTGGATTCTCCAAGGAAGAGTTATGCAAAATCTCCCACAGTGACTTGATTATAGACTAGTTCAGTAGAGCTAACTTGTACGACGTGCCACGTGTCACTGTTTCAACCTTTGACTCTAAAAAATATATAAAAGAAAACTAAAGTCCGTCCTCTTTCTGTAACTTCTTACGAAATTTCAATCCGATGCTCAGAAAGAAAGTTATGACGATTTTCCCCAGGTCACCTGTTTTGAGTGTAATTCAGGAGTCTGCAAAAAGACCAACTTCCTCAGATCATATCTCCGAAAATATCGCGCGAAAAACTCTGAAATTCGGACCCAAGGTTCAGCACGATTTCTTCTCAAATGGGTTTTTTTGCGACTTCTGAAACGTCACAGAAAAAAAGTTATAGCGAAAATGCCACGATGACCTGTTTGGAGCAGCGAAACCCTAGAATCCAAAGCTCTGATACCAAATGTTATGAAACCAGCTCAAGAAAAGATAGAAAAGAAAGATCAACGCCTTAGAATTCAGCCTCTTCGAGGGGGCAACCTCCTTTACATTACATAAATGAACAATTCTTGGATGATACAAATGACAAAACCTCCTTTCTATATATAGGAGTCTAAGGAGTCACAATATAATCCAGCCGACCTAACAATAATAATATAAAGCCACAAAAATAATAATAGAGGGATTCTATGGGGCACAGAAATAACAATATGTGGGTAATAGGGGCACAACAATATAAGTAAGGGGTATAACTACAATAGTAATGGGGTAATCACTAGTATTATAGGGACCCAACATATCACCCCCGCCACAGGTTAATTACGTGGCCACCTGTTCCATGCCCACATCTATTAATGATCTCGTAGGTGATGTAGTACACCTTGTACTAGGGGCATTGGAACCTGATTTTTCAGTTGGATCCATGGATATGTATCCCTTCCAGAGTGTTGTTCTCCCATATAGTGAGAACCTCTTGGAAGCCATGGCCTCTTTTGGTTTGTGATCAAAGGGTTGAAGCAGAGTTCCCTGTCTTGTGTCAAGCTCCTTAAAAAATGAAACAAGGGTTGGAGCAAAGTTCCTTGTCTTGTGTCAAGCTCCTTAAAAAGTGAAATAAGGGCTATGGAGCAGAGTTCCTTGTCTTGTATCAAACTCGTTAAAAAATGAAACAAGGACCATGAGGATAGTTCTTTTACTATGTCAACCTCATTAAAAAATGAAATAGGTTCCCACGAGGATAGTTCTTTTACTATGTCAACCTCATTAAAAAATGAAATGGGTCTCCATAAGCATAGTTCATTTTCCTGTGTCAAGCTCATTAAAAGACGAAACAATTCCCTTTCCAATTTGAGTCTTTGATTAGATCTCATACAATCCAGATCGAGTATTTCACTTGATCTCGTGAGTGAACCTTCATTCCATCCACTTAGGTGAATGAAATGAAGCTTGGGGGGCATGTACCTCGAATTGAGTCATTATGATGGGGGCATGTAAACTTATCTCAAGAATAGTTTATCTTTGTTTCAAGCTTGTGTAAAAATGAAATCAAATCCAAGCATAATTTATATTTGTTTCAATATTGTGTAAAAATCAAACCAAATCCAGGCATAGTTTATCTTTGTTTCAAGCTTGTGTAAAAATGAAACCAAATGTAAGCATAGTTTGTTTCCTTTTCAAGCTTGTGAAAAAATGAACCAATATTCAAGTATAATCAAGAATAGTTTCTAATGTTTCAAGCTTGTGTAAAAATGAAACCATTCCCACTTTACATCTCGTGATTGCCATTTTTATCAACCTGTTTTGTTAGATGAGCCTTGGTTTTTTCATTCCATCGTCACCATCTCTTTGGCCGATCATATGATTTCACTTGGTTGTTTTACCCTTGCTTGAGGGACATCTATGATGAGTAGTCTTATTGGCTAGCCCCTTGACCATTACATGTTTTGAGCAGTTCCATCATGACCAGAACCATTTTCTATCCTTTTATACCACTCGTTCCTCCAAGTGGAGTCCCCTTTCAGCTCTTTTCAGACTCCAAAAATATGAAAATATTGTCGAGTACTTGTATTTTCGAACTCGTTAAATTAAATGAATCGACGTCACCTCAGTATACGTTTACCCCTTTTTCGGGCTGAGATTGACTATTTACAAAAAAGGTACACCTTGGTCGATATGGTCAAGAGGTTCCCTCAGATATTTTTTTTCTACCTTTTCAGGTTCGAAGGACAAATTACGAAAATGGACATGATGGAGTTTTATTTTCCACTTCTTTTTCAAACTCTATAAATATGAAAAAGATACTGAGCTATTCTTACATTGAGCTCGTTAAAAATTTACGACGAAAGACTCGTCACCATGATGAGACCGAGCTTCTCCTTCCTAGGGTTCATAAAAATTATTATGATGGATTCATTCGAAGAATGAACTTACATGATAAGCATATGCTATCCCCTTCAAGCTTGTGATAAAAAATAATTGGGGTACTTGCTAGAAATAGTAGGGAAAAATGAAGATGAGACATCCTTTGTATATGCATCATGTCGCTCTTGAACATGACACTCTTATGCTCTTGTGTCAGGTTCAAGATATCCTCACTTAGTCACTTGTCCTTCTGGGTTTGGGTGATCCATTTTTCCTCTCATCTAACTATTCCACTTCCTCATTATGACCCTTGGTTCTATGTTGAGTCTAATGCTGCCACACTCTGAAGTCGTGTCGCCAATATGTTCAAAAGAAGTCCAATCTACAGTTATTTACCTATACACTGTTTGAGTCATTGTTACAGCCTTGAAACGTATTCCACTTTGTTCCTTGTTTCATGTCAGTGATGGGGGAATCATTATTGCCCTCCTTCGATAGGTCACTTTCTGTCGACTTCAGCTCGCTATCTAGGAAGATGACTTAGAAACTCCCTCTCAGTACCTTAGAGCTTGCATTCCTTAATGGAAAGTTCTTCACATTTGACGACAGGTTTTTGTCATTGGCCTTTGATCAGATGATTCCATGAGTGTTCGGCTTCAACTTCATTATCAGATTCACGGATTGTATTGTTGTACCTTGAGGGCCATTTTCATTATTGGTGGTTTCTCTCGTACCTATTTACAGTACACATCATTGGCCGGTAATTAGGTGGTTTTCTAGCATGTTTGACTTCAACACGTTTATTTGCATGCTGGGATTTGTACATTGATCGGGTCGGGATGGAGCGAAAGACCCTAAGTCTTGTCTGTTATGGCTCAGGTTGCATGGAGTTTTATGTTATTCATGCTTTTACACATGTTTCTACTATATGGATGGATGTGACCATACCGTGAGACTTTATATTCATGATGATCCATGTTATCTGGA
The DNA here is from genome assembly GCA_031772625.1 of Pinus tabuliformis. Classification (NCBI taxonomy): domain Eukaryota; kingdom Viridiplantae; phylum Streptophyta; class Pinopsida; order Pinales; family Pinaceae; genus Pinus; species Pinus tabuliformis. The sequence continues at coordinate 1,266,846,317 of CM062820.1, read as the reverse complement.
TGGCTGCGCCCATGCCATGGATCTTTTATTTAGTCTTCATCATCCGGATGGCTGCTTCCATGTTGTGGATTCATGTCTTGATCTCATATATGTATATGTATATGCATCCTTGGGTTGCAGGTCTCCTGACAGTGCGTGTCCTCGTCCTTGCCAAGAGCTCGTAAAGAATTTTAGCCATCACTCCTCGTTCTTCCTTCATGCTTTAAGGGGCATCTGTTACATAGTATTTTGTCACACCTCCTGCACTTCCCTGTGAAATACCTTGAAGTGCCCGAAACATGATCATTATACAATATACTCATCAATGTATACAACTCATATCCCTCCTTTAGCTTTTCTTGGAAAATATCTACAGCTTTCCCTGAAGAAATAGCTCATGAAACCATAAAATGAGAATCATCGCCCTTATGAAGCTCAAAACCACGATGATCTCCTATTGCAACTTGTTAAGACAATGATGGCATTGCTCTGTTCTCTCTCATACCCATGATGGTCTCAAAAAAGGAAGTTTTTCCAAAGAGGATGAGAATCTTGGTGATCTAGAAGCTTCCAAAGCGGTGAGTTGGAGGTGGTTTCGCATAGATGAGGTCGAATCCTCATAATTTGACCTCTTGGTGTCATCCATATGAGCTACCTCCTTAATATGTGGGCCTAATCCTATCTTTGGAGGAGGTCTAACTCCCTCTCCCATCCTATAAGTTTGCCCTCTACCATTCCCAAATGGTTGGTCTATGTCCATTTTCACCCCTATGCTGAGCTTGTGCTTAGAGGTTATTCATTAGACTTGGAGAAGGAGTGTTGGAGAGTTTCTTGGCTTGGACTTGGATTACCACTCAAGGAGAGCCTTTCAACATCAAGGCTATGGTTGTAAGGTTCCCCTTTATTCTTTAAATAATAATACAATTGCTGCTTCATCTTCCCAATATATATGTTCATGTATGTATTTGTTTGGTATTCCTTGATCAGCTAAATAGATTATTATTATATTCTCTATTAGTCTCGATATGATTTGTTGTCTCTTGGATACTTGTGCAGGTACATAAGCGCTGAAAGAAGTAGGAACGATTCTGAGACATAAGCAATTTGAGGATCTCAACAAAGGAAATCAGATTAGTATCAGAGCAAGGTAGGCCATCTCTCTTGTTCAACTTTTTAGTTATAATATAGGAAGATGTCTAGTTGATTGTCCTTTCAAGTTGCTAGACCCACTCATTGGGCTAGAGGGATCATCTATTTCCATAGAGATAATTAACCTTGTCTACATGCCTACATAGCTATCACCATTGTTACTGATGTTGCTTAATTCTTACCCTGCAAGACTCTTTGTTCCCCATTATAATCTAAACACTCAATAACTTTGTCATAACATTCCACTTTGGTCGTATGGAGGTACAACCAGTCCATACCGAAAAGCATACTATATGATCCCAATGACAATACATTCAAATGTGTTGATGTAGACATACCATTCAACTCAAATGCACAAAATCTTCCCCAATGATGAACTTCCTTATTTGTACCTATAGCCAACTGCACTAACCAAGACTCTACATGTACTTATTTATTAAAGCCACACTTATCCACTAGGTTAGGATTAACATAAATATAATTAGATCAAGGGTAAATCAAAATAGAAAAAACTTGATCATAAAGCTTATCTTCCACTTGACAATAGATGCCTGGTGATCTCCCTGCCTGTTATCAAGTGCTGCATTGATCCTAGGAATACTTGGTTGAACATCTCCCACTGTCTGTGCCGCTTGAGCACTGTAGATCTACATTTTACCACCATGATGCTATGGACAATATCTCCCGTGATTATCTCCTCTAGAATTCAAACATTGCAAAGGCTTCCAACCTTCATCCTTATTCTTCTCCTGAGATCGAACTCTCTATCCTCTGTCAGATGCATTGAACTTCTTAGATGGTTCTTTGTTCTCTTTATTACCTATACCCTAAGGTATTTCTCGTTTCTTGTCCCATTACCTTTCCATTCTAGCTTAGTCTAAGATTTGCATTTTTATTTCTCATAATAATGATTTAGCTTCTAGATGGCCTCCTTCAAGGATCTAGGATCATCAAACTCGATCCTATCTTTGAAGTCTATCAACAACCCATTGATGAATCTTTGAATCTTGGCCTTCTCCTCCTTGAGGTAAGGCACATACCTCAACAACTCTAGAAATATGCTAGTGTACTCCTCGTCAGTGATAGAGCCCGTATATAGCTCATAAAATGATTTTTCCCTATCGTCATAGCACCTCTTCGATAGATACTTCTTCCTAAATAGTCTCTCGAATTCACTCCAAGTCAACTACTCCTTAGAAATATCTCTGATGTTCTTGACATATTCCCAAAAGGTATCTTATTTACCTTTAAGACTAAATGTAGCTATTATGGCCTTCATGTTCTCTGAATAATCATGCAATATGAAGAACTTATTCATTCCAAGAAACCATGCTTCTGCATCATGTGATTTCTTAATCTCTACATCAAATGTAGGTGGTTTTTCTTTCTTAAACTCATCCAGAAAATATCCCTTGTCACTCCTCCCATAAGGATGATAACGATGATGATCATGGTGCCTATCAGAACCAAAACTAGAATAATACTTGCGTCTATCACCTCTCCTATCTCGAGTGTCCAAGGACCTGCCATCTCTAATAGTGTCCTCCCTATCCAACCTATACCCACTGTGAGATCTACCACCATATACACCATTAGTTCTATCCTTTTACTCATGGTTGATCCGAAGTGGTTCCTGTCTCCACATTTCTGACAAACTCTAAAGGATTACTGCATTGACTTCTGCTTATCTCTCATGTGCCTGCATGATTCTGTCACTTTTCGCTTTACAACTCCTTATTTTTGCCTTCAATCTTCTCAGTGTGTCTGCTAAGTCATAAGAATTCCCAACACCATGCTACTCATCTGATCCATAAGGAGAATCTCGTGAACTGTAGTTTACCATCTTGCTAGTCATATTTGATCTCTTTCCTACAAGGCATCTTATGCTAGCTAAACCAAATCATAAACAAACCAACGTACCTTAGCATAATCTAGTGAGGATATCTCATATGCAAGATCAACCGATTTAGTGTGATACATGTATAAACATAATCATAGAAACATATGTACATATAACATATACACATAACATATAGATATAACAACATATAGATATCATTCTAACCATGTCTAGTCATTAATGCATGACCATATCAACTACACATCATGACCTCATGTATGACAACAACAACCATATCAATGTACACTTGAAGCCATGTAAGCACGAATTTGCATAAACAACACATAACAAATCATACACTCATGACGACACATTCCACCACCATCAATATTCACATGGAGACATCACTACAACCATGATCAACACCATGCATATGCAAGCAGCACATAGACCACACGTATGAGTAACACATATGCAATCAACATGAAGGCATGACCAACACACCACCCATCCAGTCTGAGGGGTGAACTATGCTCTTATACCACTTTGTAACCACCCTCCTCCCACATCTATCCAAGTAACTGGCCAACTGGGGTAAAAATGTGATGAAGACTTACTATGGTATGATTCAACTCCCTATGTTTTAGTTAAGTAAGTGGAACTGATGAAACACACTACACAGACCTTCCAGACATATTGCAAAACCCCCAGGATCCATCCAAACCATCCAGGTGACTAGCCCCTAAGACAAACTGACCTTTTACTACATTAAACCCTCAGTCACTCCCATAACATTGGTATGAGTGTGACTAGAACCCTATAGTTTCTCCCATAGCATGGGCATGCATGCGACTGGGGACTTTCCTAGGTAGTTTTGTGCTTGTGACTCTAAATTCCATGCCACTTTTTCAAGGCTAGGGATTAGGTCACTACCCAGAACTCTATGAAACTTCTAGAAAAGAAAGATAGCATTGAAATAATGATAAAAATGCAATTACTTGAACAAGGAATTAATTGGACCCCTACTAGCCATGATAGGCATTTCGTAAAACATGTGACAAATATGCATTTTGTGGGTTTAAACAACAAATCTAAGCATAGGGGTATCATACTTATCTGACAATTGCTAAGAAGCATTGATGCCTCATCAAAATGACTACATTACCATCTATTAAGTCATATATTCATCATACATTCAATGATTAAACAAAACATGATGAGAGTCGTACATTATTACTGTCATAAAGCTCATTAATAACCAGCACATAAACAACATAAATATCAAGGATATAACAATCATATAAGACACATATAAACAAGTATATTTACCCATAAAATACCAAGGAGAAAGAGAGATCTTATTGATGATTGCATAAGTCGACTAGGTATCGAACTTCCATGAACAACCTGATTGTAGACTAGGCTGAACCAAATATTTCTTTTAGCTTGTCACCCTTGTGCCATATTCCAAGCATGAATGTGGGATCTCATAAAAAAACTCAATCAAAACCATCCAAGGCTTCTAGAGGCCAAACTGATTCAACCCTAAAATAGTGATTCCATCTCACGGTCAGACATCACTAACCATCACCAGATTGCTCTCTACCCAAGATGTCCATTGCTCCAAAGTGTTTGTTCCAACTAGGGCTTCCAGGACTAGTAACTCAACCCACAACTATTGTTGGGCTTCTAGTGCGTTTGTGCAACTAGGGCTTCCAGGAATAGTAACTCAACCCACCAAGGGCTTCGAGAGCATTTTTAGAACCAAAGCTTCTAGGACTAGTAACTCAACCCAAGATATTACAAGGATTCCAAAGAGTTTATCCAGCCAAGGCTTCCAGGAACTCATAACTCAACCCATAACCAAAGGAACATGATAACTATTGGAAATAATACTGAGAGGGGGGGGAGGGGGTGAATCAGTACTAGCAAATCACTAACTTTTTCATTTCCATAATCAGATTCATATATGCTACTTCAGTTAAGGGAATGCGCGTGTACACGCAACTATGTTTAATGCAACTAGCATATATCTAGTAAACTTATGATTCAGTTAATCCATTATATGTTGATCTTTAATCAGTGCATCAAAAGTTCATTAACCATATAAACAATAATAAGGTGTAGTCAAATAGAACAGATCATCACACATAAGAGACACACATGAACACCATGATATAAGGTGGAAACCCAATGCCTCGGACCAAATACCATGGATCAATACCAAAATACCATGGTCCAAATACCACGGACCAAAACTTAGTTTTCCAACATGTACGCGCATTTCCTTCTATGAAAGTGCGTGTGTACATTATACGTGCCTTTGTATATAGTGAACCTACGTGTATACTTGACTTGGTATATAGTGAACCTGCGTATACCTTTTCGTATACCCGACTTTGTATACAGTGAACCTGCGTGTATACACGGCTTGGTATATAGTGAACCTGTGTATACCCTTTCTTTCTTCATTTTTGTTGTTTACCTGCTATACTATGATCTTTCATCTGAGAGAGTTGCCATCAAGGACAACACTTGTGTCATACCTGTATCATAATTCCAACAATCTCCCCCTTTGGACTTGATGGCAACAACCACACCAAGTCACTCTCCCCCTTTGACATCAACGGCAAAGGGCAGACCAAGATATTCTCTCCCTTGATATACATTCTGCTATCCATACTCCTCCTGAGTACATGCTGAAATCTCTGATTGAGCCCCCCCTTTGTACATGCTAAGATGTATCAATCCATCCATGCTCCCCTTGAGCACATGTCGAGTCTGTAAAAATATTTTTCAAAAGAATAACATGACTCTACAACTCAACTAAGTGAGTATGACCTTCCTATCACCAATGACTCATACATACATCAAACTCCCAACTAAGTGGTGATACACTACTTTGACTCATCCACCCAACCAAGTGGGGGTATACCAAATGTTTATACATGACTGAAAATAGAAATTCTTACATCATCCTTCCCATGCATAGTGCGGGTACAAATTAGGTCTTTGCAAGACCTTTACACCAAATTATATTCATGACTTTTATAACAAAGACTAGCAATCTAAACAAGACCATGATAGTCATCAGCAACTATCGTACACCATATATGATCTACACCATAAGCATATGTCACCAGCATCCAGACCTGTAACTTGCAATACAATTCTCTTGGCCAACTAACAATAAGTAGCAAGATATATCATTTAGCCACATAAGCATCATCACAAAGGATTTCTAACCATAATGTCAACAATGCATTTATTCAAAGCATATTCTCCCCCTGAACCTGTTCCATCTATTCACTGTCAGATCTGATCATGCATATATCAGCAAGAAGTATCAAGGCATCATCATCATCAAGTTAGGATCAAAAGCACTTCTAAACAACATCTTATGAGTACCAACACATTTCCACACATCATCAACAGATTGTAACCATTATCAAACAGAGCAAATAATTGATTGAATCATATCAGACCCTTTTTCTTGAGTCTGTCCCATTACTTTTCCTCAAACCAACATATACGCAATTGTGCAGCTTCGAACTCGCATATACACATGACTTGTCTTTATGAAACTTGCGTATGATATTTAGAACACTGAGGTTCCACACCTTCAGCTCCCTCTGAGTCTGTCATGTTTGTATACTCTGCTATGCCACATCTTTCTGACTGTACTTCCTTTTTCTTCCATATCTTCGACTATGATGATGTTTTCTCCTTTTGGTATGGTGCCCAAAATCTTCTCCTGCATTCCTTTCCTATATGTCCAAGCTTTTTACATGCATACCATCTTATATGTTTCATATTCCTTCAATAGCAGTCAATGGCTTTGTGACCAAACACATTAGAAGCAAAATAGTATCCCTTAAAGTACCTGGAACGTGATGATATTTTTGTGTGATGATCTTGAACCATTCTACTTCTGCACCTGGCTGCAACATGCCCAAAGTTATGACATATAAAACATGAAAAATTATTCATTGGAGGAAATAACCATCTATCACGTCCACAGTTCGGAGTAAAGGATTTTTCTTGAAGACTTTCTTTCTTTGGTTGTTGATGGGTTGACCTCTCATCTCCTTGTTGAGCATTTCAAATTTTGTATTAGAGTTCCTTGCCTTACCTTGTGAGCTAGATTCACCTTCAACAGATTCATAAAAACCAAGACCAGCTTTGATAGCAGGCGACCTTTACCTACTAAGAATATCATACAAAATCTTATTACTGTCTTGAAATCGTAATAGTTTATATTTTTCTTCTAATTTACCTTTCAAGATATTTACCTCAACCTGATGTTGTTCTTCCTTTTCCAGATATTGCTTCTTCAAGATTTCTTTAGACTTTCTTCCTTCCTCCACTTGTTGCCTTAGTTTGAGAATCTCATTTTCTTGTTCTTCATTCTGCTCCTACAACGTTTGACGTACTCTAAAGACACACTCCAGCTGAGATTTTAAGATGATAACTTATTCTTTTAGGGCACTCTCCCTTTTGTTAAATAGGTCTTGTTGATCTATGATTTTATCTAATGCTTCATTTGCTTGTTCATCTTCAATATGAGGTGATTCAGAGTCTGAATACTTGCTTCCACTTAACGGCAGGCTGTCACTATTCCTTTGAGCTGTCTTCTTCTTCTAACACGCTTTCTTTCCCATTGTTCTATGGATCTCCTTCAAGTGATCAAGCTTCTACCAAAGGACCTGCTCTAATACCAATTGTTGGAAATAATACTGAGGGGGGGGAGGGGTGAATTGGTATTAGCAAATCACTAACTTTTTCATTTCCATAATCAGATTCATATATGCTACTTCAGTTAAGGGAACCCGCGTGTACACACAACTGTGTTTAATGCAACTAGCGTATATCCAGTAAACTTATGATTCAGTTAATCCATTATATGTTGATATTTAATCAGTGCATCAAAACTTCATTAACCATATAAATAGTAATCAGGTGCAGTCAAATAGAACAGATCATCACACATAAGAGACACACATGAACACCATGATATAAGGTGGAAACCCAATGCCTCGGACCAAATACCATGGATCAATACCAAAATACCATGGTCCAAATACCACGGACCAAAACTTAGTTTTCCAACATGTACGCGCATTTCCTTCTATGAAAGTGTGTGTGTACATTATACGTGCCTTTGTATATAGTGAACCTACGTGTATATGCGACTTGGTATATAGTGAACCTGCGTATACCTTTTCGTATACACGACTTTGTATACAGTGAACCTGCGTGTATACGCGTCTTGGTATATAGCGAACCTGCGTATACCTTTTCTTTCTTCATTTTTGTTGTTTACCTGCTATACTATGATCTTTCATCTGAGAGAGTTGCCATCAAGGACAACACTTGTGTCATACCTGTATCATAATGCCAACAACCTCACCATTTGGACTTGATGGCAACAACCACACCATGTCACTCTCCCCCTTTGACGTCAAGGGCAAAGGGTGGAATAAGATATTCTCTCCCTTGATATACATTCTACTATCCATACTCCTCCTGGGTACATGCTGAAATCTATGATTGAGCTCCCCCTTTGTACATGCTAAGATGTATCAATCCGTCCATGCTCCCCCTGAGCACATGCCGAGTATGCAAAAATATTTTTCAAAAGAATAACATGACTCTACAACTAAACTAAGTGAGTATGACCTTCCTATCACCAATGACTCATACATACATCAAACTCCCAACTAAGTGGTGATACACCACTTTGACTCATCCACCCAACCAAGTGGGGGTATACCAAATGTTTATACATGACTGAAAATAGAAATTATTACATCATCCTTCCCATGCATAGTGGGGGTAAAAATTAGGTCTTTGCAAGACCTTTACACCAAATGATATTCATGACTTTTATAACAAAGACCAGCAATATAAACAAGACCATGATAGTCATCAGCAACTATCGTACACCATATATGATCTGCACCATAAGCATCTGTTACCAGCATCCAGACCTGTAACCTGCACTACCATTCTCTTTGCCAACCAACAATAAGTAGCAAGATATATCATTTAGCCACATAAGCATCATCACAAAATATTTCTAACCATAATGCCAACAATGCATTTATTCAAAGGATATGCCCCCCCTAAACCTGTTCCATATATTCACTGTCAGATCTGATCATGCATAGATCAGCGAGAAGTATCAAGGCATCATCATCATCAAGTTAGGATCAAAATCACTTCTAAAAAACATCTTATGAGTACCAACACATTTGCACACATCATCAGCAGATTGTAACCATTATCAAACAGAGCAAATAATTCACTGAATCATATTAGACCCTTTTCCTTGAGTTTGTCCCACTACTTTTCCTCAAACCAACATATATGTGACTGTGCAGCTTCGAACCCGCGTATACACGTGACTTGTCTTTATGAAACTTGAGTCTAATATTTAGAACACTGAGGTTCCACACCTTCAGCTCCCTCTGAGTCTCTCATGTTTGTATACTCTGCTATGCCACATCTTTCTGACTGTACTTCCTTTTTCTTCCATATCTTCGACTATGATGATGTTTTCTCCTTTTGTATGGTGCCCAAAATCTTCTCCTGCATTCCTTTGCTATATGTCCAAGCTTGTTACATGCATACCATCTTATATGTTTCATATTCCTTCTATAGCAGTCAATGGCTTTGTGACCAAACATATTGCAAGCAAAACGGTATCCCTTAAAGTACCTGGAACATGATGATATTTCTATGTGATGGTCTTGAACCATTATACTTCTACACTTGGCTATAACAAGCCCAAAGCTATGACATATAAAACATGCAACATTATTCATCGGAGGAAATAACTGTCTATCACTTCCACAGTTAAGAGTAAATGATTTTCTTTGAAGACTTTATTTCTTTGGTTGTTGATGGGGTTGACCTCTCATCTCCTTGTTGAGCATTTCAGATTTTGTATTAGAGTTCCTTAACTTACCTTGTGAGCTAGATTCACCTTCAACAGATTCATAAAAACCAAGACTAGCTTTGATAGCAAGCGACCTTTGACTACTAAGAATATCATACAAAATCTTAGTACTATCTTGAAATCATAATAGTTTATCTTTTTCTTCTAATTTACCTTTCAAGATATTTAACTCAACCTGACGTTATTCTTCCTTTTCTAGATATTGCTTCTTCAAGATTTCTTCAGACTTTCTTCCTTCCTCCACTTGTTGCCTTAGTTTGAGAATCTCATTTTCTTGTTCTTCATTATTCTCTTGCAACATTTGACGTACTCTAAAGACACACTCCAGCTGAGCTTTTAAGCTGATAACTTCTTCTTCGAGGGCACTCCCCCTTTTGTTAAATAGATCTTGTTGTTATATGATTTTATCTCATGCTTCATTTGCTTGTTCATCTTCAATCTGAGGTGATTCAGAGTCTGAATACTTGCTTCCACTTAATGGCAGGTTGTCACTGTTCCTTTGAGCTGTCTTCTTCTGTTGACGCAATTTCTTTCCCATTGTTCTACGGATCTCCTTCAAGCGATCAAGCTTCTACCAAAGGACCTGCTCTGATACCAATTGTTGGAAATAATATTGAGAGGGGGGGCTGAATCAATATTAGCAAATCACTAACTCTTTCATTTCCATAATCAGATTCATATACGCTACTTCAGTTAAGGGAACCTGCGTGTATATGCAATTGTGATTAATGCAACTAGCGTATATCCAGTAAACTTATGATTCAGTTAATCCATTATATATTGATCTTTAAACAGTGCATCAGAACTTCATTAACCATATAAATAGTAATCAGGTGTAGTAAAACCGAACAGATCATCACACATAAGAGACACACATGAACACCATGATATAAGGTGGAAACTCAATGCCTCAGACCAAATACCATGGATCAATACCAAAATACCATGGTCCAAATACCACAGACCAAAACTTAGTTTTCCAACATGTACGCACCTTTCCTTCTGTGAAAGTGCATGTGTACGTTATGCACGCCTTTGTATATAGTGAACCTGCGTGTATACACGACTTGGTATATAGTGAACCTGCATATAACTTTTCGTATACACGACTTTGTATACAATGAACCTGCGTGTATACGTGGCTTTGTATATAGTGAACTTGCTTATACCTTATCTTTCTTCATTCTTGCTGTTTACCTGCTATACTGTGATCTTTCATCTGAGAGAGTTGCCATCAAGGACAACACTTGTGTCATACCTATATCATAATGCCAATAATCTCCCCCTTTGGACTTGATGGCAACAACCACAGAATGTCACTCTCCCCCTTTGATATCAAGGGCAAAGGGCAGACCAAGATATTCTCTCCCTTAATATAAATTCTGTTGTCCATACTCCTCCTGAGTACATGCGGAAATCTCTGATTGAGCTCCCCCTTTATACATGCTAAGATGTATCAATCCGTTCATGCTCCCCCTAAGCACATGCTGAGTCTGCAAAAATAGTTTTCAAAAGAATAACATGACTCTACAACTCAACTAAGTGAGTATGATCTTCCTATCACCAGTGACTCATACATACATCAAACTCCCAACTAAGTGGTGATACACCACTTTGACTCATCCACCCAACCAAGTGGGGTATACCAAATGTTTATACATGACTGAAAATAGAAATTATTACATCATCCTTCCAATGCATAGTGGGGGTACAAATTAGGTCTTTGCAATACCTTTACACCAAATGATATTCATGAATTTTATAACAAAGACCAAAAATCTAAACAAGACCATGATAGTCATCAGCAACTATCGTACACCATATATGATCTGCACCATAAGCATCTGTCACTAGCATCCAGACCTGTAACCTGCAATACCATTCTCTTGGCCAACCAACAATAAGTAGCAAGATGTATCATTTAGCCACATAAGCATCATCACAAAAGATTTCTAACCATAATGCCAACAATGCATTTATTCAAAGCATATGCTCCCCCTGAACCTGTTCCATCTATTCACTGTCAGATCTGATCATGCATAGATCAGCAAGAAGTATCAAGGCATCATCATCATCAAGTTAGGATCAAAAGCACTTCTAAACAACATCTTATGAGTACCAACACATTTCCACACATCATTAGTAGATTGTAACCATTATCAAATAGAGCAAATAATTGACTGAATCATATGAGACCCTTTTTCTTGAGTCTGTCCTACTGCTTTTCCTCAAACCAACATATACGCGATTGTGCAGCATCTACCTCACGTATACACACAACTTGTCTTTATGAAACTTGAGTTTGATATTTAGAACACCGAGGTTCCACACCTTCAGCTCCCTCTGAGTCTGTCATGTCTGTATACTCTGCTATGCCACATCTTTCTGACTGTACTTCCTTTTTCTTCCATATCTTCGACTGTGATGATGTTTTCTCCTTTTGGTATGGTGCCCAAAATCTTCTCCTGCATTCCTTTGCTATATGTCCAAGCTTATTACATGCATAACATCTTATATGTTTCATATTCATTCTATAGCAGTCAATGGCTTTGTGACAAAACATATTGCAAGAAAAATAGTATCCCTTAAAGTACCTGGAACGTGATGATCTTTCTGTGTGATGGTCTTGAACCATTCTACTTCTGCACCTGGCTGCAACATGCCCAAAGTTATGACATATAAAACATGTAACATTATTCATTGGAGGAAATAACAGTCTATCACTTCCACAGTTAGGAGTAAAGGATATTCTTTGAAGACTTTCTTTCTTTAGTTGTTAATGGGGTTGACCTCTCATCTCCTTGTTGAGCATTTCAGATTTTGTATTAGAGTTCCTTGCCTCACCTTGTGAGCTAGATTCACATTCAACAGATTCATAAAAAGCAAGACCAGTTTTGATAGCAGGTGACCTTTGACTACTAAGAATATCATCCAAAATCTTATTACTGTCTTGAAATCATAATAGTTTATCTTTTTCTTCTAATTTACCTTTCAAGATATTTACCTCAACCTGATGTTGTTCCTTCTTTTCCAGATATTGCTTCTTCAAGATTTCTTTAGACTTTCTTCCTTCCTCCACTTGTTGCCTTAGTTTGAGAATATCATTTTCTTGTTCTTCGATCTGCTCCTGCAGCGTTTGACGTACTCTAAAGACACACTCCAGCTGAGATTTTAAGATGATAACTTCTTCTTTTAGGGCACTCTCCCTTTTGTTAAATAGGTCTTGTTGATCTATGATTTTATCTGATGCTTCATTTGCTTGTTCATCTTCAATATGAGGTGATTCAGAGTCTGAATACTTGCTTCCACTTAATGGCAGGCTGTCACTGTTCCTTTGAGCTGTCTTCGTCTTCTAACACGCTTTCTTTCCCATTGTTCTATGGATCTCCTTCAAGCGATCAAGCTTCTACCAAAGGACCTGCTCTAATACCAATTGTTGGAAATAATACTAAGAGGGGGGGGGGGGGGGGGGGGGGGGGGGGGAATTAGTATTAGCAAATCACTAAATTTTTCATTTCCATAATCAGATTCATATACGCTACTTCAGTTAAGGGAACTTGCGTGTACACACAACTGTGTTCAATGCAACTAGCATATATCCAGTAAACTTATGATTTAGTTAATCCATTATATGTTGATCTTTAACCAGTGCATCAAAAATTCATTAACCATATAAACAATATTCAGGTGCAGTAAAACAGAATAGATCATCACACATAAGAGACACACATGAACACCATGATATAAGGTGGAAACCCAATGCCTTGGACCAAATACCATGGATCAATACCAAAATACCATGGTCCAAATACCACAGACCAAAACTTAGTTTTCCAACATGTACCTGCCTTTCCTTCTGTGAAAGTGCGTGTGTACATTATACACGCTTTTGTATATAGTGAACCTGCGTTTATACGCAATTTGGTATATAGTGAACCTAGGTATACCTTTTCGTATACATGACTTTGTATACAGTGAACTTGCATGTATACGCGGCTTGATATATAGTGAACTTGCATATACCTTTTGTTTCTTCATTCTTGTTGTTTACCTGCTATACTATGATGTTTCATCTGAGAATGTAGCCATCAAGGACAACACTTGTGTCATACCTGAATCATAATGCCAACAATAACCATTCAGAAAAAAAATATAAAGGAACCCACAACACCATGGATATTTAGGAAATGGAAAGGCTAGGAAAATCTACTATCAATCTTGGCAATCCTCCATTCCAATGATAGATCATAACCAAATAACCACATGCATATGCCATGCATGTGAAAACTAGTGAGGAAAACATACATTCAACTTAGTATCTATAAGAAAACCCGTTGTAGCTGCTGATCCCAATGTCCTCTTACGATTCTCTGCAGTTCCTTTGCTTTCTTGTTCCAAAACTCTAAGTATGCCACACTCCTCCAAGAGTGTTCCAAGAAAATTCTAAGTGTCCAAGAATATGAGAGAGAGAGAATAGAGATACAACTCCAAAACTCACTTGACAAAAGGTTACAAACTAATGCTCATAATCCTTTTTATTAATGAGACCTTTATTTTCTTCATTTTCCATTATTTTCCTTCATTTTCCTCCTCACATGAAATATGCGACCTTTCACCTCCCTTTTCTCCTAATTTCCATTATTTTCATAAATAAAATGCCAATAAATACCTCATGCCTTTCCAAAGGCTTTGCATTTCCTTAGCCCTTAATTAATCACAAGTGATCCCTATCACTATGTTTTTGCCCAACATTTAGCTTGGAATACGTGTCCCATGACCAAGGTGTTAATTTACCTTTATTAATTTTTACATGGATTTTTGAGTCTTGACTGAGGTTGTTACAACTCTCAATGAGTTGGGTGCAATGGCAATATTAGATTTTGATTCCACAAACTTTGAAAAAGGAGCATTTTGTAATTCCATATTCATGACAAATTATGGAGATCAAGTTAAGCCATAGGTAACACCTCCCATAGCCCGAGATGTTCAAGGGGGTGGGAGGGCATGTTACATAAGGGAGTGTTACATCACCCATAGGAATGGACATGGAATGACTTGCTCTACAACCTTTCTCTTCATCTATATATAATATGGCTTTGATGTTAGCTAGAATAGAATAGAAAGGGCTATTGTGGGTATCGATTTAGCTCAATTGATTGAATCCCATAAAAGGGATGGGTCTAGACTTGGAGCTTTTGAATCTTCCCTTGCCTCTCTTATCTTTTTAGAATTGCCCACTTAACTATAGATCTACCTAGTGCTGAGAGGGATAAAATCTCTCAAGATGGAAACCTCTTTTTGTCTGCAAAACGAAAGATTTGTAGCTCGAGAGATTTGATTCCTTTAGATACTTGGTAGATTTGGAGTTAAGATAGATCTATGCTGGTTCTTATATATATATATATATATCTATTTGGCATTTTTCTTTGACATGTTTAAAATTTATTTTTTTAATGTGATATGCATAATATTGATTATATATAGAGCTTAGAAAACAAGTTTATTGTAAATTGTAAATTTTTATATGTTTATTAATTCAATTTAAGTGTGACATTATGAAATATAATGATTAGGAATATGAAATGGTTTGAATGTCAAATTAGGGTAGGATCCATGGGTTGGTGTTGGGGATGATTACAAACTCTCGAAAGGAGTCCTTTATAAACTAAGGACATTACAGGTGTTGTCGTTAGCTGATGCATAGGCACAAAATCCCCAGGAGTGGGGCGGAGAAGGATGGAAAGTAACCCAACAGATAGGCCTAGAAAGTGGTGAAGTAGAGGAATGGTCTAGTTTTGTCAATCGTCTGGTGGAAAATTATATACATCTAGATCTCGAAGCAGAGGACTCCTTGGCATGGACTAAAAACTCCATTTTTGGGGCATATATGGCAAGGGGGGGATACAAGGTTTCCATGGAAGATTCTTTTTAGAATGAGAAACTAAAGTGGTGGCATAAACTTTGGAAGGCCCTGAGACCAAAAAACTAAAAAATAAAAAATACTCATGTGGCTAGCTATGAACAATTGACTTTTGACCTGGGACAATCTACATAAGAGGGGTTGTGAAGGCCCAAGTCGATGTGTTTTATGCAACATGGCCACTGAAACAATTTCTCATTTATTTACTTCTTGTTGTTATGTTGTTTCAGTCTCGATGAAGGAAACTCGATCCTTCTCCTCAGGCCTCTCCAAGCCAAGTGAAACGCTGATCCAGGGGTCTTAGAGCTGCTGGTCTGACCCTGGGGTAAGCTCTTATGGTGCTTTTCTGTCCCTATTTGTATATGGTGTGTGGTGGGCAAGGATATTAAAGACCTTCTAAGGAAAATGGATGCCAGAGGAAGTAACTACCTCTTTGGTTGTGTAGTGGACTATGGAACATATGAAAGCTCCAAAGCCTGTCAAGATACATTAGCTTCAAGAACCTACAATAGACAAAGGTTTTCCTTGGGATTTTTTTGACAATGCAAACCAAGGGAGCTTGGCACTGGCAATAGTGGGGGGAGTCCTCTACCTATTGTCAACCCACAATTTCAACATATGGTTTGCTCCAGGAAGAGGAACCAATAATAGGGTCGAATTGGATACTCTTTGGGAAGTTCTATGGGTGGCACAACTCAAAGGGGTCAACTACTTACAAGTGTTTGGAGATTCACAAATGATCGTCGATTGAGCTAAAAATAAAATTGAAATTCAAGTGCCACACCTTCAACACATGTTACAATTAGTGCATTCACTTTTCTCTCACTTCATAGAACTCCAGTTTACTCACGTATACTGTGAATTCGATAAGGAAGTGAACGAGCTCTCTACATAGGGGCTGGACTACATTCGGGGGACGCTTAGGATCCATGACCACCAAAGAGATCAAATGGTAGTTTTAACAATTGGGACCTCGTGAAGCTGAAGGCTATAATATGTTTTTTATAATGAACTCTTTAACTGCGATAATATAGAAGCAAAGATGCATGTAATGATCATTTTTTCTATGCAAGGGGCAAAGCCCATGTGTAAACATCTTGTTTTTGTTCTCTGTTCAAGAATATGAGTTGGTACAGTGTAGGATTCTTAGCTCATAAAGCTCTTCTAAAAGTCCTCATGCACAGTTCTGTTTATTTGAATAAAATAAAAGATTTTTTTCTAAGGGTATATATAACAAAATATATTTTAAATTCTTTTTAATTTTAATTTAGTAGATATTAATTTTAAAATTAATAATTGTGTTAAAAGACACTTTCTAATCCAGTATGGAAGAGATGTTGTGATGTCATGTCCTATTATGTTATGTAAATATTTTGACTCGATCAAATTACATAAAAATAAAAATAGAATAAGATTTTTAAAAATAAAATTAAAAATTAAAAATTATAATTATAATTAATAATCAAACTAATCTAGATTTATCATAATTTTAGATTTACTAGGTATCTCAAGGGATCAAATCTCTTTTCATTCTAAAAAAGATTTGCACCTCAAAATATTTAATCTTTCTCGACACTTAGTAGATCAAAAATTAAAACGAATCTTTCAACACTTAATAAATCCAAAATTAAAATGAATCTAAATTAATTTAATGTGAACATCTCACACCTACTATTGTAATAATATACTACATAGTAAAATCACTTTCATACCAGAATCCTTATCAACATTGTCATGTGTATCACCTGCAAACTACCCTTAACCCTAGTAAAGTCCCTTTCATATACTAAAGTCCCTCTCAACACTATCATTTGTCTCACCTACACAGTGCCCTTACCCCTTCCCTTACCCCTTCCAACATAAATGAATCACATATTAGCACAAGCCAATCACTTATAACCACAAGCCTGCCTTGTCACCTTTTCCTATGAAAAATATTCTAGGTTGACACAAGTCCAACCCTTGTGCTTGGTAACGAACAAAGAGCTTGACATGTTGAGTAAATGTTTTGGAATGAAAACAACACTAGGAAGAAAGTAAAAGAAGAGAAGGCGACCTCTTTGTAAAGGGACACACGTCGAATTGCAGGATTTGAAAACAACGTTGCATTAATAGCGGGGAGGACTATGTCTGGATAACAATGGGCATTTTTGATTAAATAGAGTCCATGAAGGCACGTGTCCCTTTTTAATAGTTACAATAATATATTTTTTTTATTACATTCATGGTTGAAATATTTCACTTAAAAAAAAAATTAAAAAAAATTAAGGGTGCACACACGTTTTCTAGGGAGGTTAGTAGATACACGCATTCTTTCTATTTTTTATGATTTCAATTCATATTTTTCAGTATGGTTGGTCCATACTTTTCTCTTATGGATAAGGAAGATAAAATTGCATAGGATCCCAAAATGGAAACTTCTGGGTGACTGTCCCTTTATGATGGTGGGAGTTAATTGGGATTTGATTATGTTAATTTGTGTCTTTTTTAAGATGTGATTTTAGATATCACATCAAGTTATGATGGAGCATTTTAATTTTATAATAATAATAACTGTGGATGATGAAATTACTAATTTATTTAATAAATTTATTGAAATTATTTATATTTGATCACATCTATTTTGCGTATAAAATGTGTTTTCTTCCAGTCATTTTTTTTTTTTTTTTACTTTTATATATATTAATCATGTTTATAACACAGGTGTATGTTATATAAGTGTATTTTTTTGGTTAAAATATATGAATTTGATTATCTTTTCCAACTTCTTTAGGATTCAATGAACCATATGATAGGTGTGTTTTTTTATAAAACATGTTATTTCAAGGTTTCATGTTGTCTCGTTCAAGTCTTTTATTAGCATTATGTTTCTTTTTTCTTTTAATTTTTCCTATCCTTGAGTATGTGGCAGTGTAACTTTATTGTTTAGTCTTTGTTTTTTATAAAATTCTAATATTGTTTTTTCCTATTTTTTACAACTTTATGTTATTTTGCATCTTTTTCTTTATGATTACTTAATTTTGTATGACTATAATTTGTATCCTTAAATTTGTTAAATTTAACTAGATTTGTGTTACATGAACTTCAACTATTATTATGATTTCATGTCCTTATGCTAGCGACCCCAAATAGTAACTCTTCCAAAGGTAGCCCCTTCGTAACTCCATATCATTATTTCCAATTTCCTTGGGTCATGTAGGCTACAACTCACTATTTTCAGTTCATTACTCTAAATTCTTCAATATTGGCTTTATTGTTCCAACAAATGACCACTTGACTAGGTTGCTTTCTTCTTTCATTGACACTCACTCTTTCATTCTTTCTTCTTGCTGGATGGGATGGTGAGATCATAATCAATGAATAATTTGGCTCTCTTTAACCTGCTTCTTCCTTGCATGATTTGAGCTTTCTCTCATTCATTTTGGAGTGTGACCTTGAATGTTATTGATCTAGCCTCTTAGATCTAGCGTTTGCCCATCCATCAAGTGATATATCTCAAGAAGGCTATCATTATCCCTATTTAGTATTGTGTCCTTATCTATGTTTTTTTCTTCACTCCATGGATTATAATATTATTTGGCATGCTTCATGACTCATGTTCATGTAGGATAATAGATCTCACCTCCTTGTATGTAACCGTTTTACTTTCCCAAGCCTTTCCCTGCTAAGTATTGGTAATCTTTACCCAAGTTTTGGAGTTTTGGAGTTTTGGAACCGTTCTTTGAACTCAGTTTCTAGTTCTTTAGCCCTAACCAATAATGTCTTCATTTCCTCACACATCAAGTTTTCCTATCTAATATTTCCTTCCTCTAGAGACAACAACCTCTCTTCTTAATATTGATCTTCTAATTGTTTTGTGTGTTTTGAAAGTGTTGGTTTTCTAAATTAGTTCCTTCGAGGAATAATTCCAAGGTTTGGATGGCTTTTTGTTAGCCCAATATTTTGTTTTGATTAATGGATTCTCTATTCTCTTCCATTCCCAACTTGATTCCTAGGCCCCAAATGGTGTTTAGGTCCATTCATTTGATTAATTGTATTTCATCCACTATTTCTCTTGGAGCTTCCATTTCTTTCTATAAAGATAAATCGATCAACTCCAATATTGGGTATAGAAAGTGATGGTTAATCTATAGTGTTTTTTTGGTTCTTCCTTTCTCCTCTTCTTATGAGAATTTCAACATCAACATCAATATAATTTCCTTCCCTTTACTCAACTATTCTATCAGCATAGTTATTTGTGGTTATGGAATCGAAGTTATCAACTTTCCTTAGTGATGTTTCTATTCATGTTTCATATTCAATAGTCTTGATCTCTATTTCAATATCCTCACATGCACCATTGGAATTTAGTGACTTATTCATTAACCCTCCTAGCATTTTGAAATGTAGTTATGGCATAATCATCTTTGCATGGAGAGCTATCATCCTACTAAACTAACCTGCACTCATCTAAACTAGGGTGTCCATCCATGCCATGGTGTACATCCTTTCTATTTGCATGACTTTGTTGTTATAAATTCTCTAAATCACCACTCCATTAAAACATATTTTTAATAGGTTCTTATAAGTTCTCATGTCTTATAAGTTGGAAGTATAGAATTTCAAAGAATTCTTTAGTTCCTTTTACTATAATCATAGTTGATGCATCTCTAATTGAAACTATACAATTACCTCATTATTGTTGAAATTTTCAATGTGAACAAAATCCTATGCTGATTGGGATTTTTCATAATCATAGAAAAATTATTCCTCTAACATTTTAATCAAATAATCCTTTACATCCTTTGTGGTTTAAATTCTTTATCTCTTGTATAATCCTTTGAATTCTATCACTTTCTATTAATCTAGATTTCAATTTTTCAAACTTGCATATTATATTGTGTTAAAGTTGGCAACTAGGGCTAAATTCCAGTTTGGACGGATCATTTGATGGAGATAATTATTGCACTGAATTCCTCTTTCGAAAAGGACCAAAATCGACCTAAAGGTCACCAAATTTGGACAAGGGGAAATATGTTTTTGAAGTGAAGCCCACACATGTGAAAATTATCAAGGTCAACCTCATCATCATGTAGTCTCATGAAGCCCAACAGACATGAATTTTGACCCTCAACAATTCATATAAATAATAGACACATCCACCCTCATTTGGTGACCATCATCACATAACACATTCTTCTCTTTCCTCATCTGATTGGTTCGTACACCTCATTGGGTAGCTGATCATTTCACGTGTGGCAGAAAGGAGGACGGATTTTAGGAGGCTAAAAATCTAAAGCTGTCTGCAACTTTGACCAGTGTTAACCAACGTTGACTTTGATCTTCTAGGTAAAATTTCAGTTTGATATTTTTGGCATCTTTCCATTTTGGTAGGCCGTACTATTTGGCACAAAAACGAAAGTGGTCTAGGCACTGTGACTTGGGCTGACCACAAAGATAAATTGCACATTTTGATCATAGAAATTCTCTCTCCTTTGACCGATTTTTACTGGACTTTATAGGATTGTTTTGGTTTAACTTTGACCAACAAGAGAGGCCAAGTTTCTCTCTCCTTTGACTGAGTTGTCGTGAAAGGATTTTACCAAACTTTGACTATTGTTAACTTTCTGGTTAGGGAAGAATTTGATTGCTACTGACTGAGGGTAGAATTGTACATATGACTAGGCTATTTTGGATAGTGGTATTGATCATCTATTTGCAAGCCAATTTTGAATTTATTGTACTCTTTCTCTCTCCGCCGAACTTTTGATATTTATAATAAGAAGAATTGATCAATGGTTTCCCCATCTTGGGGTTTTTCCCTGACATTATCCAAATATTGGTGTTCTCATGTCTTGGTTTGCCTTATGCATTTTATTATTTATCTTCTATCTATAATTATTGTCAATTTGATTAATGGTTTATGTGATTTCTACTGGAAATTAAGTGGAAATTATCATTGGGCTAATAGAAGGACACTGAAGTAATTGTTGCAATCATCGAACATACCATTGTTAACCAAAATTAACATGGTATCAAAGCCCAAGTGAAGACAAATCCCAAGCAAGAGGGAAAATAAATCACTAAGAGAACTATTGGAAAAATGTTATTGGACAAGTCTCCATGGCCTCTACATCTTACTTCAATAGTCAGAACAAGTTCAATGACAAACTTGACTATCATGCATGGAAGATGACTTTGGACCTGATTTTGGAGGAGCAAAAAGTATTGGACTATGTGTAGGGAAAAGTGGTGGATCCTCCTTCAAATGCACCTACTGCTGCGAAACCGAAGTATAGAAAAGGTGAGGCTAAAGCAAATAAAATTTTGATTGGCTCCATTCAAAAGCATTTGGTACCTATATTTCTGATTTTGAAAATTTCAAGGAAAGATATGATAAGTTGGTTGGGATGTTCAAAGTGAACAATGTAAATCAAATTCTCTTTATCAAGAACAATTTGAAGGATATCAAGATGGATAAAGGGGAGTATATCCAATCCTACTTCATGAGAATAACTCAAATCAAGAATGACCTGCTAACTATTGAAGAAGTTTTTGCCGACTGGGAGCTCACTCTCATTGCTCTTGGTGGCATTTGAAAACCATGGGATGTATTTACCACCACCATTCTCAACAATGACATGATACCTGGTTTCGATGAGTTATTGGCTAGATGCACTCAAGAAGAGATGAGGATGATGGATAGAGATAAATCGAACAATGGAAATGAATCTATCGCTTTCTCTGAACATCCAAAGAGGAAGAATGATGTTTGTCCAAGGAGATAGGGTCAAGGATCCAAGAATGGATTCAAAGGAAGAGGCAAAGGAAGATGCTACAATTGTAATAGGTTTGGCTACTATGCTAGAGAGTTCCCTCACAAGAAGAATCCTCCAAGGGATGATGACAACAACAATAACAAAAACAATTACAAAGGAAATGAAAATCACATGAATAATAGGTACAACAACAAAGGAAGGATGAATTCTCTAGCTGGTCGAAATGGAAATAGTCAACCTCCCAAAAGGACAAGAAATGAAAGGTATAATGAAAGTGTTGGATGTCGAGCCTGATTATCTTCTTGATTCAGAGGTATTGTTTCAGTCATGTTTGGACTCCAATTCTCTACGAGAGGGTGTGGGGGGGCTCCCCCCCCCTCCCCCACTATTTCTGCTTGGGGAGTCCAGGGGGGGGGGGGTGGGATGTTTGGATGCCCCCCCCCCCCTAGCAGGGGTTCGGGGCTAGCTCCCCTGAAGCTAAAAGTAGATGAAAAATTGCCTTGTAAAATATTGTAATTTCGTAGCCAATCTGGGTTGTTCATTAGGTGGATATGATCTAACGGTAGAAGTTATGTTAATTTAGGATTTTTTTCCCTAGAAGGATATCCTCGAATTATATGAGGGAATGTATTAAGACTGTGTATTATTATTATGAGTGAGAAAGAGAGAGGAGACTGTGTGAGAGGGAATAGGAAATAACAACGGATCTGTTGTGGGTTGTATCTCTTCATTTTGTTGGATAATATAAAAGGAAGGACTGGTTGTTTCTCCCTGGACGTAGCCCAAATTGGGTGAACCATGTATATATGTGTATCTCTTGTTCTATGCATTTCTAAATTTGTGTTTTCGTAATATTTTGTGTATTTCGTTGGTTCATTAATTAATTTCTAACAACTAGTATCAAAGTTGAAGGCTTATTTGGGAGATAAGATTCGCCAAGGTTTCTAAACATTTAGATAAATGTCCTTCCTTAAAAATTTCCCTGATCTTCTAACAGTAGTTTCAGGTGTTTTAGGTGTCTATTATTGTTGTTGTTGTGGATGTTGATCATTTTTATTTTCAAGCACCTTTACTTTTTCTATGATCTCATCAAGCACTGTGTATTCTTTGTTTTCCTTTTCCTATTTCTTTCCCTACATCTAATACTTATACAAGACCTTTTCATTGAATATGATATCTCTTCTCCTAGTGATTTTGTGATTTTCATAGTCATATAAGTGATAACCAAAATCATTAACACCATATCCAATAAAGGTACATTTCTTTGATTTTTCCTCAAGATTTATTCTATTTTCTTCATTAATGTGGACAAAGGCTTCACAACCAAAAGTCTTAAAAAATGATTATCCTACGATTTTACTTATCCATGTCTCCTTTGGAATACCACCATCCAAGGAACTTGAACGCCCTTTGTTTATTCGATAAACAACAATATCTACAACATCTGCCCAAAATTTTAAGAGAAATCCTGCATGCAATATCATGCACCTTGCATGCTCCATGATTGTCCAGTTCATCCTTTCTGACACACCATTTTCTGTGATGTTCGTGGAACTGTCTTCTCTTTGTGAATTCCATGCTCTAAATAATAGTTATCAAACTCTTCGTTGCAGTATTCACCTCCATTTTATAATCTGAGACACTTCAATTTCTTTCCTGTGTAATTCTCAACCAAAGATTTCCATTTCTTGAAAGTATAAAATACATCAAATTTATTTTGAATACAATAAATCCATGTTTTCCTGGTTGCATCATCAATAAATGTAACAACATCAATAAAAGTAGCATAATAGCGAGATCCACCGAGAGATGATATCTGAGTAGGTCCCAATACATGTGTATGTGCAAGCTCTATTTTTTCTCTCTTCTTTTACTTCCCAACTCAAATAAATCTGTCTCTCTTATGTTTTCCATAAACACAATTTTCACAGGAATCCAAATCAAGATGCTTCAAACCTAGAAACAAATTTCTTGAGTGAAGAATCTACATCCCCTTCTCACTCATGTGCCGGAGCATATGATGCTAGAGTGGAATATCTACTCCTGTGGAGGTTAAAGAATTAACATAATTAGAAATATTATTGCATAAATACAATGTACCAACCTTTTCTCATTTTTCTATTACCAGGGCTCCTTAAATGACCTTCTAGGTTTTGTCTATAAAAGTAGTTACACAACCATCAGCTCCCAACTGCCCTACTAAAATTAGTTTTTTTCTTCACATCTGGAAGATGCCTTACCTCCTTCAATAGTCATTAGTTTCCATTTTGTTTCTTTAGAAAAACTTTACCCATTCCAACAATTTTACAAGGTTTTTCATCACCCAAATGAACCTGTCCAAAATCTCCTTGAACATAGTCATGAAAATGTTATCATGTGTGCCATGGAATGAGGGCCCTAAATAATAAAATATACCACCCAGACATCAATAATATTCTCTAATGAAATAATAAATTCATATTGCAACACATCACATGTCACATTCACTTAATGATTGTTCTCTTGTTGCCCATCTCCTTCTTTTCCCTTCCAATATTTGTAATCTTTCTTCAGGTGTCCTTTCTTCCCACATTTCCAGTAGATTATCCCTAAAATAGATTTGTATCTTCCTTTTCTTTACTTACTGTGGTTTCGTGGGTTCCTTCCTGTTTCCATTTTTATTCCCCTAGTCTCTGCAGTCAAAGCATTACCTAATGTCTCACCGGAGTTTTTCCGTCGCATTTCCTTGCTAAGGATGGCACTGATTAAATCATCAAACTTTAAAGTACTATATCAAAAGATGTAGTTACTAATAGCCATAACTAGGTCATTCCAACTTTCTGGAAATGAGCACAAAAATAAAAGAGCCCTAACTTCATCACCAAAATTTACCCCTACATAACTTAACTAATTGGTAACCGTGTTAAATTCATAATGATCGGAAACAGATCCACCTTCTCACATCTTCATGTTAAACAAGTGATTCATAAGAAATACCTTATTCGAGGCTAAGAGTTTTTCATATAGTTTTTCCAAGGCCCTCAGTAGACCTTTTGTTGTTGTTTCCTTTGAAATATTGAATGTTACCGATGCCGCCAAGCACAACTGTATTGTTCCTAATGCTTTTTTGTGAAGAATCTCCCATTCTTCATCCTACATACTCGTCGGATTCTTTGTCTTTCCACTCAATGGTAGGTACACATATCTTTGATACATATAATATTCCATTTGCATCTTCCACATCTGGTATTTTGGCTGTTAAATTTCTCGACCCTAAACCTACCATCTTTTTCCATTGCTCCCACTCAAACTAGGAACCCTTCTCTCATGTGAATTTATTTGCCAAATAAACCTTCGACTTTGGTACCAGTGGTTAGAAATTAATTAACGGAGCAATGAAATGCACAAAATATTACGAAAACACAAATATAGAAATGCATAGAATAAGAGAAACACATATATATGTGGTTCACCCAATTTGGGTTATGTCTAGAGAGAAACAACCAGTCCTTCCTTTTATATTATCCAACAAAATGAAGAGATACAACCCACAATAGATCCATTGTTATTTCCTATTCCCTCTCACACAATCTCCTCTCTCTTTTTCGCTCATAATAATAATACACAGTCTCAATACAATTCCCTCATATAAATCGAGGGCATCCTTCTAGGGGAAAAAATCCTAAATTAATATAACTTCTACCATTAGATCATATACGCCTAATGAGAAACCTAGATTGACTACGAAATTACAATACTTTACAAGGCAATTTTTCATCTATTTCAAAGTAGGATTGGATATACTCCCCTTTATCCATCTTGATCTCCTTCAACTTGTTCTTGATAAAGATAATTTAATTTACATTGTTCACTTTGAACATCCCAACCAACTTATCATATATTTCCTTAGAAGTTTCAAAATAAGAAATATAGGTACCAGATGCTTTTGAATGGAGCCAATCAAAAATTTATTTGCTTTATCCTCACCTTTTCTATACTTCATTTTTGCAGCAGTAGGTTCATTTGAAGGAGGATCCACCACTTTTCCCTACACATAGTCCAATACTTCGTGCTCCTCCAAAATCAGGTCCACATTCATCTTCCATGCATGATAGTTAGGTTTGTCATTGAACTTGTCCTTAGTATTGAAGTAAGATGCAGAGGCCATGGAGACTTGTCCAATAATATTTGTCCAATAGGTCTCTTAGTGATTTATTTTCCCTCTTCCTTGGGATTTGTCTTCACTTGGGATTTGATACAATGTTAATTTTAGATAACAATGGTATGTTCGATGATTGAAACAATTAATTCAGTGTCCTTCTATTAGCCCAATGATAATTTCCACTTAATTTCCGGTAGAAATCACA
Source organism: Pinus tabuliformis (assembly GCA_031772625.1). Lineage (NCBI taxonomy): Eukaryota > Viridiplantae > Streptophyta > Pinopsida > Pinales > Pinaceae > Pinus > Pinus tabuliformis. The sequence goes on along the minus strand of CM062820.1, from coordinate 1,266,819,364 downwards.
CAAACCATTAATCAAATTGACAATAACTGTACATAGAAAATAAAAAATAAAATGCATAAGACAAACCAAGACATGAGATCAACAATATTTGGATAATGCCGGGGAAAATCCCCAAGATGGGGAAAACCATTGATCAATTATTCTTATTATAAATATCAAAAGTTAAGCAGAGAGAGAAAGAGTACAATAAATTCAAAATTGACTTGCAAATAGATGATCAATACCACTATCCAAAACAACCTAGTCATATCTGCAATTCTTCCCTCAGTCAGTAGTAGTCAAATTCTTCCCTAACCAGAAAGTGAACAATAGTCAAAGTTTGGTAAAATCCTTTCACAACAACTCGGTCAAAGGAGAGAGAATCTTGGCCTCTCTTGCTGGTCAAAGTTAAACCAAAACAATCCTCTAAAGTCCAGTAAAAATCGGTCAAAGGAGAGAGAATTTCTACGGTCAAAATGTGCAATTTATCTTTGTGGTCAGCCCAAGTCAAAGTGCCCAGACCACTTATGTTTTTGTGCCAAATAATACGGCCTACCAAAATAGAAAGATGCACAAAATATCGAACTATAATTTTACCTAGAAGGTCAAAGTCAACGTTGGTCAACACTGGTCAACGTTGCAGATAGCTTTAGATTTTTAGCCTCCTGAAATCCGTCCTCCTTTCTACCACACGTGAAATAATCAGATACCCAATGAGGTGTATGAACCAATCAGATGAGGAAAGAGAAGAATGTGTTATGTGATGATGGTCACCAAATGAGGGTGGATGTCTCTATTATTTATATGAATTTTTGAGGGTCAAAAGTCAGGTCTGTTGGGCTTCATGAGACTACATGATGATGAGGTTGACCTTCATAATTTGCACATGTGTGGACTTCACTTCAAAAACATATTTCCCCTTGTCCAAATTTGGTGACCTTTAGGTCGATTTTGGTCCTTTTCAAAAAGAGGAATTCAATTCAATAATTATCTCCATCAAATGATCTATCCAAATTGGAATTTAGCCCTAGTTGCCAACTTTAACACAATATCGTATGCAAGTTTGAAAAATCGAAATCTATATTAATAGAAAGTGATAGAATTCAAATAATTATACAAGAGATAAAGAATTTAAACCACAAAGGACGTGAAGAATTATTTGATTTAAATGTTAGAGGAATAAATTTTCTATGATGCTGAAAATTCCCAATCAGCACAGGGTTTTGTTCACATTGAAAATTTCAACAATAATGAGGTAATTGTATAGTTTCAACTAGAGATGCATCAACTATGATTACAGTAAAAAGGAACTAAAGAATTCTTTGAAATTTTATACTTCCAACTTATAAGACATGAGAACTTATAGGAAATTATTAAAAATATGTTTTAATGGAGTGGTGATTTAGAGCATTTATAACAACAAAGTCATGCAAATAGAAATGATGTACACCATGGCATGGATGGACAACCTAGTTTAGATGGGCGCGGGTTAGTTTAGTAGGATGATAGCTCTCCATACAAAGATGATTATGGCATAGCTACATTGCAAAATGCTAGGAGGGTTAATGAATAAGTCACTAAATTCCAATGGTGCATGTGAGGATATTGAAATAGAGATCAAGACTATTGAATATGAAACATGAATATAAACATCACTAAGGAAAGTTGATAACTTCGACTCCATAACCATGAACAACTATGATGATAGAATAGTTGAGGAAAGGGAAGGAAATGATATTGATGTTGATGTTGAAATCCTCATAAGAAGAGGAGAAAGGAAGAACCAAAAACCACCATAGATTAACCATTACTTCCTATACCCAATATTGGAGGTGATCGATTTATCTTTATGGAAAGCAATGGAAGCTCCAAGAAAAATAGTGGATGAAATTTACAATTAATCAAATGAATTGGCCTAGGAATCAAGTTGGGAATGGAAGAGAATAGAGAATCCATTAATCAAAACACAATATTGGGCTAACAAAAAGCTATCCAAAGCTTGGAATTATTCCTTGAAGGAACTAATTTAGAAAACCAACACTTTCAAAACACATAAAACAATTGGAAGATCAATATTAGGAAGAGAGGTTGTTGTCTCTAAAGGAAGAAAATATTAGATACGAAAACCTGATGTTTGAGGAAATGATGACATTATTGGTTAGGGCTAAAGAACTAGAAACCGAGTTCAAAGAATGGTTCCAAAATTACAAAACTCCAAAAGTTGGGTAAAGATTACCAATACTTAGCAGGGAGAGGCTTGGGAAAGTAAAACAGTTACATGGAAGGAGGTGAGATCTATTATCCTAGATGAACATGAGTCATCAAGCATGCCCAAGAATATTATAATCCGTGGAGTGAAGAAATAACATGGATAAGGACACAATACTAAATAGGGATAATGATAGCCTTCATGAGATATATCACTTGATGGATGGGCAAACACTAGATCTAAGAGGCTAGATCGATAACGTTCAAGGTCACACTCCACAATGAATGAGAGAAAGCTAAAATCATGCAAGGAAGAAGGAAGTTAAATAGAACCAAATTATTCATTGATGATGATCTCACCATCCCATGCAACAATAAGAAAGAATGGAAGAGCGAGTGTCAATGAAAGAAGAAAGCAACCTAGTCAAGTGGTCATTTGTTGGAACAATAAAGCCAATATTGAAGAGTTTAGAGTAATGAATTGAAAATAGTGAGATGTAGCCTACATGAGCCAAGGAAATTGGAAATAATGATATGGAGTTACTGAACATTTGGAGGAGGAGTTACAATTTCGGGTCACTAGCATAAGGACATGACATCACAGTAATAGTTGAATTTTTTGTAACACAAATCTTGTTAAATTTAACAAATTTAAGGATACAAATTATAGTCATACAAGATTAAGTAATCATAAAGGAAGAGATGCAATATAACATAAAGTTGTAGAAAATAGAAAAAAGTAATCAATGTGTCTAGTTTGGAACACAAGATGGAAGAACTATTATTTAAGGCCCTCATTCCATGGCACAAGTGATAGGAAACATTTTCATGACTATGTTCAATGAGATTTTGGACAGGTTCATTTGGGTGGTGATAAATGCTGCAAAATTGTTGGAATCGGTAAGGTTTTTCTAAAGAAACAAAATGGAAACCAATGAATATTGAAGGAGGTAAGGCTTCTTCCAGATCTCAAGAAAAATCTAATTTTAGTAGGGAATTTGGGAGGTGAAGGTTGTGTAACTAATTTTACAGACAAAACCTGGAAGGTCATTTAAGGAGCCCTGGTAATAGAAAAAGGTTGGTACATTGTATTTACGCAATAATATTTCTAATTATGTTAATTCTTTAACCTCAACAGGAGTAGATATGCCACATTAGCATCATAGGCTCGGGCACATGAGTGAGAAGGGGATGTAGATTCTTCACTCAAAAAAATTGTTTCTAGGTTTGAAGCATCTTGATTTGCATTCCTGTGAAAAGTGAGTTTATGGAAAATGTAAGAGTGTCAGATTTATTAGAGTTGGGAAGTAAAAAGAGAGAAAAAATAGAGCTTATGCATACACATGTATTGGGACCTACTCAGGTATCATCTCTCGGTGGTTCCCACTATTATGTTACTTTTATTGATGATGTTACATTTATTGATGATGCAACTAGGAAAACCTGCATTTATTGTATTCAAAATAAATTCGATGTATTTGATACTTTCAAGAAATGGAAATCTTTGGTTGAGAATGACATAGGAAAGAAATTGAAGTGTCTCAGATTAGAAAATGGAGGTGAATATTGCAACGAAGAGTTTTATAACTACTGTTTAGAGCATGGAATTCATAGAGAAAAGATAGTTCCAGGAACATCACAGAAAATGGTGTGTCAGAAAGGATGAACTGGACAATAATGGAGCATGCAAGGTGCATGATATTTCATGCAGGATTTCCCTTAAAATTTTGGGTAGATGTTGTAGATATTGTTGTTTATCTAATAAACAAAGGGCCTTCAAGTTCTTTGGATGGTGGTATTCTAGAGGAGACATGGATAAGTAAAATGGTAAGATACTCATTTTTAAAGACTTTTGGTTGTGAAGCCTTTGTCCACATTAATAAATAAAATAGAATAAAGCTTGAGGAAAAAACAAAGAAATGTACCTTTATTGGATATGGTGTTAATGATTTTGGCTATCACTTATATGAATATGTGTTGGCTTAATGGGCCCTGACCCAGGTTCAACATTAAGCAGCCAAGCAAATCCCTACACTACTTGCCCTTTTGGCATAAATCCACGGAGCGCGGACTGAAGTCTCACCTGAAGCAGTATGGGGGGATGCAGGAACCAAGTTTCCACACCCTGAGATGGTAGCGATGTCGCTTTTAGACCTTCACTCTACCTTCACACAGATCGATAAGCCCTTTAGGGCTTATCAATGTACTTCTCTTATTCATCCTTGAAGCATCCATGAAAGTCTCTGATCGTCCTTTGCAGACCCTAATTAGCCAATTTAGGTGCTTACATGCCTCTGTAATTATCCTTATTTCTGTGTCTACCCTAATTATCTTAAGTATTGGTTAACTTCAACATGCATTATGATTATCGTGCGTAAACAGATATTCTTACTTGAATTCATATGACAAAGTAAAATACATAGATTCACGCATCAATATAGCAATAATTCATAAACCCAGTATTCAACATAACATAATCGCAACATTCATAACATAAGTAAAATAACTCATACATAGATATCTCCAGAATAATTATCATCATTGATGGTTCAGATCTTCAGTATAGACTCTAACTTCCCTGCGCACGCAGCTGCAGGGGTCCGTGCACTCAGCTGCAGAATTCTATCCTAGGCCTTTGCACACTCACTTGCAAAGCCTCTTCCTATGCTAAGACTCTTTGCTCTTACCTCTCACAAACCCAAAAAATTACTTATAAAACTACCTTAGACTCTTCTAATGCTTTCTTTCTATACATTCCCATGGTCCACAGACCAAGGGCAGATCTCATTAAGCCGACACAAAATATCTAAACTAAGGGGGGAAACCCTTTCTTACTGTTTGCATATTCTCACTCCACGACCACAAAATGCAGAGACTTTACATTCTTTATACAAAGCTTGGGCCTGTAGCCCCAAAACTTGTGCTTTTAACCCCAAAATTGACATTAGGGGATCCGTTCCCAATAGGCCCCCAACACAAATCTGGTGACTCACCCTCAAGTCACTATGTTGGTGCAGAGATCTTGTCAGAAAGAGCTCCCAGCTCCACTTGTACCACTGCAACTTTGGCGGTGCACTGTGTTGCCGCTTACTTCACCTGCTCAACTAGCTGCTCTGTCGCGGGCTCTACGCTGTCTACTTGTATTTTCTTCTATTTTGCCTACAGACTGGCCAATTTCCCTTCAATGGAGGTAGTGAGTAGATAGGCTTTCTCTAGCCAAGGGCCCAATCTAGCCTTCAGTACTACCTCCTTACACTGAGCTGCATCCACCTGTTCCTTTAACACCTTTGCTTCCTGCAGCTTTGCTAACCTTTGCATAATGGCGACGATTGCGCCATTGCTTTAACCTCATCATATCTATGTTGCAGCTCTCGTGCCTCTGTTTCCAGCCTCTACACGTTGGTATCCTCTTGTAGGTTGGTGACTACTTCGAGTGACTACTCGAAGAGCGCAGTGCAGTCCTTAACTGCGACATCTACAACGGCTACTGCATCTTTGACAACAGGCACACGCTGCTCTTTAACCTCTGATGGAGTCAAAGGCTGGGCCCTTAACTCGAGCTCTATAGTTATAAGGTTCAGTTCAAACTAAACCTTAGCTAGCTCTATTATTTCTTCGCGCACTTCAGCAGTGAGCTTCCGAACTCTCACATCCACTGGCACATCTTTAGGAATATCCAGTTCCGGAATAGTCCTGCATGCCTCAACCACCACCTTGGTCATGTGCACATTCTTTTCCGTGATGGCCTTAAGAAGATCAATGGAAAAATTCTTTTTTACAACTGAGTGTTGTTCACCTTCTTCTCACTGATAACGTTCAGGGCGTGCTATTCCTGAGCCCAAAGTTCATCGATCACACCATCTTGCAATGTTTGAAGAGATTCACTTGGAAGCGGGGCCAAATTAGCCCAACCCTCTTGAGGGCACTAACAGTGGCCCTATCAGCTTTTGTTTCTATAGTCAGCACTCCATCCGGCATTGTTATGGCCTGAGGATCCAGCGTGCACACCATTTTTGCTGCCTCTAAAGTTCTAGGCCTCAAACTAGTTGACGCCGCATTGCTTTTCCCCACACTAGTCTATCCCTATGACACTTGGATCTGCAACTCGTGCAGACCCATTTAAATGGCACCCAAGGCTTGTTGCTGTTGCTTCTCGAACTGCTGCAGCAGTTTTGCGATCACAGCCCTCACCGAATCACTAATATCATTCAAATCACCTTCTGTCAAGGTGATTGGGTCGAGGGACATTTTGTTGGCCTTGGACTTCTTTCATAGCCCCACTTTCTCCTTCTCCATGTTGCGCTTAACCTAGAATGGAGTAGTCTCTAGGTCTGCTCCTCCCTGTTTGGATCACTACTCTTCCTCTTCTATCTCCGGGGAAGGATATTTCTGACTCCTATCAGAGTCGCACTTCTCTTCTTCCTGCCCTTCTGTCTTCTGTTTGGCAGCACAATCTGCTTTGGCTTTTTCCTCAGCCTCTTTTTTCCTCTTTTCGGCCAACTGTTCCATCTTTAGTTTGGCCTCTTCCTTATTACGCTTCACTACAGACTTGCTAGATCCAGTTGTCAAGTCTGAGGCTGTGTGCCACTTTGATAGCCAGCGGTCAAGGAACACTGCAATTGCATCGTTTGTGGCCAGGTATGGAAGGTCATACCACTTTTGATCAGGGTCCTTTTGTGCTTGCATGGAGACATAGTGGAAGTCCACCTTGAACTCCACATACTCTGCCAACTGTTTGAAGACAGTTGGTGATAACTGCGGTTTGCGGTTAATGGCCATGTTGATACTCATTTCCATCAAGATCCAAAATATCTTGCTATCCTTGACCCTTTGGGGGTCCTTGGTGGCCCAGAGCGAAGCAAACTTCACTGCTTCCATGAAATCCTGTGCAACTGGAGGAAACTGACTATCCTCCGGTAACTCCCATGTGACCAGTACTATGGATAGCAACAACCATATATAGTGAAAGGTTTTGCTTTGATCCTGCGCCTCTCTGCAGTTTGTGAGGAACTCTCTTTAGAGGTAGTGTGCCCAATTGAATTGTATGCCCTCTTTGCACTGGGCCTCTAATGATATGACTAGTGTTGACACTTCATCTACACGACACTTCCTCATAATTTTCCCAGCTAGGATCTGGGTGGCTACTTTGACCGCGGGGTTAGTTATACTAGAAATAAAGTAGTCACGTGGCTTCTTGATGAGCTTAAATTTGTCCTTCATTTGCTAGGTGAGGTCGCACTCACCTATCTTTTCGCCAAATTCCATGGTCAGATTTAATCCTGAATGCAACAGCCAAGTGATCCTATGGATCAGCATGTCATTGATCGGTATTGGTTCTTCTAACCATAAGAACCCATCGTGCACCAAGCATACCAGCTGTTTGATCACCATCATGGTTATGGGTGTGCGGTTGTAATGGGGTACCCATAACATGTTTAATAGTCCTGCCTTGTCCACCCCTTTTATCCACTTCCTTGGCTCCAGCGCGATCACACTAGAGTACTTATTGAAGACACGATGCATGAATTGATCGGTCGCTAAGTGGGGAAAGCGCTCCGTATCAGCTAAATCCTAGTCCTCCAGCTTTAAATGGGGGACACACGTTAGACGCAGTCCGTCAAATGTGATCTTGTCTAGTAGCAATGGTGTATGAAATGTGACTTTGCTCTTATCAATGTCCTTTGGGACCTTTGCCTTGCCTCAGCGTGGAGGAATGTATTCAGGCAGTTTAGAGATTGGGTCAGACCCTTCAACATCAACATCCTTTACCCCCATGTCAATGTCTTCCCCACCCATATTGATTTCTTCACTGTATTCTTCAGGTTCCAGGTCAACTACCTTGCCCTTCTCCTGCGCGGTGGGCTTTTCCTTCTACGGGTGGTTTCTAGGTGACGCGCGTAACGGCGGTGTCACTTTCTGCTTATATTTCTTCATTTTCAGACCCTCTTTGGTCAGCGTAGGCCTCAGCCTGTGTGACCTCGGCGATTTGGGTACCTCTCTAGGTACTTTTACACTTGCTATCTTTGGGGTAGCTTCCTCAGCTACGATTGCTACCTCTCGGGCAACTCCCTCAGCTGCCATTGCTTCTCCAGCACTCACGATTTTTGTAGGTGCCGACATGATGCTAGTAAAAAACTCCTAGATTTCCTTCGAAAACCTTTCAAATGCTAAACTCACTATCAAAGCTTCAAAGTTCTCACGGTTCATACATGCCTGAGAGCTCAAAATGCCAAGTGTTTTTCGCTGGGTAGCCACCTATAATTTATAGGCATTTTCAAATTCGAATCCGACTGTTCCCACAAAAATTCGTTCATAAATGCTAGATTGGCGGTAGATTTTCAAAGATATTTCTTTTAAATTCTGACTTAATTGCTGCCCCCCAGCTCCATTTAGCCATTTTCCCACTATCAAGTCATGAACAGTGACCATAATAGTCACTTTCTGGCTGCCTTGCATGGTCTCTCCTACAATAGCGTAGCTCCCCTCGCGCTTCTTCTGACACTGTGACAATCCTCCATTCCGCGCAGTACCCAATCGCGTAGCTCTTCAACCTGGGTAGTGTAGGTTATAGTCCCGCAACTCCTTTCAGCTGCCTGAAGTGCTAAGATTGTGCTTCCATCATGTAGTCATCAAGCCGGATCGTCGGTGTATGGCTTCAATCAGTTGCTATTCACCTTTCCTAGGAAGGGTTCCCCATTTAATTTTACCAACTAAACTACTCCACTGTCGGTAATCTCCTTGATGACATATGGCCCCAACCAATGCATCCGAAAATTTCCTGGAAATTTATCAAACTTGTTGTCATATAATAACACTAAATCATTTACCTTGAAGGTGCGTAGTTTGATGTGTCGATCGTGCCATGCATTTTCCCGTTACTTTTGCACTTGCTGATGGAATCCAATCTTCTTCCAATTCTACCAGCTGCGCGAGCCTTTCTTCCATGGCTCTGCGATCCACCATTACTGTGAACACCGCTATGTGCAAATTAGGTACAATGTATTCCATTGGCATCACATCTTCAACACCATAAATCAGCCTGAAAGGCATTTGTCCAGTCAGCTTCTTACAAGTTGTTCTGTAAACCCATAGCATCGCGGGTAAGCGCACATCCCAGTCATTTCTTTGTGTATTGCAAAACTTCATCAATGCGTTTTCTAGTATCTTATTAAACACTTTTACCATTCCATTAGCCTACTGGTGATATGGCGTGCTCTTTTGATGGTAAACTTGAACTTCCTCCATTATTGTGTTGATTGTCTCATTAAGAAAATCCACGTACTCAAAGAGGAATTTTGCTGCTGTCGTGCTTGTACAGTCCTTCACAGGTTGTGCCTCCACCCACCTAGTTAAGTACTCAGTCATGGTGATGATGTACCATGCACCCGTTTTCTTTCTTGGAGGTTGAATTTGTCCCACAAAGTCAATCACCCATTTCTCAAAAGGATGTAAAAATATCTACGGATTCAGTGGCATCTCATCCCTCCACAAGGTTCTGCCAGTCCTTTGGCATGCATCACATGCCCTACAATACACCTTTGAATCCTTATGCAGTGTCGGCCACCACAACCCAGCTCGTAGAATCTTTTGTGCTATTGCTTTTCCTGCATAATGACCTCCTGCGGATCCACCATGAGCCTCAGTGAGGATTCTGTTTCATTCAAACTCTGGCACATAACATCACAATATTTCATCTGATCCCATTTTGTACAAGTGCCCTGTAATGACAAAAAAGTTTGCCATGCAAACCACTAGTTCCTTCTTCTGTTGACTTGTATATCCTTCCAGAGTCATTCATGTCATAATGAAGTGTATAATATCTTCAAAGTGACTGTCCATGATTTGCACTGCAAAGAGTTGCATGCCATGCAGTCCTTCCTCCAAATTAGTAGGCTCCTCTCGAGTTTCAATGCGTAACAAATTATCCGGTCCTGCATTCAATTGTCCTGGTTTCACAATGACTTCAAAATCATATTCTTGGAACAAAAACAACCATCTGCATATCTTCCCCCCAAACACAGTCTTGTTGGCCAGGTATTTCAATGCAGAATTGTCTGTATACATATTAAAATGTCCGCCCAACAGATATTGCCTAAACTTCTGGAGCACGTGCACCATAGTTAATCCTTCGCGCTCAGTCGTGGAATAATTTTTCTCAGCGTTGGAAAAATTCCTACTTGTATATGCTATAGGATGATCAAAGTCCCCTTCAGCGGCTTGTGTCAGTATTACTCCCAGCACAATACATGACACGTCCACATGCACATGAAATTCCTTCTTCCAATCCAAGAAGACTAGGATCAGAGCGGTGACCATTTTCTCCTTTAGCACTTCCAATCTCTTCTGACATTCTTCATTCCAACAGAATGTAACATCATTCTTTAATAATTTTTCCATTGGCGCGGTGATCTGGGCATAGCTCTTTATGAATTTCCTATAGTATCTGGTATGCCCCAGTGTTGCACGTAGCTGTTTCACACTCCTTGGCACCTCCAAATTGATTATGACCATGATCTTTGCAGGGTCTACCATCAAGCCTTGTCTGCACACCACATGACCCAGCAAGATCCCAAAAGGGACACAAAACAAACATTTCTTCAGATTGAGTGCGATCGGGTACCTCTAGCATGTATCTAGCATCAAGCACCGACTTTCCACATGGCACTTTACCAATCGAAACACTATCCAATCATCAAAAGATACCTCCTGAAATTTATGAATGAAGTCCTTTGAACGCCGTGATGACTACGTGCGAAAATATCGCCGACGCATTCTTTAGCCCAAAAGGCATTACAGTTTACTGAAAGCATCCCCACTCGGTTGTGAAGGTCATCTTACTTCTATCCTCGAGTGCGATTTTGATCTCATGGTACCTAGAGAACCCATCAGTGAACGAATATGCTTCTTGGTGGCCAACATTATGCAGCACCTCATTAGTGAACGGAGTTGGGAAGAGATCATGAATGCAGACGTTAGTCAACTTCCTGAGACCTACGCATATCCTTATTTCATACTTCTACTTCTTTTCCTAAACTACTATTGGGCTCACCCAATCAGATTCTTCCACCGGTTCAATAATACCTGCTGGAAGCATTTTATCCAACTCTAAGCAGACTTTTTCTTTATACTTCGGATTGAGGTGGTAAGGTCTTTGCTTCACAGGCTTCGCATCCAGTTTTAGGATGATCTTCATGACACCCAGTCCCCTATTATCCCTTTTATATTTGAAAACTTCGTGGGGAACAGATCCTAATATTCGCGTAGTAATTCAACGACCTTATCTACTTTCGCATCATCCCAATAGTCCCCAATCTTTGAAAACTTTGATTCTGCCTCCGTGCCAATGTTCACCTGTCTAGTTTTGAGTGGCTCTATTATGTTTGGGTTCTCTAATTGCAGTCCCTAAAATTTGCGGTGACCTTCAGTATCTAGGATATTAATCTTCCTCGGGTCTTCGTCTTCTTCTTCCACTGTTACATTGTAGCACTCCAGCGCGTGGCTCAGCTGGGTGGTCCAATAAGGTTGAATCAAATCTAGAGGATCCTACGTGTTGTAGGGAAAAGTATCCGATTCGGATGACCCTATCCCACTCTAAGGGTGATAGTACCTCAGCAACAACTGTGAACAAAACTACTTAAGGTTTACTTCTTTATGAAAGCAAGAGAGAATGAAGAAATGCACTAACCGTTGCCTTGCGCTTAATATTTGCTCCAATCTCTTCTCTTTGCTGCTTGCTCCTAGCTCTTTGCTCTTTTGCTAGCCCAGCTACAATGAGATCCTGCAAAATAACAAAGAAGGAAACTACAAGAAGCATGCATTCATAACTGATTCAAGGATTAGCGTAAATCAAATATACAATCATCACAATACATTATTGAAACAAATGCATATAGAAGAACCTCAATAGCTTTTATTAATGGAAGAAGTAAAGTTCTGAGAAGGTTACAACCATTGAAGGCTCCAATCCAGCAACACCTCCCAGCAGAAAGAATTTCTCCTCTTCACCTCCTTCAAGCAATCACCCAATAGTTCTATAGTGAAACCAACAGCATATCATTACTTTGCACAAAATTCCAGCCTCCTGAGCTCATAGGAGAGAGCTCAATATATAGATGAATTGAGAAAGGATGAGTCAGCTTGCAACTGATGTGTAGCTGCCTTGCGTCCTCCCTCTCTTCAGTTGATCTTCAGTTCTTGAGTCCACTTGGAGAACCTTGCTTCCACTTGGAGAAACAGAGCCTCTGACTCATCACAAGGCGAAATCCCTGATCCAAGTGTCATTTTTGGAAGATTCCAGAGCAATGACTCAGTGTGCCACTTGTCCCATCTCGCTCAGCGTAGGTGGCCTTTGTTCTACCTGCTTTGCAACGCAGGTACACCATGGAGGAGTTGAGTTTCAGCGCAGAAGCCTAGTGGAGCACCTGCTTTGATTTTAGGATTGCTTGTTTTTGAGTGTTTTCAGGTGGAGAACTGATCTGAGAGCTGTTGGTTTGCTGACCTTGTTCCTCTAGGGGTAGGAACATCATGTTTAGGGACTTTGGATCCCTTGGATTATTGAAAATTCATGCCTGATGCTGCAAGGCACAAAATTGTCTATAACAGATGCCCCCTAAAGTATGAGGTCGTTTATCGGGTGAAATGCTTTATTAGGAGGATCCGAAGTTCATTCAATCTGCTGAGAAGTGTCATGTAATAAGATACAATACAATACATTATTTTTCATACTTTTTCATGATCTAGCTGAGGCGGGCATTCCCATGCTCAGCTTTATAAATTCATTTTGGTACATAGAACAGACGATCGTCTGATGGTAGACTGATAATTCTCTGCTGAAATTATCATCCTTTGAGAAGGATGATCATCTGCTGCAATGATGTACACATCAAATGTCTTTATATCCTGAATATATATCGCAGCCCGGATGGATGGAACTAGATCCGGGGTCTTCAATCTCTTCCGATCTTCACTCGATGTACAAGTCGATCCATGTGAGAATTTCTTGAAGTCGAACATGGAAAGACATCGCTTGATTACCGGTCAATGATGTAAACCGTTAACAAACGCGAGAGGAATCACCGATAAGGATGATGACCCTCAAGGTACAGCAGTACAATTCACGTGGTGGGAATAAAGGACTTGGCGTCAACCACCATGCAAAATCTTCTGGTCGAAGGTCATTGATGTATACCTGTCGCCGGAAGTGAGAAACTTGCCATTGAGGCATGCAAGCTTCAAAGTACTGAAGGGGTTGTTCCTAGATAAACTCCTTGGATAATGAGCTGATGTCGACAAGGAGCGATCCGTCAAAGGAGGGCCTTAATGAATCCCACATCAGTGACACGAAACGGAGCTAGTGATTGTGATGAGGTGAAAACAAACTGTGATGTATGATTCAGGGTGGCGGTCATGAAATGGATGAAGGACAATGTATGGCAGTGGATGGGACACGGTTGACTCTTTGCAGAACAACATCTCTTGAACATATAACGACACTGATGTGATGGATCGGTAGCATTACCCCAAATGTGGATGGTGTGGCAAGGACCATGGTGATGAGACCGGTGAATGAAACAACCCAACCCGATGTGATACGGAGGACAAAGTGTCATGTTCAAGAGCGACTTGCTACCATTAAAGCTGTGAGGTTCTCCCAATTTTTCCCCAGTCATTGCTGACCAGTACCTCTTTATTTTTGTCAAGCTTGAGGAGGATAACATATGCTTGTTCTATAACCTGCCCTTCGGGCAAGCCCATCGCTATGTTTTAACGAGCCTAGCGATAGGGAAACTCATTCTCGTCTAAAGACAAGTTTGTCGCTATTTAATGAATTTTAACGAGTCTAACGACAAGGATAACTCGGTCCTTTTCATTTTTAGAGAGTCTGAAAAGGTACATAAAGTCAACTCCAGAATTCCTTTTTCGTCATCTAATCCCTTAAGTCCGAAAAAGTATAAAACAATACAGAAGGGATGAGTTTTCGGTACTTTTAACGAGCCGAACAAAACAAGCGCTCGATCTTTTTGTGCAATAATCCCTCAGGTCCAAAAAGATTAAAATCTAAAGGAGGGATAGCTCTTCTTGTCGTTTAACGAGCTGGAAGGCCAAAACTCGGCAAACTTTTCATATTTTACGAGTCAGGAGAAAAGAGCTCAAAGAAGACTCGTCTTTTGAGGAACGAGTGATGGACAGGGCAGCAGCAGATTCCAGGTACAGGTTGGAATATTCCAATCACGGCAGTGTCATAAGGATGGCTTAGTGAAATCACTCTTCGCAGCTGTTCCTCAAAATGGGTAAACAATTATATGGAGATGAACGATTGGCCAAATGAACGGTGGAGGTGAGACTGCAAGAACACGACCAAGGGCTTTAATATGGCTGTCAAAGGTTACATTTACCAAGGTTATTTACCGGTTCATTTTTTCTGGGTGAGCTTGAACTCTAGGGGAAGATTGCTCACAACTTATGTTTATTTTTAAACGAGCATGAACTATGTGCTAAAACTGCTCGGATCTTGCGTTTATTTTTTAACGAGCATGAACTGTGTGCTAAAACTGCTCGAAAGCTTATGTTTATTTTTTAACAAGCATGAACTATGACGCTAAAACTGCTCGGAGATAAGTTCGCATGCCCCCAGCATAATAACGCAAATCGAGGTGCATGCCCCCCAAGCTTCATTGCATTCAACTCGGTGGTTGGAATGAAGGTTTACCTTTGAGAAAGGGGATTTGTTTCATTTTTTAAAGAGGTTGACACAAGATAAGAACCGTCCTCTGACTCCTTGTTTCATTTTTTAACGAGGTTGACACGAGATAAGAACCGTCCTCGGAGCCCACTGTATTTACAGTATTTCCATTAGGGCGATGATCCATGCTGACAAAATGTTTAGGAATCTTCCGAATCCATTAGATATAGAAGATTTCATATTGTAGGTTTCCACTGTGGCCACTTCTGCCAGATTTCTTGCAGGCGGTAGGGCAAAAGTACCCATTAAGGCAGGGTCTTTTAGGAGACCTACTCCAATATTTTGAAGCGAATGATCGCTTCCATGGATCATTGGAATGCTTCTCGTAACTTGTGAACTGTCGGGGAGGAAAGTTTGTTGGTCGACGACTGTAATCCCTCCTTGAAAGGGAAATGCAATCTTCCTGAAGTAGGTCGACACGACTGCGGCCATGGCATATATCCAGGGCCTTCGACCAGAAGATTTTGCATGGTGGTCGACGCCAAGTCCTTTATTCCCACCATGTGAATTGTACTGCTGTACCTTGAGGGTCATCATCCTTATTGGTGATTCCTCTCGCGTTTGTTAACGGTTTACATCATTGACCGGTAATCAAGCGATGTCTTTCCATGTTCGACTTCAAGAAATTCTCACATGGATCGACTTGTACATCGAGTGAAGATCGGAAGAGATTGAAGACCCCGGATCTAGTTCCATCCATCCGGGCTGCGATATATATTCAGGATATAAAGACATTTGATGTGTACATCATTGCAGCAGATGATCATCCTTCTCAAAGGATGATAATTTCAGCAGAGAATTATCAGTCTACCATCAGACGATCGTCTGTTCTATGTACCAAAATGAATTTATAAAGCTGAGCATGGGAATGCCCGCCTCAGCTAGATCATGAAAAAGTATGAAAAATAATGTATTGTATTGTATCTTATTACAGGACACTTCTCAGCAGATTGAATGAACTTCGGATCCTCCTAATAAAGCATTTCACCCGATAAATGACCTCATACTTTAGGGGGCATCTGTTATAGACAATTTTGTGCCTTGCAGCATCAGGCATGAATTGTCAATAATCCAAGGGATCCAAAGTCCCTAAACATGATGTTCCTACCCCTAGAGGAACAAGGTCAGGAAACCAACAGCTCTCAGATCAGTTCTCCACCTGAAAACACTCAAAAACAAGCAATCCTGAAATCAAAGCAGGTGCTCCACTAGGCTTCTGCGCAAAAGTAGCGGAGTCGCCAGTTTGTTGTAGGGAAAAGTATCCGATTCGGATGACCCTATCCCACTCTAAGGGTGATAGTACCTCAGCAACAACTGTGAACAAAACTACTTAAGGTTTACTTCTTTATGAAAGCAAGAGAGAATGAAGAAATGCACTAACCGTTGCCTTGCGCTTAATATTTGCTCCAATCTCTTCTCTTTGCTGCTTGCTCCTAGCTCTTTGCTCTTTTGCTGGCCCAGCTACAATGAGATCCTGCAAAATAACAAAGAAGGAAACTACAAGAAGCATGCATTCATAACTGATTCAAGGATTAGCATAAATCAAATATACAATCATCACAATACATCATTGAAACAAATGCATATAGAAGAACCTCAATAGCTTTTATTAATGGAAGAAGTAAAGTTCTGAGAAGGTTACAACCATTGAAGGCTCCAATCCAGCAACACCTCCCAGCAGAAAGAATTTCTCCTCTTCACCTCCTTCAAGCAATCACCCAATAGTTCTATAGTGAAACCAACAGCATATCATTACTTTGCACAAAATTCCAGCCTCCTGAGCTCATAGGAGAGAGCTCAATATATAGATGAATTGAGAAAGGATGAGTCAGCTTGCAACTGATGTGTGGCTGCCTTGTGTCCTCTCTCTCTTCAGTTGATCTTCAGTTCTTGAGTCCACTTGGAGAACCTTGCTTCCACTTGGAGAAACAGAGCCTCTGACTCATCACAAGGCGAAATCCCTGATCCAAGTGTCATTTTTGGAAGATTCCAGAGCAATGAATCAGTGTGCCACTTGTCCCATCTCGCTCAGCGCAGGTGGCCTTTGTTCTACCTGCTTTGCAACGCAGGTACACCATGGAGGAGTTGAGTTTCAGCGCAGAAGCCTAGTGGAGCACCTGCTTTGATTTCAGGATTGCTTGTTTTTGAGTGTTTTCAGGTGGAGAACTGATCTGAGAGCTGTTGGTTTGCTGACCTTGTTCCTCTAGGGGTAGGAACATCATGTTTAGGGACTTTGGATCCCTTGGATTATTGACAATTCATGCCTGATGCTGCAAGGCACAAAATTGTCTATAACACTACGGTATCCTGAAGATCGCTACCTTAACCTCCCACAACACTTCATCGATACATTCAAACCCATCCTTAAAGCTGAACGTCATCAAAAATCCTTGGCGCAAAATATCGCATTTTTCAGTGCCATGGCAGAGCTCCGTCTCCAAGTACCAATTCATCGGTATAACATTCAAAGTATGAAAAACATATATACCCACTCCATATGAGGCTTCACTCCATACGCTTTAGTCCATTTGGCCAAATGGTCGCACGAATCATTTCTACCATCGTACTTTTTTGTTAGCAGCACTTGTGGGTGACCAAACCACACTCTCATCATTTTTCTATATACGCGCCAATCATCAAAACTATCCTTGTGTGTGCCCCACCATCCTACAAGCATAGCGCCCAGTCCAAGGCCTAGAAGTAATTCTTCTCTAGCACTTCTCTCTCAAATGCATCAAAAAAGTGATCAACATCAGTTAAACCATCATATTAAGGAAGATTTCTTACCTCTGATGATACACAACACAACGACTTGGTCATCATATTACAATGCGGTGTAGATACTTCATGCAGTAGATTCTACAAGAGCTCCAGTTCCTCATTTGAATATGACGTGCATGAACTTTCACGATCTCATGCAATAAATCCATTTGCTGTCAAATTCACCCAATCCTGATCTTGCATCGTTATCTTGTAAATCTGGTCCAAATCATTGTCACTTTCATAAATGTGGACTGGTTCAGTATAGTACGGTCCTTCTTCAAGGTCTAGTGGCACCACTGTGCAAAGAGATTTCTTCTCAAATATCATCTTCTACTTCTTTATATTGATTATCCCATTCATGTCAGTGGCCCAATCGTTCCCAAGGAGGATGGGGTAGGGATTACTGTCATCCATAATCTCTATCACTTCAAAATCAGCTAGTGCACTTTCACCTTCAATATCTACTTTTACTCCTTGCAGTCGTCCCATGGGGATGATATTCTGCTAGTTCGCCATCCTTAACTGAATCGTAGACCATTGTAGCATAGGTCTCCCCATTCTCTCCCACGTTTGTTTAGGAAAAACATTCGTGTCAGATCCTAGGTCCAAGATAACTTGGTCCATTTCGTATTCTCCTATTTAGGAAAAACATTCGTGTCGGATCCTAGGTCCAAGATAACTTGGTCCATTTCTTATTCTCCTATCTATGTGGTG
The DNA here is from genome assembly GCA_031772625.1 of Pinus tabuliformis. Taxonomy (NCBI): domain Eukaryota; kingdom Viridiplantae; phylum Streptophyta; class Pinopsida; order Pinales; family Pinaceae; genus Pinus; species Pinus tabuliformis. The sequence continues at coordinate 1,266,800,958 of CM062820.1, read as the reverse complement.
AGTCTCATCTCATGTCCAGTTCTTTCCTTATTCTTACCAATATTTCTAACTATGCGCAGTTCATTAGTAGCATTTTCCTTCCCAACGCACCTATTGATAAGTTCCTACAGTCCCTTCACAACCTTGCTATCGCACAGCAATTTCAGGCAGGTCTCCAAAAACATTGTAATCATGAACGAGTCCATTTCTTCAGCCGACTTCTCCTGACTCCCTGAGGTAGAGGCCTCAGCGAAGCTTTTCTTTGCTTCCATAAATGTTTCATTTGCATGTTCTAGATCAAACCCAATCTCCTTTTTTGGTGCTTTGTGGACCCACTCACCTTCTTCAAGCTGCTTCCCCTTATCTTCACCAGTCGTTACCCCACTCCAAAACACAATATTTACCTTAAGATCTTCCTCACGAGGCTCATCCCTCATCACCTGCAGGTTCTAAGTCAGCTATTGAGGTTGCGCCCCCTTCTCGCGTATCTTAGCCAATAATATAGGAAAATCCTCCATTGCATGGTCAAACTAAGTACAGTAGCAGCATGATAGACGTGTCGAATTTGGGCAGTCTCGTGCGTAGTGTCCTGGTCCTCCACAATTGTAACAAATGACATGCTGTCAACCTCTACCAGGTCCTCCTCCACCTCGGCCTTGTCTGCACCCCTGATGCTCGCCTCACACTCCTCCAGCGCCTTGGTCTGGAGGCCATCTTTCTGCGTACACCCTATATGCAGGTGTCCTGTCCATCATTAATTCGTAACTCCGAAAATTGCACTCATCATGACCCACTGATTGATAGAAGTTGAAGAAGAGTTGTTACAGTGTCTGTACGAATTTCTGTAGCAAATGGCAATTTTCTGTCGCATTTTCCCAGCTACCTAACAGATAGCACACCATAGCATGGACCCTATACTTGGCCTTGCTACAGCTTTTGGCCTCAGAGGCATTGGTCCCCCTGCTGCAACATAATTTGCAAAAACTAGACAGTGATCTTTGTCACGCCCCTAGCTTTTTCACTTTAGGCACCAAACTTCTTCGCGGACCTTGGGCCATGTTGTTCTATCTTTCTTCAGACTTTGGATTTTTATGCAAAGGTTTTGCAACTACACATGAATATACTAAACCCCCAGATTAACATCTTGCATTAGTGTCTCATGCAATCTCATCGCGATTTCCAGAGCTTTCACTTGGGTCCCAATCTTTTGTTGTGATAGCGCAACCCTTAGATGAGGTAGGAGCGAGGCCACAAACCATTCACAGTGCTGCCCATCAGTCAGATTCATGTTAGTCTAATGGTTCATACACTTCAATGTCTGATCCAAATCCTAGGGTGTCTCACCAGGATTCATCATGATCTCTTTGAATCCCACAATTTATTGCGCTTCAAACTTAGGTCTATTGAATTCCTTTTTCAATGCAGTTTGGATATCTGCCAATGCAGACATCGGGTTAGCAGTGCAGTACTTAATGTACCATGTTAGTGTGTGGTCCTGAAAAGCACTAACCAACGTTGCTTTTTTCATTTGATCATCTGTGATACCCTGAGCTTCCCATACAGCCTTCGTGACAAACCAAAACTGGTCTGCATATTCACTTCCCATGCCCTTGAACACATGTAGCTTTATGGAGTTCTCCATATTAAATGGTGGCGGAGGTGGCAGTGGTGTAGGCGAAGGCGTATGCGGCGGAGGTGATGGAGGCGGTGTGGGTGGGTGAGGTATTCATGGGCACCCTTGCTTTATCAACTGAACAACGCTATGCGGAGAAGCTTTTGCTGCTTCCTCGTCGTCACTCAAAGGGGATTCAATTAGTGGGACATATTCAGGGCCTATTCTTCCCTTGTTCCTGAATGTCCTTCCACTTCGCGTAGCCCCAAACATCAAGGTAGCTGGATAACCCGCTTTTCACACAAGAGCATCTTAATCCAAGTATTTAATGATTTTAAATAATTACCTTGCGGTCCCTTGAAGAAGTGACGCTTTGCTTCGCTTTAACTGACCGAGGTATCGATCATGAACTCTGTCACAAACCCTCCTATGATATGATTGAGCCAATGATTGATAACGTGCACAGTATTATCTTCAGAGGCTTCTAATCTCTGCACTAACTCTGGGGTCCAAACAACTGGACTGTCAAGCCTCCACCTCCCTTGACCGTCTGCCAACTTTGTGATCCACTCGTATAATTCAACTGGGAAGGAACAGATGAATATTTTGTGTATCTATTTGTACAGATATCTGTCCAACCACTATTCTTTCGTCAATCACAGATTCCTGTTTTCTTGCGCCGCAAATTCATGGATATTTCTATCCAACCAGTCTTCGATCTCTTTCTTAGTTTGATTCCAATGATGTGACATCACAAATCTCATTATGCAGATCCCGGTCTCGACAATGAAACCATTTATTGGCTTGATGGGCCCTGACCCAGGTTCAACGTTAAGTAGGCAAGCAAACACCTACACTACTGGCCCTTTCGGTATCAATCCATGGAGCATAGAAAGAAGTCTCGCCTGAAGCAGTATGGGGGGATGTAGGAACCAAGTTTCCACACCCTGAGATGGTAATGATGCTTCTTTTATACCTTCTTTCTGCCTTCGTGCAGATTGATAAGCCCTTTAGGGCTTATCAATGTACTTCTCTTATTCATCCTTGAAGCCTTCGTGAAAGTCTCTGATCATCCTTCACGGACCCTAATTAGCTAATTCAGGCGCTTATGCACCTCTATAATTATCCTTACTTATGTGTCTACCCCACTTAGCTTAAGTATTGGTTAAATTTAACATGCATTATGGTTATCGTGCATAAACAGATATTCTTACTTGCATTCATATGGCAAAGTAAAATACATAGATTCACGCATCAATATAGCATTAATTCATAAACCCAGTATTCAACATAACATAATCACAACATTCATAACAGAAGTAAAATAACTCATACACAAATATTTCTAGAATAATTCTCTTTATTGATGGTTCAGATATTCAATACAAACTCTAACTTCCCTATGCACATAGTTGTAGGGGTCCATGCACTCAGCTCCAGACTTCTATCCTAGGCCTCTACGCACTCAGCTACACAACCTCTTCCTACACTAAGAATCTTCACTCCTAGCTCTCACATACCCAAAAAATTAATTAGAAAACTACCAAAAACTACCTTAGACGCTTCTAAGACTTCCTTTTTATACATTCCCATGGCCCATGGACCAAGGATGGATCTTGTCAAGCCGACACAAACTATCTAAACTAAGGGCATAAATCCTTTTTGATTGTTTACATATTCCCGCTCTGCGACCACAAAATGCAGAGACTTTACATTCTTTATACAAAGCTTGGGCCTTTAGCCCCAAAACTTGGGCTTTTAACCCCTAAATTGACCCTAGGGGACCCGTTCCCAACATTATGAAAATCACAAAATCATTAGGAGAAGAGATACCATATTCAATGAAAAGTTCTTATATAAGGATTAGATGCAGGGAAAGAAATAGGAAAAGGAAAACAAATAATACACAGTGTTTGATGAGATCATAGAAAAGTAAAGGTGCCTAAAAATCAAAATGATCAACATCCACAACAACAACAACAACAGACACCTAAAACACCTGAAACTAGTGTTAGATGATCTAGTAGGATAAGTAGACCCCCTGAATGATACTCTCCTTCATTAAATTATCTATTTTTGAATGATTCTAGTGAACTAGAAAGGTATGAAGAAGTAATGCAAGTAGAAACCATGAAGAAGTGAGAGCAAGGAGTGGAAGAAGATATGGACTCCTTTATGCAGAACCAAGCTTGGGACTTAGTCAAGTTTCCTGTTGGTAAAACAACATTGCAGAAAGAAGATGGAGGTAAGCAGAGGTATAAGTATAGACTTGTGGTGAAGGGATTTGCATAAAAGAAAGGTGTAGACTTTGATGAATTTTTTTTCTCTTGTTGTTAAAATGACTTCAATTAGAACTATTTTACATCTAGTGGCAATAAAATTTGTATCTTGAGAAGTTAGATGTAAAGATAGCCTTTCTCCATGGGTATTTGGAGGAATAAATATATATGCACCATCCACAAGGGTATGAGGTCAAAGAGTAGGAAAAATTAGTGTGCAAATTGAAGAAGAGCTTGTATGGGTTAAAACAGGCTCCAAGGCAGTGGTATCTAAAATTTGACAGGTTTATGTCTGAACAAGGTTATACTTGATGCCACTCTAACCATTGTGTTTATCTTAAAAATAAAAATGATGGAAGATATATTATATTGTTATTGTATGTAGATGACATACTTGTTGCAAGGTCTAACATGCATGAAATAAATGTTCTAAAAGGAAAATTATAAAATTTACAATGAAGGATTTTGGTGCTACTAAAAAATCCTTGGAATGAGAATAACTAGAGACAAGAAAAATCACAAATTAACATTGTCTCAAATTGAGTACATAGAAAAGGTGTTGGAAATTTAATATGCAGAATGAAAAACCAGTTGGTACACCTTTGGCTAACCATTTCAAAATAAGTAAGGAGATGTGTCCCAAGACCCAGGAAGAGATGGATTATATGTGTAAAGTTCCATATGCATTAGCAATTGGAAGCTTAATGTATGCAATGGTTTGCACAAGGCCTGATATTGCACATGTAGTGGGAATTTTAAGCAGGTATATGAACAATCCAAGAAAAAAGAGAATTGGATGGAAGTGAAGTGGATTCTCAGGTGTTTGAGAGGTACTACAAATCAAGAATTACGCTTTGGTGGTTCAAACATTTCTCTACAGGGATATGTTGATGCATGTATGGAAAGTGATAGAGATAACATGAGGAGAACTATAGGATATGTGTTTACTATTGGTGGAACAACTATTAGTCGAGTTTCAAAATTTCAAAACATTGTTTCACTTTCAACAATGAAAGCAAAGCGTGTTGCTGCTACAAAGGCTAGTAAAGAAATGATTTGGTTACAAAGTTTTATGGATCGATTGGGCAAGAAGAAGGAGATCGACAAGTTATACAATGACAACCAGAGTGCCGTTCATATTACAAAGAACTCAACATTTCATTCCAGGACTAAACATATACAACTCAATTTCCATTTCATATGGTCAGTGTTGGAAGATGGATAGATGAAGATGGAAAAGATAAACACTAGCCAGAATCCTACAAATATGTTAAAAGAAGTTGTAACCAGGGAGAAACTTAAATTTTTCTCAGTTTCAATTGGCCTTCAAGTATGATGGTGAAGATGAGAAACAACCAGGTCCAAAGTGGAAGCATTTTCTAGCAAGTGAAGCAATGATGGAATTGATATAATTAGCCTCCAAGTGGGAGATTGTTGGATGTGGATTCTGATTATCTTCCTAATTCAAAGGTTTAGAGCCTCTACCCCCTAGCAGGGGTTCGGGGGAAGTGCCCTTGAAGCTAAAAATAGATGAAAAATTGCATTGTATAAAATATTGTAATTTCGTAGTCAATCTGGGCTGCTCATTAGGAAGATGTTATGATGGTAGAAGTTATGTTAATTTAGGTTCTTTTCCCCAAGAAGGATACCATCAATTTATATGAGGGAATTGTATTATGGTTGTGTATTATTATTCTGAGCGAGGAAGAGGAAGGAGATTGTGTGAGAGAAAAGAGGAAATTACAATGAATCTGTTTTACGTTGTATCTCTTTATTTTTCTAGATAATATAAAAGGAAGGACTGGTTGTTTCTCCATGGACGTAGCCCAAATTAGATGAACAACGTATATCTGTGTCTCTCTTATTCTATGAATTTTTGTATTTGTGTTTCAACAATACTTTGTGTATTTCATTGCTCTATTAATTAATTTCAAACAGAAAATAATTTTGTAGAAAAAAATATGAGTTTTATCTTATATCTACTCTATCTACTTCCTCTCCTTTGGATACTTTAGATCATTGGTTGATTGATAGTGGAGCCTCAAGAAACTTCACTAGATACAAGGAATCCCTCTCAAATTTGGTTGAGAAGAAAACTAATCTAAAGATTATACTTGGAGATAATGCCACCCACCCCGTGAAAGGATAGGTACTGTCACTCTTCACTTGAATCAAGGTCAAACCATTCATCTACAAGAAGTATTGTATGCACCCGATTTGAAGAAGGACCCAATGTTTATTTTTGTGATGGAAGATAAAGGCTTCAAGGTAGCATTCATTTATGGAAAGGTACATATTTGGAATAGAAATCCTAAAGATGCATTTACTATTGGATTTAGGGTTGATGGTGTCTATCAAGTTCATAGAAGTTCTTTGGGAGCTTGGGCAAGTGATACTTCTCTTCAGTGTGAATTATGACATCAAATATTTTCCCACTTACATTACAAATCCTTAACTCAAGTAACGAAGGTCACATGTATGCCTGAGTTTAACATGAACCATGAAGCAGGTTTATGCAATTGGGAAACATACAAAAGGATTATTGCCTTGTAGTGAAAGCAAGACAACTGATATTCTTCAATTGGTCCATTCTAACTTATTTGGTGCCCTGCTCGTAACCTTGTTGGGAGGATACATATATTATGCAATATTTGTAGACGAATACTCACACAAAACATGGATCTATTTCTTGAAGAGGAAGGATGAAGTATTCAAATGCTTCCATTATTTCAAGGCACTAGTGGAAAATAAAATAGGGAAGAAGACCAAGATGTTGGGGATTGATAATGGAACCGAATATGAATCAAATGAATTCAATGAATTTTTCAAATAGGTTGATGTTAAGATGGATCCAACAATTCCATACACTCCTGAGCATAATGGTGTTGCTAAAATAAAGAATCAAACAATTATGGAAGCCACACATGCCATGATCTATGATAAAGGTCTACCGAAATTCTTATTGGGAGAAGTTTCCAACACTACCGCACATGTTCAAAATAGGAGCCCACATCTAGACTTGGATTTAAAGACACCTGAGGAAGTCTTCACTGGTAAGAAACCTGATGTTTCTCATTTTATAATCCTTGGTTGTCCGTTATACTTTCATGTGCCTAAAGAGAAAAGGAATAAATTAGAACCTTTTGGGAATAAAGGTATATTCGTCGGCTATAGTGCAAATTCAGAGGCATATAGAATATATGTACCTGGTCAAAAAGATGTGGAAGTAAGCCGAGATGTCACCTTTGATGAAGACACTACCCTTGGGAAACCATCTACCTCCCCATATCAAGGAAGGACAATGATGACACTACCGAAAAACAAGATGAACCTATGATAGATGAGCCTATACTCGATGTTGATGGATCGATGGATCCTATTGATCCACCTCCTAGTAATTCCTTTACCTCAAGGAAAATAAAACTATGGCTCAAAGATACTTTTGAAGATGCTGAAATACATATTTCTCCAAGAGATACATTTCACGAAAGTAAGAAGTTGAATAGGTATCAAGGGTACTTGGCTACCATGAGTACTATTGTTCAAGTTGAATCTTTCATGTTCGAAGAAGCCATAAAGCACCAAGTATGGAAATATGTGATGAATGAGGAATATGAATAAATCACGAAGAATGATGTCTGGGATGTTGTGTCTAGACCTAAGGAAAATGTTAGAAACTAGATGACTAATTAGAGGGGGGGTGAATTAATAGTGCGGCACTTTAAAAAAATTCTTCAAATTATTTATCTTTAACACCATGCACAAAATAAAACACACAAACATAGATCAAAGCATCAATAATAAACATGAAAGCACAAAATAAATCAACACATGGACACAAGTATTTATGGTGGAAAACCCATCCCAGGCAAAAAACCACCCTGTTGCTGCTGTGCTGCTCAATTATTTTATTAATTGTTGAATGAATTATACATAGATCAATTCACTCCTATGAGTCGGAAGACTCAAATTATTTCATAGTATGTCGGTCCTTTCATAGAGGAACCTGTTTCTCCTTAGATCTACAAACTACCATCCACTGAAGGTCACCACGATCAACGATCATTTCCAAACTGCCATTGGACTATCCAACTCTTATTAGATGGAGAAAACTCTTCCTTCTACTTAATCCACCATGTCACTATCTAGTCAAAGCCTCCATGCCTTCACTTCTCCATGCAAGCCTTATTTCATATATTTTCAAATTGGACTCCTAAAACTTGGTTAACATGAGCATTGCAACAACATAGCATCAAAGCTCATCAAATGATAAATTTATAGCATAAGTTGCAATCAAGTACTCCACACAAGAACTCCACACCAGCTGGAAAACAATCTCATCAACTCACTACAAGAATCCATACTTCAACACTGCACTCACTTCATAACATCATGGTTGAAACATACCTCAACTCACTACTGCTAAAACTGCAAACTGCTTCAGAAATTCTGCACTAGAGAACACATGCAGCTTGCAAGTTGTTCTCCAAGCTCTCACTCACTCCACACAACTACTAGAAAATCAATCAACTCACAATGAACTTTCTCCAATATGTAGATGAACTCAATTTCTCAACTCAATAATTACATAGACCTACTGAGCTCAATAATCTAGTTCATATATTTGGTTTGACTTATATTCAACTCATTGACTCATTCAACCACTAAATCCATTAGCCCATTTGATATTTTAAACTTTAATCAGCTTCTGGAGGTCCCGTGAACTTTTCTAATCATAAACCGAAAAATTATGATCAAGGAGGTCGCCATAAACCAAAAATTATCTCAACAACTGAGGAATGCAAAGAAATTCTTGACAAAACCCTCAGTCACACACTTGTCATAGTTTGAAATTGACTAGGGCTATAACCACTTCCTTGATCATGTCTTCCAGCAACTGGAGCTCTCTAGTCACATTGATGACCCATCCTACATGTGACTACAGAAAAAGCTAAGTGAAATCATCCATCCTTCAGTCCATAATCTTTACCAACCTATTGGACTATCATCCTGAACTCCTAAACACTCCTCCAAGCCTTTGCAATATGTCTCCAACTAATGGAATAGGCCAAGAACAAGTCATTGACATACTAGACCTATTCTGTTAACTTTAGAACCAATACCAACACCTCTAGATCCTCAAGTAGGAACCAAAACCTATCTAAACATCTCTAATACCTATAACAACATATCCATCACTTGAATCATCATCCAAAAACTCCTGTAGTGACAACATCAAGGCATACAACTGCCTCCATCGTTGGTAGAAGAACATCCAACGAAAGCAACTAAATCTCACACATGTAGAAGCACATGCAATGTATCCAAGACATGAAGAGACATATGCCACATCTAGAGCAAACGTTCCAGGGAAACTTTTAGGGGCTAATATTCGCAAGTGGGCTAATTTTCCATGTTTTTTTCCAAAAAAAGATTCGCCAATTTCCATTTTTTCTTAAAAATGATTCACCCACATTTTATAGTATAAAATTATTTTACCTTAAACATAATCAAAATTTTATATAGACTAATATAAAATCATTAAAAATCTAAATAATTTTACAAAAATATTGCCAAACATTTTACAATTTTCATATTAGGGACTAATAAGATTCTCCAAAGTTTCTAAAATTTAAGATAAAATTCCATCCTTAAAATTTTCCTTGAGAAAAACTCCAACCACCTATAATAGGAACATCTCCAATCAACTCAACATGTCTGGAATCCATCTCCTCATCAGCCACAACATCATCTCCACTAGGTCTAGTCATAGGTATGTTGAAATCAACACAAACTAACAAGACCATCACCAATCATTCAACACCAAGCACTCATCACACATGCATATGACCAACAACATATCCAACCTGTTGACATCAATTCCAACACGATAATGCCAATAGACAACACTATGGTCAGCTCCAAATGGATTTATAAAATTAAACATGGAGATGATGGAAGCGCTGAAAATTATAAGGCTAGGTTCATTGCTCATGGCTTCTCTCCAAAAGGAGTGGATTATGATGAAATATTTGCACCGGTTACTTGATACACCACTATACGATCTATAATTTCTCTCATTGAGAATAAAGGATGGAGCCTACATTAAATGGATGTCAAGACTGCTTTCTTGCATGGCTCCCTTAAGAAGGAAGTCTACTTGGAACAATCTTATAGGTTTGAATTACAATATAGAGGCACACATGTTTGTCGGTTGAAGAAATCCCTTTATGGGTTGAAGCATGCCCCTAGGGCTTGGTACGAAAGGATTGATAGTTATATTATGAATCTGGGATTTATAAGAAGCTATGTTGATCCTAACCTATACTTCAAGGTTGAAAAGGACATGCCTCTTATTTTCATCCTTTATGTCGATGATATCATTCTGAATAGTGTAGAACCTCTCATTTATCAATGCAAGGATTTGACTTCCGAGTTCGAGATGAAGGACCTTGGAATGATGCGTTACTTCCAAGGCCTGTAGGTCTAGAAAAATCCAGGCAAGATTTTCCTTTCTTAAGGAAAATACATAGTGAAGCTGCTAGAGAGATGTGGGATGGTGGAATTCAAGTCTGTGTCTACTCCGATGGAACTTAACTTGGTAAACCCTTATGAATATAGACAACTTGTGGGGGCCCTGATGTTCCTAGTAAACTCCCAATCAGACATATGCTTCATTGTAAATACTTTAAGTCAATTTATGGCTGAGACTCATAACATACATTGGGTTGCTGCAAAGAATCTCTTAAGATATCTTTGGGGCACTATCAACTATGGACTGAGATACACCACCAGGAATTTGAGGCTACATGGATATTCTAATGTTGACTGGGCTGGCAGTGTGGTGGATAGAAAGAGCATGTTAGTATGTTTCTTCTCTTTGGGATCTGCTTCAATTTCTTGGATGAGTAGGAAGCAAAAATCGGTTTCTCTAAGAACCACCATGACCGAATACATTACATCCAGTATGGCTATAGGTTTAAACCCCGTATAGAAATTACTTGCATACGAATTCTAAAACACAAAAAATAAATAATGCGAGAGAATAACACATAAAACACATATACACAAAGATTTTCCCCTGGATCTCAAAACTTAGACTACCAACTTGATTTTTCATTATATTCATTTCAATGTTACAACACATATTTATACATGCCGAAGCATCCAATACCATGGACAGAAAACCATCGCGTAAAAACCATGGACCGAAAACCATCGTGTCCAAAACCATGTGTGAAAAATCATGCACAAAACCATAAGTAGGTCCGTCCAACCTAATATAGGGTGCAAAAACAAAATTTTCTGGGGCGCTGCCCTAGACCCCATAGAGTGGGGTTACCTGCACTCCTCAAACCCCCTGTGACTCCCCTTGCTACTCAATTGGTGCAACAAAGGGGGGGCTCTGCCCCCCTTCTGACCCCCTGGTTAACTACGTGGGCTAGTCATGGAAAGAATATAACACAACCGAACATTCTCCCACTTGATATTTTCTTTTCATAGGGGGCCATAAGAGAGCTTAGTCATTTATCCAGCCCTGCAACGCCCATTTTTTCTCTACACCAAGAGAACTTCTCAGAGCTCACAAATTTTGTCAATGCATCTGCAGTATTATTCAAAGTGCCCACCTTTACCAGCAACACCTTTTTGTCTTCTATCATATCCCTCACAAAGTGATATTGAACATCAATGTGCTTTGTCTTTGAATGATATGCAGGGTTCTTTGCCAAGAAAATTGCACTTTGGCTGTAACAGTCTATCCTTATAGCTCCCTGTACTAACCCCATACTTGAACATAATATCTGCAACCAAACTGCTTCCTTGCTTGCATGAGTGGCTGCCATGTATTCTGCCTCTGTAGTTGATAGTGCCACTACAGATTGTTTCTTACTCAGCCAACTGACTGCACCTCCAAAAAGGTTAAACACATACCCACTTGTAGATCTTCTTTGATCCAGATCTCCAGCCCAGTCTGCATCAACAAAGCCATGAATATCCAACTCTCTATCCAATCCTAGCCTTCCTTGGTAGCACAAACCATAATCACTAGTGCCATGCAAATACTTGAAAACCCGCTTCATTGCTATCCAGTGCTCCTTCCCTGGTTTTGACATAAACTTGCTCAATACTCCCACTTCATGTGCAATGTATGGTCTAGTACAGACTATCGCATACATCAGGCTACCGACTCCACTTGCATATGGAACACGAGACATGTCCTCTTCCTCTTCTTGTGTCTTGGGACATTGTTTAGAAGATAACTTTACACCTACAAGAATAGGAACCTTCACCGGTTTACTATCCTGCATATTAAACCTCTGTAATATTGTCTCAACATACTTCCTCTGATTTAACCAGAGCTTTCTCTTTGTTCGACCTCTTTTAATTTCCATGCCCAAAATATAGTTTACAACACCATGATATTTCATGTCGAATTTGTAGGACAAATGGGTCTTCAAATCTTAGATAATTTCTTTGTCATTTCCAACCAGCAACATATCATCCACATACAAGACAAGATAAATAACACGATCACCAACTAATTTAAAATACACACAGTGATCTACTTTGCTTTTGGTGAAGCCAAGTCCTCGTATAAATGTATCAAATTTCTGATACCGCATCCTTGGTGACTGTTTTAACCCATACAAAGGCTTCTTTAACTTGCATACCAGTTCTTTCTTACCCTTCACCGCAAAACCTTTAGGTTGCTTTATATAGATCTTCTCTTCCATATCCCCGTGAAGAAATGTTGTCTTCACATCCATCTGTTCTACCTCAAAATGAAAAGCAGCAACAACAAATAAAAGTAATCTAATAGAAGTTACCTTGGCAACAGGAGAAAAAATATCACCAAAATCAATTCCCAACACCTGGCAATAACCTTTTTCTACCAACCGAGCTTTGTATTTCTCCACCTTTCCTTCTGCATTTGTTTTCTTCTTGAACACCCATTTGTTGCCAACGGGTTTCCTTCCAACCGACAACTCCACTAGATCCTAAGCCTCATTTTTGTCCAAAGATGCCATTTCATCAACCATGGCCTCTTTCCAGAGTTTTCCATCCTTTGAATCTACTGCTTCCTTCACAGTTCTGGGATCATCATCAGTAACAGATAAAGAAAAATTTGAATAGAAAGTAGATGGACTATACCTTTCCTGCTGCCTTCTTTCTCGAACTGATCTTCTCACACTCGGAGTTTGTGGCTCTTCATCTTCTGATTCCTCCTTTGATGTAGAGTCTGATTCTTCCTCCTTTAGCTCAAACTCTATCTTCTTAGGTTCCTTTGGTTGGACTTCATGTTTAATAACATCTTTCACCTCTCTGAACACCACATCCTGACTATACACAACCTTCCTTGTTACTGGGTTCCAAAGCTTATAACCCTTTAAACCATCCTTATACCCAGTAAAGATGCACTTTTTAGATTTACTATCCAACTTGGTTCTTTTCTCCTTTGGAACATGTATATATGCATCAAATCAAAATACCCTCAGATGTGAAAGAGAAGGTTTCTTACCAATCCATACCTCTTGTGGAGTCTTATCTTCCAATGTTGATGAAGGTGATCTGTTGACCAGGTAACATGTAATCTCCACTGCCCCTGCCCAGAATTCTTGTCCTAACTTGGCACCACTGAGCATGCTTCTTGCCCTTTCCATCAATGTCTTGTTCATTCTTTCTGCAACTCCATTTTGCTGAGGTGTATATGGAGTAGTCTTCTATCATGCTATACCACACTTCTTAGAAAATTCTTCAAATTCCTTACTACAAAACTCTCCACCATTATCTGTCCTCAGCATCTTTATCTTCTTCTCTGTCTGGTTTTCCACCGGAGCCTTAAATTCTTTAAACCTGTCAAAGACTTCAGATTTCTTCTTAAGGAAATATATCCATGTATTCCTTGAGAAGTCATATATAAATGATACATAGTACACAAACTTACTTAGTGATGGAACCTTCACAGGTCCAAACACATCACTATGCACAAGTGCGAATATCCGTTTCGCCCTCTTACCACCAGAGGGGAAACTCACCCGATTCTGCTTCCCATATGCACAATTTTCACAGAAATCAAAATCCAGAGAGCTATTACTCATACCTTCTACCATAACTTTACCATGAAGTATTCTAATGCACTTCTCTCCAATGTGTTCAAATATTTGATGCCACAACATGGTCTTCTCTCCAGAGACCACTAGATTTTCTGTTCCACTTTAAGGAACCACAAAACTGTTGCACCCATCAACAACAGTGCTACCTTGCAGCTTGTATAGAGTTCCAATATGAACTCCATGCATCAATACCAGTGCTCCCTAAACCATCTTGAATCTATCCTTCTCAAACACTGCTTTTACCTGCATCATCGAGCTTGCTTACAAAAGTCAGTTTTCTGGCCAATGCAGGAATATGCAGAACACCCAGAAGTGTTCTAACCCTTCCACCTTACAACTTCAACTTTAATTTTCCACGACCAATGATTCTAGCCTTCCTGTCATCCCCTAAGAAGAAATCACCACCATTGTATTTCTCATACTCGTAGAACCACTCTCGTGGGGAGTAAAGTGAAAGGAGGCACCTGAGTTAATCAACCATGCCTCATGATCTACATGTGTACTTGAAGAAGCCAAGTACACATCCCCACCTTCATATGAGGTGGTTTTCGCCTCTGTAGAAGGAGCATCATCAGATCCCTTTCCTTTGTCAGGAGCTTTAGATTTACAGTCCCTTTTGTAGTGCCCTTCCTTTCCACATTTCCAGCAAACCACCTTTACAGGTTTTCCTGGAGATTCAGATCTCCCTCTAGATTTAGATATCCCACTCGATGAATTACCTTTGTTTCTGTTCTGGGACCGTCCTCGTATAGACAAGGCATCACCATTCTGGCTCTCCATATTTTTCCGTCTCATCTCCTCCGTTAGCAAGGATGAGACTATTTCATCAAACTGCAAGGAAGTGGCATTGCTACCTATTGCAATAACCAGATTATCCCACGAATCTGGTAGAGAACACAACAAACTGATGCACTTATCTTCATATGAAATTTTAATATCAACAAATAATAATTGACTTACCACAGTATTAAATGCGTTTAGATACTCTGTCACCAAGTCTCCATCTTTCATCCTCAGGTTATACAACTTTTTCTGTAGGAACTGTTTATTCACCAAAGACTTAGATTGGTACAAAGTCCCTAACTTTTCCCACAAAGCCTTCGCTGTAGGTTCCCCTGATGTAGGTTTTAACCCCGTACAAAAATTACCTGCATACGAATTCTAAAACATGGAAAATAAACAATGTGAGAACATAACACATAAAACACATATACACAGAGATTTTCCCCTGGATCCCAAAACCAGGACTACCAGCTTGATTTTTCATTATATTCCTTTCAATGTTACAATACATATTTATACATGCAGAAGCATCTAATACCATGGACCGAAAACCATCACGTCCAAAACCATGGACCAAAAACCATCGCGTCCAAAAAACATGTGCGAAAATCATGCACAAAACCATAGGTGGGTCTGCCCAACCTAACATAGGGTCCAAAACCAAAATTTTCTTGGGCGCTACCCTGGACCCCATAAAGTGGGGTTATGGGTATGCCTCAAACCCCCTGTGACCCCCCCGCTACACAATCGGCGCAACGAAGGGGGGCTCCTCCCCCCCTCTAACCCCCCCGGTTAGCTACGTGGGGTAGTCGTGGAAAGAATATAACAGAACCCAAGATTCTCCCACTTGTTGTTTTCTTTCCACAGGGAGCCACAAGAGAGCTTAGTCATTTTTCCAGCCCTGAAATGCCCATTATCTCTCTACACCAAGAGAACTTCTCAGAGGTCACAGATTTTGTTCTTTGCCAAGAAAATTTCACTTTTGCTGTCAGAGCCTATCCTTATAGCTTCCTGTACTAACCCCATACTTGAGCACAATCTTTGCAACCAAACTACTTCCTTGCTTGCATGAGTGGCTGCCATGTATTCTTCCTCTGTAGTTGATAGTGCCACTATAGATTGTTTATTACTCATTTAACTGACTGCACCTCCAAATAGGTTAAACACATAACCACTTGTAGATCTTCTCTGATCCAGATCTCGAGCCTAGTCTGCATCAACAAAGCCACAAATATCCATCATTCTATCCAATCCTAATCTTCCTTGGTAGCACAAACCATAATCACTAGTGCCACACAAATACCTAAAAACCCGCTTCACTGCTGTCCAGTGCTCCTTCCCTAGTTTTGACATAAACCTGCTCAATACTCCCACTGCATGTGCAATGTCTAGTCTAGTACAGACCATTGCATACATCAGGCTACTGACTGCGCTTGCATATGGAACACGGGATATGTCCTCTTCCTCTTCTTGTGTCTTGGGACACTGTTCAGCAGATAACCTCACACCTACAGGAATAGGAACCTTCACCTATTTACTATCCTGCATACTAAACCTCTGCAGTATTGTCTGAAAATACTTCCTCTGGTTTAACCAGAGCTTCCTCTTTGCCCGATCTATTTTGATTTCCATGCCCAAAATATAGTTTGCAGCACCAAGATCTTTCATGTCGAATTTGGAGGATAATTGGGTCTTCAAATCTTGAATAATTTCCTTGTCATTTCCAACCAGCAACATATCATCCACATACAGGACTAGATAAATAACACGATCAACAATTAATTTAAAATACACACAGTGATCTGCTTTGCTTCTGGTGAAGCCAAGTCCCCTCATAAATGTATCAAATTTCTGATACCACATCCTTGGTGACTGTTTTAACCCATACATAGACTTCGTTAACTTGAATACCAATTCTTTCTTACCCTTCACTGCAAAGCCTTCAAGTTGCTTCATGTAGATCTCCTCTTCCAGATCCCCGTGAAGAAATGTTGTCTTCACATCCATATGTTCTACCTCAAAATCAAAAGCAGCAGCAAAGATAAAAGTAACCTAATAGAATTTACCTTGGCAACAGGAGAAAAAATATCACCAAAATCAATTCCCGGCACCTGGGAATAACCTTTTGCTACCAACCGAGATTTTTATTTCTCCACCTTTCCTTCTGCATTTGTCTTCTTCTTGAACACCCATTTGCTGCCAATGGGTTTCCTTCCATCCGGAAACTCCACCAGATCCCAAGCCTCATTTTTGTGCAAAGATGCCATTTCATCAACTATGGCCTCTTTCTAGAGTTTTCCATCCTCTGAATCTACTGCTTCCTTCATAGTTCTGGGATCATCATCAGTAATAGATAAAGCGAAATTTGAACAGAAAGAAGACGGACTATACCTTTCTGACTGCCTACTTTCTCGAGCTGACTTCTCACACTCAGAGTTTGTGGCACTTCATCTTCTAATTCCTCCTCTGTTGTACAGTCTGATTCTTCCTCCTTAAGCTCAAACTCTATCTTCTCAAGTTCCTTTGGTTGGACTTCATGTTTAATAACATCTTTTACCTCTCTGAACACCACATCTCGGTTGTACACAACCTTCCGTGTGACTGGGTTCCAAAGCTTATAACCCTTTAAACCATCCTTATACCCAATAAAGATGCACTTTTCAATTTTACTATCCAACTTGGTTCTTTTCTCCTTTGGAACATGTACATATGCATCACATCCAAATACCCTTAGATGTGAAAGAGAGGGTTTCTTACTAATCCATACCTCTTGTGGAGTCTTATCCTCCAACGCTGATGAAGGTGACCTATTGACCAGGTAACATGTAGTATCCACCGCCTTTGCCCAGAATTCTTGTCCTAACCCGGCACAACTGAGCATGCTTCTTTCCCTTTCCATCAATGTCTTGTTCATTCTTTCTGTAACTCCATTTTGTTGAGGTGTATATGGAGTAGTCTTCTGCCGTGATATACCATCCTTGGTGACTGTTTTAACCCATACAAAGGCTTCTTTAACTTGCATACCAGTTCTTTCTTACCCTTCACCGCAAAACCTTTAGATTGCTTTATATAGATCTTCTCTTCCATATCCCCGTGAAGAAATGTTGTCTTCACATCCATCTGTTCTACCTCAAAATGAAAAGCAGCAACAACAAATAAAAGTAATCTAATAGAAGTTACCTTGGCAACAGGAGAAAAAATATCACCAAAATCAATTCCCAACACCTGGCAATAACCTTTTTCTACCAACCGAGCT
Organism: Pinus tabuliformis; assembly: GCA_031772625.1. Lineage (NCBI taxonomy): Eukaryota > Viridiplantae > Streptophyta > Pinopsida > Pinales > Pinaceae > Pinus > Pinus tabuliformis. Next base: position 1,266,782,934 of record CM062820.1, on the reverse strand, counting down.
TTGTATTTCTCCACCTTTCCTTCTGCATTTGTTTTCTTCTTGAACACCCATTTGTTGCCAACGGGTTTCCTTCCAACCGACAACTCCACTAGATCCTAAGCCTCATTTTTGTCCAAAGATGCCATTTCATCAACCATGGCCTCTTTCTAGAGTTTTCCATCCTTTGAATCTACTGCTTCCTTCACAGTTCTGGGATCATCATCAGTAACAGATAAAGAAAAATTTGAATAGAAAGTAGATGGACTATACCTTTCCTGCTGCCTTCTTTCTCGAACTGATCTTCTCACACTCGGAGTTTGTGGCTCTTCATCTTCTGATTCCTCCTTTGATGTAGAGTCTGATTCTTCCTCCTTTAGCTCAAACTCTATCTTCTTAGGTTCCTTTGGTTGGACTTCATGTTTAATAACATCTTTCACCTCTCTGAACACCACATCCTGACTATACACAACCTTCCTTGTTACTAGGTTCCAAAGCTTATAACCCTTTAAACCATCCTTATACCCAGTAAAGATGCACTTTTTAGATTTACTATCCAACTTGGTTCTTTTCTCCTTTGGAACATGTATATATGCATCAAATCTAAATACCCTCAGATGTGAAAGAGAAGGTTTCTTACCAATCCATACCTCTTGTGGAGTCTTATCTTCCAATGTTGATGAAGGTGATCTGTTGACCAGGTAACATGTAATCTCCACTGCCCCTGCCCAGAATTCTTGTCCTAACTTGGCACCACTGAGCATGCTTCTTGCCCTTTCCATCAATGTCTTGTTCATTCTTTCTGCAACTCCATTTTGCTGAGGTGTATATGGAGTAGTCTTCTATCATGCTATACCACACTTCTTAGAAAATTCTTCAAATTCCTTACTACAAAACTCTCCACCATTATCTGTCCTCAGCATCTTTATCTTCTTCTCTGTCTGGTTTTCCACCGGAGCCTTAAATTCTTTAAACCTGTCAAAGACTTCAGATTTCTTCTTAAGGAAATATATCCATGTATTCCTTGAGAAGTCATATATAAATGATACATAGTACACAAACTTACTTAGTGATGGAACCTTCACAGGTCCAAACACATCACTATGCACAAGTGCGAATATCCGTTTCGCCCTCTTACCACCAGAGGGGAAACTCACCCGATTCTGCTTCCCATATGCACAATTTTTACAGAAATCAAAATCCAGAGAGCTATTATTCATACCTTCTAACATACCTTCTAACATACCTTCCAAGCCTTTGATGCCACAGCATGGTCTTCTCTCCAGAAACCACTAGATTTTCTGCTCCACTTTCAGGAACCACAGAACTATTGCACCCATCAATAATAGTGCTACCTTGCAGCTTGTACAGAGTTCCAATTCGAACTCCCCGCATCAATACCAATGCTCCTTGAACCATTTTGCAGGTATCCTTCTCAATCACTGTTTTTACACCTGCATCATCCAACTTGCTTACAGAAATAAGATTTCTGGCTAATGCAGGAATATGTAGAACACCTGGAAGTTTTCTAACCCTTCCACCTTGCAACTTCAACTTTACTTTTCCACGACCAATGATTCTAGCCTTCCTATCATCCCTTAAGAAGAAATCACCACCATCGTATTCCTCATACTCGTAGAACCACTCTCTATGGGGAGTGAAGTGAAAGGATGCACCTGAGTCAATCAACCATGTCTCATGATCTACATGTGTACTTGAAGAAGCCAAGTACACATCCCCACCTTCATCTGACGTAGTTTTCGCCTCTGGAGAAGGAGCATCATCAAATCCCTTTCCTTTATTAGGAGCTTTAGATTTACAGTCCCTTTTGAAGTGCCCTTCCTTTCCGCATTCCCAGCACACCACCTTTACAGGTTTTCCTGGATATTTAGATCTCCCTCTAGATTTAGATCTCCCATTTGATGACTTATTTTTGTTTCTGTTTTGGGACCGTCCTCGTACAGACAAGGCATCACCATTTTGGCTCTCCATATTTTTCTGTCTCATCTCCTCCATCAGTAAGGATGAGACTATTTCATCAAACTGCAAGGCAGTTGCATTGCTACCTATTGCAATAACCAGATTATCCCACGAATCTGGTAGAGAACACAACAAACTGATGCACTTATCTTCATCTAAAATTTTAATATCAACAGATGCTAACTGACTTACCACAATATTAAATGCGTTCAAATTCTCTTTCACCGAGTCTCCATATTTTATCCTCAGGTTATACAGTTTTTTCCGCAAGAACAATTTATTCACCAGAGACTTAGATTGGTACAAAGTCCCTAACTTGTCCCACAAAGCCTTCGCCGTAGCTTCCCTTGATACATTCAGCAATAATGAATCTGAGACACACAATCGTATTGTGCTTTTTGCCTTCTGATCCAACTTCTTCCATTCTTCATCGGACACTCCTGTTGGTTTAGTACCCGGATCTACCACGATCCACTGATCTATATCCACCAACAGATCCTCCATTTTGAGTTTACACAACTGAAAACTTTGACCATTAAATTTCTTGATCTCTATCTTTCCACTGCTCGCCATCTTCTTTCACCACTAGAATTGATCTCGTAGATCTCCCACTGAATAGGGTCTACCACAGGCCCGAGTGAAACCGCTCAACAACAAAGGCGTCCCCTTGAAGCCAAAATTGCTCCGATACCAAATGTAGGTTTTAACCCCGTACAAAAATTACCTGCATACGAATTCTAAAACATAGAAAATAAACAATGTGAGAACATAACACATAAAACACATATACACAGAGATTTTCCCCTGGATCCCAAAACCAGGACTACCAGCTTGATTTTTCATTATATTCCTTTCAATGTTACAATACATATTTGTACATGCAGAAGCATCCAATACCATGGACCGAAAACCATCGCGTCCAAAATCATGGACTGAAAACTGTCGCGTCCAAAAAACATGTGCGAAAATCATGCACAAAACCATAGTTGGGTCTGCCCAACCTAACATAGGGTCCAAAACCAAAATTTTCTGGGGCGCTACCCTGGACCCCATGAAGTGGGGTTACAGGTATGCCTCAAACCCCCTGTGACCCCCCGCTACACAATCAGCGCAACGAATGGGGGCTCCGTCCCCCCTCTAACCCCCTCGATTAGCTACGTGGGCTAGTCTTGGAAAGAATATAACACAACCCAACACCTGATAAATTCAAAAATACTGAATCTAAGACACACAATCGTATTGTTCTCTTTGCCTTCGGATCCAACTTCTTCCATTCTTCATCAGACACTCCCGTTGGTTTAGTACCCGGATCTACCGTGATCCACTGATCTTTATCCACCAACAGATCCTCCATCTTGAGTTTCCACAACTCAAAACTCTGACCATTAAATTTCTCGATCTATATCTTTCCATTGCTCACCATCTTCTTTCACCACCAGAATCGATCTCGCAGATCTCCCACTGAACAGGGTCTACCACAGGCCCGAGCGAAACTCCTCAGCAATAAAGGCGTCCCCTTGAAGCCAAAACAGCTCTGATACCAAATGTAGGTTTTAACCCCGTACAGAAATTACCTGCATATGAATTCTAAAACACGGAAAATAAACAATGCGAGAGAATAACACATAAAAGACATATACACAGAGATTTCCCCTAGATCCCAAAACCGAGAATACCAGCTTGATTTTTCATTATATTCCTTTCAATGTTACAATACATATTTATACATGCCGAAGCATCAAATACCATGGACCGAAAACTATCGCATCCAAAACCATGGACCAAAAACCATAGCGTCCAAAACCATGTGCGAAAAATCATGCACAAAACCATAGGTAGGTCCGCCCAACCTAATATAGGGTGCAAAAACAAAATTTTCTGGGGCACTGCCCTGGACCCCATAGTGGGGTTACCTGCACCCCTCAAAACCCCTGTGACTCCCCCCGCTATGCAATCGGCACAACAAAGGGGGGGCTCCGCCCCCCTTCTATCCCCCCGGTGAACTACGTGGGCTAGCTGTGGAAAGAATATAACACAACCCAAGAATGGCTTGTTGTGAAGTTGTTAGGTTGAGGAAACTCTTTAGTGAGCTATTTGAGCATGTGTTAGATACCACTGTTATCTATTGTGATAACCAGAGTGGGATTATCCTTTGAGAGAATCCCATGTTCCACGACTTCTCCAAGCACATTGATATCAGGTACCAATTTATCTGATATATGGTACAATGGGGAGTAGTAAGGCTCCAACACATCGGGACTAATGAGCAGGTTAATGACATCCTTGCAAAGCCCTTGGGAAGGTCAATTTCTTAACCTTCTAAGAGAGTCTTGGATTTGTGGAAGGAACCTCCCATGAGAGTCCTGCTTGAGTTGGACATTGAAATCTGGGAGCTCCTTTGAAAATTTCAATTCTGAAATCCTATTGAAGCAACTAGAATTAATTCTTCTAATTGCTCATTAATTTAACAATTTATTTTCTATGGAAAATATGGAATAAATAACACTGCAACCTTCACAAATAAAAATATGGAAAATAATAGTGTTGGAAACTAAGAAATGCTAGCACACACAAATAAAAATTGACATAGTTATTTGTGGACAAATGTCCCTGGAAAAACCCAACTTGGGAAAACTGACGCAACAACTGAGGGTTTTTATTATTAAGAAGTAGTGAAATTCTAAGTATAATCTAGATGCCTAAAATTGGCAATCCACAACAAGAAAATCTAGCTAAAATTATATAAGGGAATTTCCCTTGCTCCACAAGAAACCCTGACAACTTGCGCTTCTTGCACTCACTTAGCCACCTGTACTTACGCTTCTTCCCATACTTGCGATGCTTCCTATACATAGGCTTCTACCTGTACTCACATGACTGCTTGTACTCAAGCTTCTGCCTTCACTTATGCGACTACCCATAGTCGGGCTTCTACACTGGGAATAACTCAACCTCTTATTGTTGCCTCTCCAGATCTTCAAATATTCCTCCGGATCACTATCCCTGCCCCTCACTAACAATGCATCCCTCTCTAGATCAAACTCTTGTTTCTAGCTTGATCTGCACAAGGAATTGCTACTCAAGTGTGTCATCTCCATAACCACATTGATCCTTTCTTATATCTTCATGTTGGGACTCCAATGAGCAAGATTAAATCTTAATCAATGGCTCAGATCATTTTTGGATTGATCCATGTGAGTTTCTAGAGAATTCCCACCTTGATTTATCTAATTTTGATTAATTAACCAGTTCTCCTAAGTTTAGACTAAGGAAACATTAAAAAATAGGTTAATAATCTAATCAAGCCATCTCTAGGTGGAATTTCCAAAAACGATTTTTGAGTTTTTGGGATCTCATGTATTCTAGCCTCTCCACCAAATTTCATGGCTGGAACTTATCTGATGCTACGAAAACTAACACTCCCTCTTAGCGAGGACTATGTTCTAGTCCTGCAGACCTTGTCATGACACTTTGTATCTTTGTTATCTCCTATCACACTACTGATGTCTCGATACTGCTGCCCACCAACCACTATGCAACTCTGATGTTGCATCTGTGCTGCTGCGAACACTGCCATACTGCTGCCAACATCCCATCTACACTGCAACGTCGTCTCATATGTTGTTGCTACAACTGGATCTATTGACACAGAGAAGCATCCTAAATACTAAATCAACTGTGTTCATTGTGATGCATCTGTCTCCCATGTCCTAAACGCTACTAGCATCTGCACTTTCTCTGAAGAATATACGATGCTACCAACTCTGCATTGAGCCACCTACTCTACTGCCATAACTGTCCTGTGCTCCTTAGCATCTAACGGCTACTAGTCGTCAACTGTCACTCTGGTAATAATTGCATCAACTGCCACTGATCTATCCAGCTACTAAATACTGTGGGCCTCTATAGCTAGTTAATGATCCATGAGATGGACACCTCAAGGATCCTACCCAATATTCTGCACTTCTAGACTACATCTCCATGTCGCCCCACCTCACTCCTGGGGGTATAGATGCAAACATAACAAAATATGATCTATTCATACTGCTACTGCTACTTCTCTGTTGACGCTTACGCATTGTTACTGCAACTACTGTAATAATGAGTATGATCTCCCTAGATCCTGATGTACTAGCTTCCATAGGGTTGCTACCTCTAAAACTAGAATCCCTCTTAGTCTTGGTATCCCAATCAGGAATATATCTTCTCTCTCTTGGCAGCTTAGACTGTCCTCCTGTACTGGAAACTAGACTGCATAGCTCTATGCTAGGAATATTCTGGCTAGAACTACACCTACATACTACAACTGGGAAACTCACACTGCCTAAGTCACTACATCTAGCTCTGCAACTATCTCTCGGGTATTAACTACAACTATATTTGTAACTATTCAATGACAAATTGTATTTGCTAACACTGAACTTTCTACTATGATATCGTGGGCTCCTATAGCAAAGGTGATGGTCCCGCTGCAATAATCTGGAACTAATCTGACTAATCTCCTTGTTGCAACTATGCTTGACCCTACCTATTCGGCATGTTAGAGTTTCATACTCCTCCTCCTAGATCTGGTGCCCCACTATCTCCTCTCAAGCCTACTCCCTAGCTGGGACCCTTTCTTTCTTTGCAACTCACATTAGATAACTCACACTTCCTTTCGTACTTATTTTCGACAACTAGAAGTTGAACTATTGCCCATATATACATTCTAGCTAAGTCACATGACCTCCTTTGAAAATATTGTATGATCATCCCTGCAAAGCTAAAAAATCTGTGAAACTCAAAACTGGAGAAAATAAACCCATAAGCTCCCTCTCTTCCTTGCTCAGCTGCTAACGTTGAGATTCACACTCCCTTTGGGAGTGAGAAAATCTATGCACAACTTCTCCCAATCTGCAATTGGAAAAATCAAACTAAACTCGAAACCCGCGAGATAAATTTCCCTTGATGTGTGCTCTTATCTTCCAACCGACATAGATTCTACTCTAGCAAACTGTTGCAAAACATTTTGTTCCCACACAAGAAATATACCCAATGAAAATACCTAATTTGCTACTCCCTCTGCCTCCTGGAATCACTTAATTGGAAATCCAAACTTTTTTTCCAACCTACACTAAAAAATCGAACTTCTCTGAGAAGCTCGCACTGCCTAGATTAGGCTCTGTGCAACCTCTAGAAATTCATCCTGCTACTCCCTATGAACAATGAATATCTTCCTCCGCTTCTCAGCTTCCCCATTTGATTAAAATCACTATGATACCATGTGAAAATTTCAATTCTAAAATCCTATTGTAGCAATTGGAATTAATTCTTCTATTCGTTAATTGATTTAACAATTTATTTTCTATGACAAATATTGAATAAATCACATTGCAACCTTCACAAATAAAACTGTGGAAAATAATAGCGGTAGATACTGAGAAATGTTAGCACACACAAACACATAAAAATTGACACAATTATTTTTGGACAAATGTCCTAAGAAAAACCCAACTTGGTAGAGTTGGTGCAACAACTGTTATTTTTTTGAAACTAGAAATCCACAGCAAGAAAATCTAGCTGAAATTATTTAAGTGAATTTCCCTTCCTCCATAGGCAACCCTAGCAACTCGTGCTCCCTACACTCACACAACTTCCTGTACTCATGCTTCTGCCTGTACTCATGTTGTTGCCCGTACTAGAGCTTCTACCTGTGTTCACTCGACTACCCATACTCAGGCTTCTGCCTGCACTTGTGCAGCTACCCATACTCGAGCTTCTACACTTGGAATAACTCGGCCTCTTGCTATTTCCTCTTTAGATCTAGAAATCTTCCTCCATATCACTATCCTTGTCCCGCACTGAAACTATGTCACTCTCGCTGCTAGTTGAATCTGCCAAAGGAACTGCTGCTCAAGTGTGTCATCTCCATCACCACATCAATCTCTTCTTATATCTTCCCGTTGGGACTCCAACAAACGAGATTAAATCTTAATCTAATTCTCAATTCATTTCTGGATCGATTCATGTGAGTTTCTAGAGAATTCTCAATTTGAGTTAATCAATTATGATTAATTAATGAGATTTCATAAGTTTAGACTTAGGAAACATTAAAAAATAGGTTAATAATCTAATTAAGTCATCTCTAGGTGGAATTTCTAGAAACAATTTTCAGGTTTTGGATATCTCATGTATTCTAGCCTCTCCACCAAATTTTGTGTTTAGAACACATCCGATGATACAAAACTAATAGCTCCTGGAACCCTTGGGAACTTCTTGGAGCTACATGTAACCATAGGATGAGTGGTTCACCTTCATCTATAGGTACGCTACGTACAGGGTGAGTGGTTCACCTTCCGCTATGATACCCCATGATGATATAGGAGAGAATAGAGTGAGTGGTTCACCTTCTCCTATGGCATATGAGTAGGATGAGTGGTTCACCTTCTCATGTGGATGACCTAGCATACTTCCTACCCATGTAGTCTGAGACTCTTGGGAAGTACCTCTCATCTAGCTAATGAATTGGGAAAAGAGGATAGGGAGCATAACACTATAGATGGATGCATTGTGTACTACCATACTCCCTATGTCTAGGATGCATGATGTTCAACAACTTGATCACTCAGGATCAAGTTAGATTAGGGTTCTACCTCTGGTTATGTGGACTAACTTTTGTCAGTGGAGAGTGGTAAGGTCTTGTGACTCACTCTCAATTGATTCTTCTTAATTATCTATATCAGTTTTCATCAGAGTTGAGAAGAGATGAAAAGACATGATGACAATATGGCATGATGATAAATGGTCATATATTGGCAAGTGGAATTCTCTGTAATTGAGAGGGAGTGTTAAAGTTGGAAACAAGGGCCAGATTACACTTGGACAACTCATTTGATGGGGTTAATTATTGCATTAAATTCCTCTTTTGAGAGGACCAAAATCGACCTAAAGATCACCAAATTTAGACAAGGGGAAATATGTTTTTGAAGTGAAGCCCATACATTTGCAAATTGTCATGCTTAGCCTCATCATCATGTAGGCTCACGAAGCCCAAAAAACATGAATTTTAACCCTCATTGATTCTTATAAATAAGAGAGACCTCCACCCTCATTTGGTGATCATCATCACACAACACATTCTTTATATCTCCTCATCTAATTGGCTTGTACACCTCATTGGGTAGCTGATCTTTCCATATGTGTGACAGAAAGGAGGACGAATTTTAGGAGGCCGAAAATCTAAAGCTGTCTACACCTTTGACCAGACTTTTTGACCAACATTGAATGTGACCTTCTGGGAATAATTTTAGTTCGATCTTTTTGGCATTTTTCTATTTTGGAAGCTCGTATTGTGTGGCACAGAAACCAAGGTGATATGGGCACTTTGACTTGGGCTAATTGCGAAGATAAATTGTGGATTTTAACCACAAAAATTCTCTCTCCTTTGATCAATTTTTACTGGAATTTAGAGGACTATTTTGAGCCAACTTTGACCAACAAGAGAGGCTGAGTTTTTATATCCTTTGACCAAGACATTTTGGAATGCTTTGACCAGACTTTGAATGTTGTTTACTTTCTCGTTGGGGAAAATTTTTATTGTTGTTGATTGAGGGCATGATTGTAGATTTGACTAGGTTTTTTTGGATAGTGGTATTGATCATCTATTGGCAAGTCAATTTTGACTTTATTGTACTCTCTCTCTCTATTGAACATTTTATTTTATAATAATAAGAATTGATAAGGTTTTCCCCATCTTGGGGTTTTTCCCTGACATTAGCTAAATATTGGCATTCTCTTATCTTGGCGTGTCTTATGCATTTTATTGTTTATGTTCTATGTACAATTACTTTCAATGTGATTAATGGTTTATGTGATTTCTATTAGAATTTATCATTGGGATAATAAAAGGACATTGAAGTAATTGTTGCAAGCATATAGCGTACCATTTTTATCTAAAATTAACATATAGAGAATTCCATACAACCTTTCCTAAATACTCATCCCATTCATTAAGTCTCCAAAAGTTTCGATTATCAAAAAATTGCAAATGTTAATTTCCCATTCTCATCCACATAATTATAGAAATGTTTTACAATGATATAAGTTGCACCAAATCTCAAATCATGGTTTTGCATCTAGCGTCTCTCCGTTTTTGTGTTGTAACATTTTTCTTCAATGTACACGGATTTGTTTCGTACAATATTGAGATGGTCATGGGGTTCATACAATTCTCCTACTAATCACATCTCAATCATGGTTTGAGTTTAACAACGTTTCATTAGATTTTGTTTTTTTTTTATGGATGGTAAGCCTTGGTAGGCAAGTTATCAAGGAGAGGTGGGTTGTGAGTGTTTCTTTTTAAATTAGAAACTAATCATAAAGTATTCGACCTGGTCTGATGACAGATACCCAATATTAGGAAGATCCTTTCCCGGAACCCATACGTGTTTCTGCAGGTCTCATTGTAATAGGTTTGTCGGGAAATATACGTACCCATATTTTTTGAAATTTGTGTAGTTATAATAGTAACTAGCACAACCACATTAGTAAATATAATTAGTTGACCCCAAAAGTGTCATTTTACATCATTTAGTATTATTATTATTATTTATATTACAAACATTAATGTCATTAATAATATTAATATTATTAATTAAATATTACTAATATTAAACTTTATATTAATATTAATATTAATAAACTTATTACTATTAATTTCCCCACAAATTAGTTAAACTCCTTTAATTTTCTAAAAGTTAAACTCTCCAGATTTTCTAGATGCCATTTTATTTGTCTCGTTTATATAACAAAAAATTGTGCATCATATTTGGGAGCCTTATCGGAGAGGAAGGTTTGACCATCACCTTTTCTGAAACCCTAAACCTAATTCCAAAATGGTCGTCCTACGTTCATTCAACTTTGCCTCTCAGGCGTTAAAAAGAGAATGCACACGAAGAAGCGAGCATGCATTGGCCTTGGAGATGCAACTCTCGTCAATGGCTGTAGTAACGGTTTGAGGCTCACCTCACCTCACCTCACATGGGCCTTACTGTTCCCTCGTCCTGCACGAGGCTTCGCAGGAATCAAACAATCTGAGAATCTTATTGTTTGAGAATCTTATTGTTTTAGAATAGAGAGCCTCTCAACAAATGCAAAACATAAATTGAGCATAGTTCTCTACGCCTTAAAAGGACTTAAAATATTGAAAAACAAACCCACCATCACTTTGGATAAAAAATTCCAGTACCAACCGTTGTTGCAAATATATTGTAGCTCCATCGAATATATTTATAGTGCGCACTTTTAAACTATTAATGATATTTGATCGGTTTAATCGAGTGGCAAAATAACAAAGTCACATTTTATTAATTATTTTTTAATAAAATAAAAATACGAGCTAAAAACCATTAGCATATTTTCTATATGGATCATGTATTAGATAAAGAATATTCCTAAGTTATTAAATTTTGATCATTCATAATTTAAAATTTTGAAATTCCTCAAACTAAATTCTAATATAGATCTTTTTTTTATTATTATTTTTATTTTCAAAACTATTTAATTACATTATATTTATTATTTAGTAAAAATATCAAATATAAGTGTAGTTTGAATGTTACTATATATATATTTTTGATAAGTTTGATTTAAATTTGGTTACAAAATATTAGAATGACAAAATTGAATTGTTAAATATGTATACATCAAGTGTCTTAGGTTTTTTTTTTTAATAAGTCGTGAATTTAATTATGCATTTAAAAAATATTTCAAGCAATGAAAAATAATGATCTCACCAAAAACTGTATCACCATATTTTTACCAAATAAATTAAAAAAAAGATTTTTTTTTTAAACAATTAAACTTCACCTTAAATATATAAAACAAGTTAGCATAGAAGATATGCATATATAAGAAAAATAAAATATCGAATAAAATAAAACTTGTAGATTTTACAAATATAACACAATTAATCTTTTTGATTATAATTAGAGTTGCACTAATTTTACATATTTGTTAAAGTCTCATTCCTTGCAAAGTCGTGATATAACACCCCCACCTCCATTAGGACACATTAGTAGCTTTGCAATTCCAAACTTTGAAAAAAATCCTTTGTTCCAACCCATAAATCTCTAATATCATAAATATCCATGCCTACTTGGGCTCTATTAGCAACCATAGTGCTAATATATGTTTTGTTCATGTATGCTTAATGGTATATATCATGATATGTGATATTAACATGATACTAACAAAAATAACACATGATTCCCAACAACATGCATTCATATAAATAAGCACAAAGAAAGTGATGAGCCACAATATTGCAATAAGAATGTTGCAACTCCCAAGACTACTAACTTTAATTATCAATCCAAAGTTTATACAAACTTGAGAGGGGTCGACAGTGTATGTGTAACATGCATCTTTTTCTTCCTAGTATGACTCCCTTTGATGCAGGTGAAAGAAGGCGATTAAACAACTTCAAATGAGAAAAGATCTAGGTAAGCCACCATCCCTAAGTTGCAAAAGGTAAATAGCAATATGCAAACATATTCTACTTTTGCTAGAAAGTAAATGACAAAAAGGAAATCACTATTTGTAAAAATGTAAAGCACAATAACAACCAAGCAAATCTAATCTATCTTGCTAGAAAGGAAATGAAATTAAGGGAAATATATTGTATTTTGTAGGAAAGGAAAGTCCTAGATTGCTCTTGCAGGAAGGAAATCAAACTTTGTTTAAAGTAAATTGTGGAAAATAAATATAGACTAATTAAAGAAATCAACATTCAGAAAACAAATGATGTCAAGGCTAAATAGCAACCTAACCAAGCCTCAACTCAACCAAAGTGGTCTTAGAGCATTCATAGGATATAAATATACTTCTACCATGAATTTGGAGTGAATCTAGCCAAGGGAAGAGCTTGAAAACAAACTGCTACACAAAACTTTATGTTGCTAAAGAATTGTTACAAGAAACTTCAAGCAAGCTTGTTTATTGAGTCAACGTGTCAAATTCCCAAGCTAATCAAATGAAAATGATGGGGTGATTTTTGTTATTAATTTCAATGTTTTTAGTCTTCAATACAAGTGGAGTCAAATTGAAAGAGCTCCATTAGCACACACTAAAATTCAACAGAAATTACTACTAAAAACTAGAAATTTCAAAACAATGAACTAGTAAGCTAATCGAAGTACCCAAATGCCTAAGAAAATGAAGTGCAAATGCTAGGGGGTAAATTTTGTTAATAAGTTGGATTTTTTTAGGCTTCAATCCAATTTGAATCAACTCAAAAGAAGCTCATTAACATATGCTAAATTTAACAGAAATTTATTACTGTTTTTCTACAGGATACTTCTAGAAATTCTAGAATTGTGAACTAATAATCCAATCCATGTAACTCAATGATGAATATGAATTTGTAGAATTTTTTAAGGATGCATCATACTTGCAACTATATAAATAATCTAAAAAAACACTTCAATAATTTTACCAATCTAACATACATCAAAAGAAGAATGAACATTAAGTGCAAAAATAGGAATTGCAAGAATAAAAAATGCAAGTGAACAAGACATTCAAAGAAGATAGAGAAATTGTACAAAAGGGCTTTGAGGGTCCTAGGATGGCAAAGGCTAAGGATACATGAAGTACTATGAAGGAAACTATCTTAGACACTGAAAATGACACCAAACTTCATTATTAGAGTCAATCCAAGTACATCCCTGTTGGAAATAAAAGTAGAACTACTAAATAACAGGTTTTCCTCAGAAGAAGACTAAAACATTGATGCCCCTAGAGGCTAATTTGAATTGGTAATTATAAGAATTGATGTGGAAATACCCTCCTTGAAACGAGGTAGCTTCTACCTCTAAAATCCCTTAAAAAGTGGATATGGTTCCCAATAGTAGGAATATTCAATAAATAGTGCGTTTTGTATTTTCCTATAGCAGGGAACACATCCCTAGATTTTCTTAATCAATGGAGTTTCATAATATGTTAATAATTTCAATATATCTTATTGGTTTACTGGCCCATTTTATGTCATCTTGTGGTTGGGAGCAAGTCCCTAATTTCTCTCATTCTATAGATCTATAGAATTTACTCAATATTCTCTCAATATTCCACAAAATAAATAATATTAGGCACATAATATGCAATTATCACTAAACCCTTCTAATGAACACATTATAGCTCAAAAATATGTCATCAAATGCAAAAGGAGAGGTTAAATGTGCCGAAGGATGGTCAGATGGGCCTTGAATTGTACCTATTTGGAAGGCCCATTAGAAAGCATTACAAGACAATATGAAAAATAATATTTATGAAGTATCACCAAACTAGTTACAAACCTTAGATGTTCCACCCAGCCATAAACCACACTGCTCTAATACTCTAAGCGGTGAGTCACCTTCGAGTTGGGGCTATAGCTCCACCAAGCAAAAAGGCTTCTAAATCCAACTAAGGTTCACAGATGGAACCAACAAAATAGTAGACTAAGGAACCAAACTCCAGAAACCTCTAACCTATAGTATTTCATCCCCCATCAAGATGCACAACCCAAGGTAGTACACCCCTTCTTTATAGTCATAGTCCTTCAGACTATATCACCACCTTCCTAGAGATCTAGCATAGGCCAGACAGGGAGTCTCAAATCCTTATGGCTCTAGTAGTTCCAATTTCCATCAAGATTCTCTAGGTACCTTTTGGGCCTCAAACTAGGGAACGTATTTCCACGTTTCTCCCTCTAGGGCTCTAGCCTTACCCAAATAAATCCAAGAAGAAGTGTACACCCAGATCCACCTAAGATCCATAGGGAAAATAATGACAAGGCCACTCTCTAGCTCTAAAGAAAGGACAATAGATAAAGTGGTAACAAAATGAGTGAGTAAATGGGAGAGTAAAACTAAAACCCCACTTTTTATGTGCATGTGTTGTTTTTGACAAGTGACACACAATGAAGTCACCTCCCACCTTTTTAGGTAACTTAGGATAAATAATGAATTTAAGCTTTTAAATAATTATAATAATAATAATTTATTTTAAAATGACGACCAAGCTAGACACGAAATTAAAGTATTCTTTGTGCAACAATTTAACTACCCCTTGATTTAAGGGCCATCAACCCCCTTTCCCACTCACGGAATCCCAACTCCCAATTTCTCTTATTTAACTTGATCAACAACAGTAATGTATTTTATAATATCAATATAATTATATATTTACGTAATTAAAATCATTAATCTTTTACCACGTAAGTTCCTTCCCTTAACTCACCTAAGCACTTTAGCCTCAAAATATATAAACATAGGTATGCAAACCCAAAAAAATATTCTATACACATGATCACACAAAACCAACCCACACATCTTTACTTACTAACCTATTAAAATATATACAAATACATAAAAAGTCATACTAACGGTTGTACACATAAAATATGACAACGATAAGTCAATTGGATGTCCACAATAATGCACATAAAACGATCACAACTCTATTGGGTATCCATCATAGTGCACATAAAGCAGTGCCATGGAATTATAATTTTCTTAGTATATATATAGGAAGCCATTTTTATATTCCCATTGTTTAAGTATTATGGTGTCATTTTGTGTTCCCACAGAGACCAGCCAGAATTTTCTTAGTATATATACAGGACACTACTTTTATATTCTCATTTTTTTAGTATTATGGTGTCATTTTGTGTTCCCATAGGGAGAATCTCTACTCCTAACTAACATGTGGAAATGGTAAGGCCTTTATGGTGATACTTTCAAAGATAATAAAAAAGAGGGCAAAGGAGAATTGAAAACATGAGCCACAATGGAAATAGAGGCGGCTTCTAACTAACAATAATATTATGCGCATTTCATCTTTTTTTTCACTTGTTTAGTTATGTGTTTGACAGCCAAAAGCATGCCTAGAAATTATTTAACTTTTATTTATTCACTTTGGTGGCCATTCATGTCATCCATTGGGTAAATGAGTGAACTTGGGCAATTTTAAACTTAGAAAATGGAATAGATTGCGGTTCTATATTGAGTGTGTTATGTCTCCATTTTAATGGGATAATTGGTGGTATTAGTGTAATGTGTATTGAGGGTTTAGGTCGAGGGAGAGAGTTGTGTAATTTTGCGAAGTGGGTGTTATTTTAATAAGTTCTAAAAATATATATAATTTAAAGATTAATTTGGTTAATGGTTTATTATTATTATTATTAAATTATAATTAATATTTTTATATTATTATGTTTTTTTTAATAAATTTAATAATATATTATCTATAATTAATAAATTAAATATAAATGGAATATTTGAAAAGAAAATTGAAAAAAGTCATTCACACTTACTCTACAATGTTCTCTTCAAAATTGTTATAATTGAAATTCTTGGTAATCTTCATATTATTGAATGTAATAACTTCGTAATATAAATGTATTGTATACGAATTTTGTTATGCTTAGTCTTTTATACAGAAGAAATAGCTTGAAAAGGGAAGCCAGTTCTCTTCATTAAATTTATATACTATAGCTTTATGGGAGATGTAATAAAGATCTTAGTTAAAAAGGAGTCACAACTATTTTTATTTTTTTTTCCAATTGTATTTTTAAGTCAATGTATATTTGGAGGATAATGATAATTATTAATTAAAATTTATAAAATTTAATTTGAATTATATCAAATAAAATGAATAAATCATACTCGTTATTTGATTGTAAAATATTATAAAGAGAGAAATAATGAAATGCTTTTAAATCTACAAATAGAATAAGTATTTTAATGTTTTAAGTTATATATAAAAAGGAGATCCTTCTTTTAGAAGGTTAAAAGAGAGAAATTTTAAGACATAAGAGGAGGAATGGAGGTTAAAGAGCTGGGCAATCTGGATTTTTACTAGAGATAAAAATACAAAATTTTTCCATAATCATGTCTTAAAAAGGAGGAATGAGAATACCATTTGGAGTCTCTTGGATAGGGAGGGCAACAAAATTATGTCTTAGAAAGATATTCAATAGGAAGCTATCGATTCTTCGGCATTCAATTTCATGCTAGAGATGGCATGGATATTGAAAATCAACCGGGGTTCATCCAATTGTATCCTCAAATGTTTAGTGATATGGAAAGCAAAGAGACTGGGAGACCTTTCATGTATGATGAATTGATTAAGATCTTGATGTCAATGGCAAGGGAGAAGAGCCATGGACATGACGAGTGGTGATGAGCCCCAATGTTACAACAAGAATGTTGCAACTCCCAAGGTGATCAACTTTAATTATCAAACCAAAGTTCATACAAACCTAAGAGGTATCAATACTATATGTACAATATGAAATGTTCTACCTATGTTAATCCAATACAATAAAGTGAATTAAGATGCATAGAGCCCACTATTCTTTAGGAAATACTTGAAAATTTTAGTAAATGGAAAATAGACCTATTTTAACTTTGTAGGAAAAGAAATAACTCAAATATAGCCTATTCCATTGTAGAGAATTAAATGACATGAAGGAAATCTTAATTTGATTGCATGAAAGTAAATGACATAAAGGAACCCCAATCTATTTGCAGAAAGTAAATGACAAAACAAAACCCTAATATATTCGCAGAAAATAAATGACAATGGAATCCTAATCTAATTTGCAGGAAATAAACATATCATATTGCAGCAAAGGAAATGATTGAAGTAAACTCTATTCTACTTGCAAGAAGACAAAGAAAATTCTTAAGAATGTTGAAGGTAAATCAATCTCATTCTATGTAACAAATAACAGGAGCAATTTAACCTTATTACATGAACGAAACTACTGCTATGAAAGAAAAGTTGCTAGGGGCCTATGTTCTTCTCAAATTAATCTCCAAGGCTTAAATGATTTTCTGGAGGGATGAGAAATGAAGGACAAACGTTAGATGAAATTCTAAGGACAAATTTGAATAAATATGCATTTTTCTATAGGAAGCATCAAAGAAATTTTATACAGTTTAGGAGTGAGTTGGAGGATGGAAAAGTATGTTGAAGGTTGTAGAAGGGTGTAAGAGACCTTACCAAGCTTAGGCACACTTAAAGATCCAATTTATGTAGGGAATAAATGGGGATAGAAGTTTCCTGTTGCTCGGTTAGGCAATTTTCGCCATGTGGACAGTTTGTAGAAATGAAGAGTAGTGAAGGAAAAGGTGATGAAGGAGGTGATGATAATGCATGAAAAATGATGCTAATTTGATTCATGAAACAATGTATTCCATGTACAGAAAAAGTAAATGTTCAACTGATAAAAACAAGATGATTAAGCAACTATCAAATTACTAATTGCAAAAATCAAAATGAGAGTGGAAAGGATGAGTTGAATTTATAGTGGAAACTACTTATTTCATAAAGGAAACTATTTTTGGTGCTTATCACCAAGGTAAACAACCAATATTAAATAAGGAGCTCACTTATAAACATGCAAGGATAATGTTTTTCTCGTAAAAAAGAATTGCAAAAAATCACAACTAAACTAAATGCATGCAAAAGAAATGTACAAAGGAAGGGGCTTAAGAACTTAGGTTGTGACCTTACCCACGGAGACTCAAGTCCCTTGAGGCAAACTCAGGCTAGGAACAAAAATATTCTTTTCATTAACCTCATAAGTTTTCAAACAAGTAACATAACAACTGAAATAATAGGCATAAGTCTCCTTCTTTGATAATCACTATCTTTCCTCTAGAATTTGAATCCCTACTAGGCTGCTAGGCTATATTATTTATGCAAAAGGTGGGTGAGGGGCAACCTCCTTGAAGAGAGGACTGCTTCCCTCCAAAAATCCTAAAAAAGTGGATTTGGTCCCTTAGTGTACTCACAACCATAAAGAGGTAGTAGCTTTTCACGAGCCAGACGAGTTATGATTACCCTATAATAAGGAACAAGCCTCCTTGATTCTCTCCTAATGGTCTCCAACGTGATCTGCACAATAAATATTCAATGTTATACACATTTAATGTGTTAGGCTACATGAAATAGTAAATATGTCCTAACCTTCCTAGGAACACATTATAACTTGAAAAATACATCATCAAATGCAGAGCGAGAGGTTTAAACATGACAAAGGATGGTCATATGGGCCTTAAATTATACCAATTTGGGAGGCCCATCATACCACCCTATTGAAGATGTTTCCTATCCTTTTAGCAACCTAGTCACCTAGATGCACCTCATTCATTTCCCTAGTGGCCTCCCTAACATCCCAAGCTGTCTAATAAGGGGTGGCATCTTCTCGGTGAAATACTGCATTATTTTTAATCTCAACCCATTCTTTGTGTTCCTCTGCCTGGTCCTTATTCTCCTATAAGCCGAATAATAAAGGGGGATTGTACCTGAGTCTAATCTAGTTAAATCCTAATCTCTGGAATATTCTTTTATACATAGGTGCTCTACCCAAAGAATTCCTTAATATTTCTGGTGAAAGATATTCTTTTATTCTCAAACTGTGTGGCAAGTTATGCCACCTTCTTTAACATGCTTGCAGGCTCTCTTCTCCCAACAATATGAAGGTGTCTTTAAAATGAATGATTTATATATATATATATATATATATATAGTGTAGACAAATGCCATTGTTAGATTTTCTACTATAAGCCAGTGGTTCGTAGTGATAAGATGAGGGCCTTGTATTTCTTCCCTAATCCACATAGTCTCTTCGATATATTTGGCCATGATTCTTTTGATTTCTTCTGCCCTAGTCTCTTCATGGGTTAGCAAGGAAGTTGAGGCTGTTAATTACACATCACCTAGATGAGATTTGGGGCCCCACACTTTTATATTAGGAAATATTAAATTGTTCATATAAAATTCTTCCATCTTAGCCTTATCTTCAATGCTACACATGCGACATAAATCAATGAATTTTCAAATTTCATGGAAAGGAAGGGAGCCTTGTTGGGTTAATGCTCAAATATAAAATTGGCACCACCAGTCTTTAAGGAATAAAGGGTATGTCTTTGATTGAATTCTACAATGTATGGATTCCATGGAAAAACTAGCCATGATGGCAAGTTGTTCCTCCTTTTATTGTGGCTAGGCCTTCAAATTCTATTCTCCTTTTGTAAATGATCCCCTATATTGGCTTCCTTTAACCCGAGGTCAACCATCTCTTCCCCCATCTTCTTCATTTTATCCTCCATGATACCCACATATTTAACTCATTTTTATTTGGCAATCTACATCTATCTATGCTTCCTACCCTTCTCCTTGTCTAATTCAAAGAATATTTGGATTGCAAAGTCGGTAGGGAGTATCTTTCCTACATCGATATAGGAATAGAAATATCTAAGGTATGGTTGGGGATCTAGCTCCTGTAAGTTGGGATTTTTTTCATTTAGCCCCATAATCACTTCCTATAGTTGTTCTATCTCTTCCTCTAGCTACATTGTTTCTTCCTGTAGTTGCATAATTTATTCATGTAGTTGCATATTACCTTCATTTAGTTTCTTTGCTCCTTGTTGAAGCTCTACAAGTTGTTCCTATAGCTTTTTTTTTCTTCTTGTAGCTTCTTTGTGTGATCCTATAGCTTTACTAGCCCCTCATGTAGCTTTACAAGCCCTTCCTGTATCTTGATGGATTTTCATGGAATATTGGTTCCCTTGGTACTTAACCTTTTCTGTGGGAGATGGGGTTGTTTTCCTTTGAATTTCATGGAGGTTATTTCCTCTAATTTCCACTTGTCTTTCTCAGATTCCTCCTCCTAATGGTTGACTAGTTCTTCAATAATGATGGGAGTTGGAGACGGTGGCTCAGGCTTCCCCTTATCCTATTTTTGTTTCTTGTTTTGAAGTACTTGGGGGGCTTTCCTTGGTCTCCTTCTCTTTGATTTGGTTGGGGTACTCAATGCTGCCAAGATGGCAAAAATTTCCTCCTCCATCTTCCCCTCTAGAGTGTTTTCCTTCTCGTGTATTTTTATTTTCTTTGGTGACCTGGATGATGTTCCAATGATCTCTTGGGTCTTCTATCCTTCTATTTATGCTGCATCAGGCTTGGTTAGCTCCTATTTAGGCATTTTTTGTTTTTGTTTCTTCCTGATTTTTTTATCTTCTTCTCTTCTTCCTCCTCCACTCCTTCTTATGTTTGTCCTTTTGATCCTCATTCTTCAACTCTAGCTTCTTCTTCCTCAGGTTCCCCTTTTGATGCTTCTCCTTCTAGTTCTAGCTGAGCTTGGGCTTGGGTCTATAGGAAGGCCTCCCTATCCATATCTAAAAAATCAACCCAAGTCACAGGGTTTTGGATACCCTCTAAAGAATCCACGACTATCAATTTTATCAGCCCATGTTGTGCTAAGTATTGATGATTTCCTCCTTTCACTCTCTAGCTCATCTCCTTAATTGACTAAAGAAGGAAATGCGGGATTATTATCCTTTCTTGGATAGGAAAGTCCATTTGGAATCTAAGTTGATAGAGAAACCTGAATTGGTGATGCAGAAGCATCCAGACTTAGTCAGCAATGTGATTGGATGTTCACATGTTGTGGCTAACAACAGATGAATTTCGTTGACCTAAGTGGTCAAAATCAATTCTTAGTAGAGAGGGTTGGATCTCTCGAAAATTATCTTTACTCCAATTATTGTAATAATTAGAATATTGTATTATTTTTAGAATAGGAGATAAGTTGTTAGTATAGGTGTGTATCAGAGCTTAAGAATAAGGATTTAATGGTTGAGTTGATAAAAATAGAGATTGAGTTGTCAATGCAGTTAGGATAGGATTTGATTCATAAAAGAGGAAAGAATGTAATGACAGAGAGATTAGATGATCGAGAATAGAGTAAGTAAGCGAGAGGTGTGAGAGAGATAGGGTTGGAGAGTGAATAGAGGTCAGACAAATTGTTGTAATGAACCAAGAGGGCCAAGACTCTAGAAATTCTATTTTATTGAATAAATGATTAAGTGTGGTGTTGTGTGTTAATCCTGGTGCATAAATTCATTTGTATTTGTGTTTCAGCGTTTTGGACACTAATCAGGTATTTTTCTCTGTTTATACATTTTATTGATAATCATAGTCGATTAGTATTAATGGTTAATATTGACCTTAGCACTAAACCTTTCCTTAAACGTCTTTCTTAAAAGTATGAATTAAGCACGTGCGTAGTATACAGAACGTGGTAAGTGATATCTCACGTGCCCTAAAAGTGGTAAACGGTATTTCTAAAATTCATGCAATTATCCTAAGTGGGTGATAGGTAGCATGAGAAACCTACTTTTCTCGCGTGCTCTCGACCTAATATTGGTCATGCAAGATTTCACGCAAGATTGTGTGATATCCGTTGGATCGAGCAGGATTGATTGACAGTGGAGATCGGTCGAGCTAGTTGACAAGAAGGTGATGCGATATCCATTGGATCTAAAGGAGTGAAATTTACTGTGTGGATTGAAGTGCCTGAAAAAAGGAAGAGTCAAGGAAGGACCGACAGTGATTGGTCAGGAAGGTGGGACCCTTTGAAGGAAATATATGTACAGAATCTGATTAAAGCACAGCTGATTAGTTCTAAAGTTAACCAATAGTCTAATTCTAGACTACTACCCCATTTTTACCAACCTCCTACATCATGTTTGGTATCATAGCAAGGATTAAGTTTTGCTACAATACACATGCCATTGAGGAGACGAGCTGACATAGGTCGGGGAAGACCTGTAGCAAATGCAGTTCTGCTGGATGAGATCCAAAATTTGCGTTCAAGGATGGAAACAATGGAGACTTCTCAGAGGAGAGCACCTGATGAAGGAGATGCCAGTGCTGTAGAAGAATCTTCTGAGGAAGAATCTGAGGGAGAAAGGGAAAGCCCAAGATCAAAAAATGAGATAAAATGGTGAGTAGATTGAAAGCCAAATTTATGCCAAAAGATTATCAGTTAAATCTTTTTAGATAGTTACAAAATTTGAGGTAAAAAGGAATGACTGTCAAAGAATACACAGAAGAGTTTTATAAGCTGAGCATTAGTGCAGGACATGTAGAGGATGACATAGAAAAGGTAGACAAATACATAAATGGGTTGAGATATGACATACAGGATGAAATCAGCTTGCTGAGTCTGAAGACAATTGAAGATGCCTATCAAGCATCTTTGAAGGCAGAAGAGAAGATGTTGAGGAAGAAAAATCAGAGGAATAGAGGAAAAAGTTCAACAAGAGGTAGAGGAACTACCAGATCAAGATTTCAGCACCCTCAGGGTGAAGCAGGAGGTTCAAGTAATAGACCACCATAGAGAGGAGAATTTAGTAGAGGAAGATTTGCACCCAGAGGAAGAGGCCAAAGAAGAGAAATTCGGTGTTACACATGTGGAGAATGGGGACATGGATCATGGGACTGTCCTCATAATAAAGTAAAAAACCAAAGGAATGTGAATGTGGCCGAGGCAAGGGAAGAAAAACCTCAAATTGCAAACAAGGAAGTATCAGCTGAAGTAGAATATCCTTGTTGTTGAAAAGAGTATTTCTTAAGGCAAAGAAAGAGACAAGAGAACCAGCTCAGAGAAAGATTTTATTCAGAACTACATGCAAGTCCAAAGGAAAATGTTGTAAAGTGATAACTGACAGTGGAAGCACTGATAACCTAGTTTCTACAGAAATGGTGGACAAATTAGGACTAGTAAAAACAATACACCCTACTCCTTACAAAGTATCATGGCTGCAAAAAGGACATCAGCTTGTTGTGACAGAACAATGCAAGGTAGAGATACAGATTGGTACTTATAAGGATGTGATATTTTGTGATGTAATGCCAATGGATGTATGCCACGTATTGCTAGGAATACCTTGGCAGTTTGATCGTAAAGGTATACATGATGGGAGAAGAAACACTTACATTTTAGAGAAGGATGGAAATAAACACACATTGCAGCCATTGAAGGAAGAAATAGGCAAAGAAGCATCTAGAAATAGTGTTATGCTGATGAGTGGGAAAGAATTGCTGCAAGAAGTCCAGAAAGATGAACAAATGCATTTTGTTGTCATAAGGAGATCTAAGGTAATTTTAACTTCCACAAACTTAGATGATTTATCTGAAGAAATCAAAACTATGTTGAATGATTTTGTTGATATTATTGTGGATGAGTTTCCAAATGCATTACCACCCATCAGGAGTATTAGTCATCATATTGATCTAATACCTGAGCAAGTTTGCCAAACAAAGTGGCATATAGGTTAACTCCTCAAGAAAATGCAGAAGTTGTAAGACAAGTACAGGAATTGATGGATAAGTGATTAATTAGAGAGAGTCTTAGTCCATGTGTTGTACCAACAATACTTAGTCCAAAGAAAGGTGGTGAATGGTGTATGTGTATAGATTCCAGACCAATAAACAATACTATCAGGTATATATTTCCTTCACCATGCATGAATGATTTGATGGATTGTTTAAGTGGGTCAAAGCATTTTTCTAAAATAGATTTGAAGAATGGATATCATCAAATAAGGATTAGAGAAGGAGATGAATGGTTAGTGATGCCTTTTGGACTCACTGATGCACCTAGCGCATTCATGAGATTAATGAATGAATTCTTGAAGGAATATGCAGGCAAGTTTGTCATTGTTTATCTTGATGATATTCTAGTTTTCAGTAGAAGAAAAAAAGAACATCTGGAGCATCTTAAGTTGGTTTTAAGAACTCTACAGAAAGAGAAACTATTGATAAATACGAGGAAATGTAGTTTCATGAAAGAAGAATTAGTCTATTTTGGATTTATCGTTTCTATAGAAGGTTTGAAAATGGATCCAGAAAAGTCCAAGCAATTTGGAACTGGCCTACTCCAAGAAACATATTTGAGGTAAGAAGCTTTCATGGTCTTGCAAGTTTTTATAGAAAATTTACCAGAAGTTTTAGTCAGATTTGTGCACCATTATTGAAACAATCAAAGAGGCTAATAATCCATTCAAGTGGAAAGAAGAAGCAGACTGAAATTTTAAGTTACTGAAGAAGAAAATTATAGAGAAACCAGTTTTAGCTTTACCTGATTTTTGGAAAGTTTTCCAAGTTGAAACTAATGCTAGTGGAGTTGTAATTGGAGCAGTTTTGAGTCAGGAACAGAGACCAATAGTCCACTTTATTGAGAAACTAAATGAATCTAAGAAGAAGTATTCTTCTTATGATAAAGAATTTTATGCTATTGTGCAAGCTTTAAAAAAATGGAGACATTATTTGCTACCAAAGGAGTTTGTATTATATTCTGACAATCATGAATTACAGTTCATAAACAACCAGCCAAAATTGAACCAGAAACATGCCAAGTGGGTAGAGTTTTTACAGAGTTTCACTTTTGTGATAAAACATACAAGTGGTAAGTTGAACAAAGTTGTTGATGCTTTAAGCAGGGTAAATTTCGTTGTGCAAGAATTAAGAGTTGGTGTTGTAGGATTTGAAGAAATGGTTGATATGTATAAAGATGATGCAGAATTCAAAGATATTTATACAGCTGTACAAAATCCAGTAGTTCATAATAGAAGCCAGTGGTTGGATTATTTTATCCAAGGAGGTTTACTGTTTAAAGGTAACAAATTGTGCATTTCCAAATGTTCTATGAGGGAAAACATAATCAAGGAGAAACACAGTGGGGGATTATCTGGTCAATTTGGACAAGACAAAACCTTTTCTCAGGTAAATTATTTTTACTATTAGCCAAAGATGCAAACTAATGTTAAGAAATTTGTTGAGAAGTGCAGAATCTGTCAGCATGCTAAAGGGAGAATCCAAAATACAGGATTGTACTAGCCATTTCCAATACCAGACCGACCATGGGATGCAATTAGTATGGACTTTGTTTTGGGGTTACCTAGAACTTAAAGAGGAAATGATTCCATTTATGTTGTGGTAGATATATTTTCCAAAATGGCACATTTCATTGCATGTAAAAAAGACTAGTGATGCAACACATATTGCTAATCTTTTTTCTTTAGATGTTGTAAGGTTTCATGGATTACCTATAAGTATTGCGTCTGATAGGGATACAAAGATTGTTGGGCATTTCTGGAGAACTCTTTAGAAGAAACTAGGCACCAACCTTAGTTTCAGTTTTGCATATCACCCTTAAACAAATGGACAGACCGAAGTGGTAAACAAAAGCTTGGGAAACATATTGAGAAGTTTAGTGTATAACAATCCTAAGCAGTGGGATTTAGCACTTGCTCAAGCTGAGTTTACTTATAATGACACTCCAAACCGAAGTACTAGGATGAGTCCATTTCATATTGTTTTTGGAATGAATCCAAGAGGTGTGTATGAACTCAGAAATTTGGGTAAACAGGAGACAAGAAGTGCAAATGTTGAAGAGTTTGCAGAGTAGATGTAGAGACCACAAGAAGATGTCAAAGACAGATTGTAGGAAAGAAGTGGCAAATACAAACAGAGAGTTGATATGAGGAGGAGAGAAAAAGAATTCCAAGTGGGAGATCTAATGATGGTATACTTGATAAAAGAAAGATTTCTTGTTGGGACTTATAATAAACTAAAGATGAAAAAGATAGGGCCATGCAGAATTCTGAGGAAGGGTTCAACTAATGCTTATGAAATTGAATTGCAAGAAGGGATTGGAATATCACCTATCTTCAATGTTGCAGATTTGTATACATACAAGGAGACAGAGTCAGAGCTACAGAAGGAACCTACAGGGGATGAAGTTCAAACTTTAAATTGGGAAGAACAAATGCCAAAGATAGTCAAGAAAGAGGTGGAAGCTATTTTGGAGAAAAGAGTATACAAAAGAACCAGAGGACATGTTTATTTTCAATATTTAGTCAAATGGAGGGGACAACCAATGGAGGATGCCAGTTGGATAACAATGACAGAATTACAAAAGTATGGAGTCAATCTTGAAAGTTTGGCGAAGGATTCTTTTCTTCCCCGGGACTCTAATGCAGGAGCATCCAAACTTAGCCAGTAATGTGATTGTATGTTCACATGTTGTGGCCAACAAGAGACAAATTTCATTGATCTGAGTGGTCAAAAGAAATTCTTAGTAGAGAGGGTTGGATCTCTAAAAAATTATCTTTACTCCAATTATTGTAATAGTTAGAATATTGTATTATTTTTAGAATAGGAGATAAGTTGCTAGTATATGTGTGTCTTAGAGCTTAAGAATAGGGATTTAATGGTTAAGTTGATAAAAAGAGAGATTGAGTTGTCAATGCAGTAAGGATAGGATTTGATTCATAAAAGAGGAAGGAATGTAATAAAAGAGAGATTAGATGATCAAGAATAGAGTAAGCGAGAGGTGTGTGAGAGATAGGGTTGGAGAGTGAACAGAGATCAGACAAACTGTTGTAATCGAGCCAAGAGTGCCAAGACTCTGGAAATTCTATTTTATTGAATAAATGATTAAGTGTGGTGTTGCGTGTTAATCCTGGTGCAGAAATTCATTTATATCTATGTTTCGTCGTTCTAGACCCTAATCAAGTATTTTTCTATTTTTATACATTTTATTGATAATCATAGTCGATTAGTATTAAGGGTTAATATTGATCTTAAGTGCTAAACCTTTCCTTAAACGTCTTTCTTAAAAGTATGAATTAAGCACATGGGTAGTATACGGAAAGTGGTAAGCAGTATCTCGCATGCCCTAAAAGTGGTAAACGGTATTTCTAAAATTCATGTGATTATCCTAAGTGGGTGACACGTATGTTGGCATTATGATACAAGTGTTTTCCTTGATGGCAACTCACTCAGATAAAAGATCACAGTATAGCAGGTTAACAACAAAGAATTACAGATCAGACTACAAAGAATGAAGAAAGAGAGGTATACGCAAGTTCACCTTGACCAAGGTGTGTATACATGCAGGTTCACTGAACACAAGTAGCATATATGTACACACACACTTTCACAGAAGGAAACGCGTGTATATCTTGGAAAACTAAGTTTTTGGTCCAAGGTATTTGGTCCATGGTATTTTGATCCATGGTATTGGTCCAAGGTATCTAGTACGAGGTATTGACGCTAGGTATTTGGTCCAAGTATTGATCCTAAGTGGTTTTGGTCCATGGTATTGAGAAAGGCCTAAAACTATAAAAGGAGGAGAAGATCATTAGGCTAGGAGTGCTGGTATTGAATATCTGATGAAGTGTGAGATCTAGTATGCAGGTTATGGGCTCACAGTACTATGCTTGATCTGAACCAAGCGTGAACCTCAGCGGTTGATGAAGGATAAGATCTAATGATCGATCGAGATCTTAAGGCTTGAATTGAATTATCTTTATGTGGTTTGATCATGTATAGTCTAGATCTGGATATTGACGCATGTGTTGTTTTGTAAATATTATGATCTGGGTATAGCTTAAGTCTGGAATAGCTGCATAATTATGAATTAATATTTGCAGATGTGTACGCTGGTTGGCTTTGTTAAAAGCGCATATACACACAGGTTCGACACCTGGAAGTAGCATATACCTCATAAGGTATGGTTCAGTTGTTTCTATTTGCTGTTGTAGAATTTTGGGTTCTAGTTTGGGTTTTGGTGACTGTATTTTGATGACAGTATTCTGACTGATCAGATTGACTGTCAAAGTGATTGATTGATTTAGTTATGGGTGATTCAGAAAGTGATGTTTGAGTTTCAGTGATTGGTTGATGTAGATGTATTTGATGATTGGATTGTAGTTATAATGTTGTTGACGGATCCAGTCTGAAAATTTATGAAATGTGGTCCATGGAGAAAGAAAGAAGGTCGTAGCCTTCTATAGGTCACAGCCTATGTACTAGTAAACATATCGGCTACTACAAAAGCTAGGGGGTTGTAGCTCCCTTCCAGTAGAAGCTAGAGAATAAGATAAGGTTGTAACCTTTTGCAGGTAGAAGCCTGCTTACTGGTATAAGTCTGCACAAGTACAAAATTGTAAACATATTTTCTTATTATTAAAAGAAGACAGAGATGACAACAATAGTTGGTTTTCACCCACATTGGGTTTCCACCTTATATCTTGGTGTTCATGTGTGTTGCTTATGTGTGATGCTTTATTCTGCTTTTACTGCACTGTCTAATAAATCTCTGATATACTGGTTAAAGTTCAATGCATGATAAATTGAGTAAATCAAAAGTTCTCTGCATATACGTTGGTTGCTTTAAGTACAGTCGTGTATACATGCTAGTTCACTTAGCTGAAGTAGTGTAAACAAATTTGTTTGGGAAATTAAATTATTGATCTGATAATACTGATTCACCCCCACTCTCAGTATTATTTCCAACAATTGGTATCAGAGCAGGTCCTTCAGAAGAAGCTTGATCGCTTGAAGGGGGATCCATCATCATGAGTAATCAAGAAAGTGTGGGATCCATTAGATCGCCAATATTTGATGGGAGCAACTTTGTTTATTGGAAGATAAGAACCACAACCTATCTACAATCACTTGGAACGAATGTTTGGTGAATCGTGGAAGGAGGATATACATTTCCATCAGCAATTTTTACAGATACGACAGGTAAAAAGCAATATGAAACCAATGCCAGGGCTATCAATACATTATTGGGAAGCCTGTCACAATCAGAGTTTATCAAAGTTATGCAGCTCAAATAAGTGAAATAAATATGGGACAAAATCATTCTAAGCTATGAAGGAGACTCTTAGGTAAAACGTGCTAAATCACAAACTCTCAGAATTCAATATGAAACTCTTAAGATGCACAATGATGAAAATATAACTAGTTACTTCTTACATATAGATGAGGTTGTTAATTGTATGAAGAATATGGGTGAAGAGATAAAGGAAGTTACCTTAGACAAGAAAGTTTTAAGATCCTTGTTTGCTAAATTTGAATCAAAAGTATCTTCCATAGAAGAAAAACAGGATCTACAGACTATCACTATGACACAGCTTCACAAAATCTTAACTACTTTTGAGATGAGAAAAGGAGGCCCATCAGATATGCGATAAGCTGCATTTAAGGCTTCAGCAAAAGGAAAGGAAGAACTCAATGAATCAAGACATATTTCAAAAGAAGAAGATGAAATAAACTTCGTCAAAAAGCTTCAACAGGGTTCCAGAAGATTTAGAGGTAAACTACCTTTCAAATGTTTTGCCTGTGGTAGAGTCGGTCATTATGCTGCGAAATGTCCTCATAAAGATAAATATGATAAAGGGAAGGAATCTGCAAAATGGAATAGAAAACAAAATGTAAGTAAAAAGAGTTACTATACTCATGAAGATAACGATGGTTTATCAAATAGTGATGAAGATGAAAATAGTAATGACTATAGACTTCTAATGGCTTATGACGATGATAATTTTTGGGATGCTTTAGAAGAAGATGATCTTCATGAAGAAATATCTAAACTCAAAATATGTTTAGAAGAAAAGAATATGATTATAGATACCTTGAGATACCAACTTGTTGAAAGAGAAAAACACAATGAAAAACTAGAATGTGAAATTGTAGGTCTAAGAAAGGATCTTGAGAAAACAAAATCTCTCAATCTTAGATTTGCTAAAGGATCAGAAACCTTAAATGAAATTATCAAAGTGCACGTTCTCCTCTGATAAAGACAGGTCTTGGATATACTGAAGAAGCCACAACCAACCTCAGGTAAATCATACTTAATTTGCTTCAAAGATGAATATCAATAGAAACTACAATCACCAGGTCAATAGGTTTTATAATCGCAGGAACTTCTTTAATGTTCAATGTTTCTCATGTCATAATTTTGGACACAAAGCTGCTCAATGTGTTGCTTACAAAACCATCATGACTAGAGAAGCACGAAATCAAAGGAATGGGACAGGGATCAAGAAAAGTTCCTATAATAACTTTTCTCTTCTTGAAAATTAAATAGAATGCTCAATCTATAACAACTTTGGCCATGAAGAATCTGAATGCAGGAGTAAATTTCAGCAAATATCTCAAAAGGAATGAACTCCATTAAATCCCAAAATATGGATAAGGAAAGAACCTCAAACAAAAAGATGTGGTATAGCCTTGTATGCAGAAGGACAAGAAAAACAGTGGTGCATCAACAGTGGATGCTCAAAACACATGACATGTGACAAAGAAAAACTTCACTCATATAATGCCTTATAAAAGGAAAAGAATGTCTCATTTGGAAATGAAACTCCTACTGTCATAACATTCCCAACTTTAACATTTTCTTGAAAGAAAATGTTAAAGTTGGGAATGTTATGTATGTAGATTGTCTAAAGCATAACCTCTTGAGTGTCAGTCAAATGTGTGATCAAGGAAATGAAGTGGTGTTTCAATCAAATGGATGTGTTGTTCGTGAGCTTGATACAGGAGAAACCATGATCAAATGTATAAGAACTCCAAACAACTTATACATACTCAAGGGAGGACAAAAACAATGCTATCTAAGCAAACATGATGAAAACTGGCTATGGCACAGAAGATTGGGACATCTAAGCTTTTCTCAAATAAGAAAAGCATGCAGATTCTAGGCTGTTCATGATCTTCCAGATATCAGCATTTCTGAAAATACAATATGCAAACCATGTCAAGTCGGTAAGCAAACCAGATCTCACTTCATCGAAAAAGAAGGGCTAGCTAGTAAGCCTCTTGAATTTGTTCATACTGATTTATGTGGACCATCGAGGATAAAGTCACCTCATGGAGAAGAATAATTTATTTTGTTCATTGATGATTTTTCCAGAATGTGTTGGATAGGTCTTCTAAAGCATAAAGATGAAGCATTTAAAAAGTTCAAAGCCTTCAAAGGTTTGGTTGAAAATGAATCAGATCGGAAAATCAAATGCCTCAGATCTGATCGAAGAGGGGAATTTACCTCGGATGAATTCTTTGATTTTTGTGAACAACATGGAATAAAAAGGTAGTTCTCCATCGCAAGGATTCCTAATCAAAATGGAGTGGTAGAAAGAATGAACAAAACTATTCAACAAATGGCTCTAGCTATGCTAAATGAATCTGGAACTCCTGCAACCTTCTGGGGTGAAGCTGCATTCGCTACCGTAACTATTCTCAACCAGGCAAATGTTTGGGTAAAAAGAACTCAAACTCCACATGAAATTTGGTATGGTAAGACTCCAATGGTAAAATACTTTAAAGTTTTTGGAAGAAATTTCTATATCAAAAGGATTGATGAAAAACTTGGTAAGTTTGAGCCCAGAGTAGATGAAGGTATTCTTCTTGGTTACTCTTCCCGAAGTAAAGGATATAAATGTTATAATAAAAGACTTGGGAAAATTGTTGAAAGTATTGATGTTGTAGTTGATGAAGCATGCAAAAATCCTAAACAGATAAAAACCGAAGATTATGACAATGAAGAAGATGGGGATTATTTTCCCACATCAAATCACAATGATTTTGAAGAAGAAACCAATGAAGCACCAGAAGAAGAGATAACGGTAGAAGAAAAGACTAAGTCTAGGTATGTTCACAAAAATCATCCAGAAACTCAAAGTTTAGGGGAAAAAGAGGTAGGTGTAAAGACAAGAAGAACTATTATAAAAACCTCAAGCTATCTAGCATTAATATCCTCCACCGAACCTCAAAATGTAAATGAAGCATGCAAGGATGAATGTTGGGTCAAGGCCATGAATGAAGAACTTGAGCAAATTGATAAGAATAATACTGGGAATTAGTTCCTAGACCTCATGATAAGAATATCATAGGAACTAAATGGATATTAAAAAACAAGTTGAATGAAAATGGAGAAGTTATTAGAAACAAGGCCAGACTTGTTTGTAAAGGATATGCTCAACAAGAAGGTATAGATTTTGAAGAAACTTTTGCACTTGTTGCTAGATTTGAAGCCATAAGGATGTTCTTGCTCTTTCTAGTTTTCAGAAATTAAAAGTATACCAAATGGATGTAAAATCTACCTTCCTTAATGGAGACTTAGAAGAAGAAGTCTATATTAAACAACCAGAAGGATTCATTCTTGGAAATGATGCAAAACTTGTATATAGACTTAGAAAGGCTCTCTATGGTCTAAAAAAGGCTCCAAGGGCCTGGTATTACCGTCTTGACAAATATCTCCACCAACAGGGTTTTTGAAAGGGGTCAACAGATAGTAATCTATATACAAAGATTGACACTGATAAATTGCTAATAATTGTTGTTTATGTTGATGATATCATTTTTGGTAGTAATGAAGAATCCATGAGTTAGAATTTTGCTTCAGTAATGCAACAAGAATTTGAAATGCCCTTGCTTGGTGAGCTTACCTATTTTCTTGGTCTACAAGTTTAACAAAATAAAGATGGTATTTTTCTTTCACAAACCAAATATCTCAAACAGATCTTGAAAAAGTATGGCATGGAGGATTCTAAACTAGTATGTACCCCAATGGTAACAGGATGTAGTCTCAGCTCAAATGATGAATCAACAGTAGTACATCAACCAACTTATATATCCATGATTGGCAGTCTGCTTTATCTAATAGGTACCCAATCTGACATCAAGCATGCAGTAGGAATAGTTGGAAGATTCCAAGCAAATCCAAAGGAATCACACCTTCAGGCAGTCAAAAGAATTTTCAAATATCTTCAAGGAACAAAGAACTTTGGTTTATGGTATCCTAGAGATATAGATCATACTCTTCATGCATATACAGATGTAGATTGGGCAGGAAGTGTTGATGACAGAAAAAGCACTAGTGGTGGTGCATTCTATATGGGTTCTAGGTTAGTGTCTTAGTTCATCAAGAAACAAAGTTCAATTGCATTATCTACAACTGAAGAAAAATATGTGGCTACTGCATCTTGCTGCACACAACTACTTTGGATGATGCAAACCTTGGAAGACATTCAGATCACATGTACTCTACCCATCTCCATTCTATGTGATAATACACGTGCCATCAATATTTCAAAGAATTCAGTCATGCACTCCAAGACCAAGCACATACCCATCAAATATCATTTTCTACGTGAACAGGTGCTTGAACCAAAGGTCAAATTGGAGTATGTTCCCTCCAAAGAACAGGTTGCTGATATATTCACTAAACCACTGCCCAGAGAGACATTTGAATATCTCAGACAAAAGCTGGGAGTAGTTGCTGCATCATCCTACTATTAAATCCTATTTTTTTTAAAAATGTTGTTATATGCGAGTTTCATGAAGCGTAGCTGCATACATACGTAGGTTTTTGTGGGCACAGTCATGTATATGTTGGTTTGAGGAAAAAAAGTGGGCCAGAATCAAGAACAAGGGGTCTGATATGGTTCAGTCAATTCCCTGTTCTATTTGATGATGGTTACAATCTGCTGATAACATGTGGAAATATGTTGGTCCTCATAAGTTATTGATAACTTGATGTATATATGATTGATGATGATGCCTTGATATTTCTTACTGATATATGCAATATTCAGATCTAACAATGAACATCTGGCACAGGTTCAGGGGGAGCATATGCTTCTAATAATGCATTGTTGGCATTATCTTAGAAGATCTTGGTACAAATCCACATAATTGTTTTGACTTTTGATGATGGAAATATACAGGCTGTTGATCCTGATGTTGCAGATCATATATGGTGTATGATAGTTGCTGATGACTATCATGGTCTTGTTTAGATTAGTTATCCTTATTATAAATGTCATGTATATCATTTAATGTAAAGGTCATGAAAAGACCTAATGCATGGGATGGATGATGTAATATTTCTTGTTTTTGTCATGTATAAACAATTGGTATATCCCCACTAGTTTTGGAGATGGATGTATGAGTCATTGGTGATAGGAAGGTCATCCTAACATAGTTGATTTATAAAATCATGTTATTCCTTTAGAAAATCTTCTTGCAGACTTTTCTAGTGCTTAGGAGGAGCATGGACTCAATCATGGGAGCTCAATCAGTACATTTTAGCATATCAAAGAATTCATCATGTACTCACGGGGAGCATGACCCTTTGCCCTTGATGTCAAAGGGGGAGAGTGACATGGAGTTGTTGTTGCCATCAAGTCCAAAGGGGGAGATTGTTGGCATTATGATACATGTGTTGTCCTTGATGGCAACTCACTTAGGTAAAAGATCACAGTACAACATGTTAACAACAAAGAATTATAGATTAGAATACAAAGAATGAAGAAAGAGAGGTATACGCAGGTTCACCTTGACCAAGGTGCGTATACACGCAGGTTCACTGAACACAAGTAGCATATACGTACACACACACTTTCACAGAAGGAAAAGTGCGTATATCTTGGAAAACTAAGTTTTTGGTCCATGGTATTTTGATCCATGGTATTGGTCCAAGGTATCTGGTCTAAGGTATTGACCCTAGGTATTTGGTCCAAGGTATTGATCCTAAGTGGTTTTGGTCCATGGTATTGAGAAAGGCCTAAAACTATAAAAGGAGGAGAAGATCATTAGGCTAGGAGTGCAAGTATCGAATATTTGATGAAGTGTGAGATCTAGTATGTAGGTTATTGACTCATGGTACTGTGCTTGATCTGAACCAAGGATGAACCTCAACGGTTGGTGAAGGATAAGATCTATTGATGCATTAAGATTTTAAGGCTTGAAATGAATTATCTTTATGTGGTTTGATCATGTATAGTCTAGATCTGGATACTGACACGTGTTTTTCTGTAAATATTATGATCTGGGTATAACTTAAGTCTCGAATAGCTGCAGAATTATGAATTAATATTTGCAAATGTGTACGCTGATTGGATTTGATAAAAGCACGTATACACGCAGGTTCGACACATGGAAGTAGAGTATACCTCATAAAGTATGTTTCAGTTGTTTCTGTTTGCTGTTGCAGAATTTTGGGTTCTATTTTGGGTTTTGGTGACTGTATTCTGGTGACAATATTATGACTGATCAGATTGATTGTCAAAGTGATTGATTGATTCAGTTATGGGTGATTCAGAAAGTGATGTTTGAGTTTCAGTGATTGGTTGATGTAGATGTATTTGATGATTTGATTGTAGTTATAATGTTGTTAATGGATCCCGTCTGAAAATTTATGAAACATGGTCCATGGAGAAAGAAAGAAGGTCATAGCCTTCTGTAGGTCACAGCCTACGTACTAGTAAA
Source organism: Pinus tabuliformis (assembly GCA_031772625.1). Classification (NCBI taxonomy): domain Eukaryota; kingdom Viridiplantae; phylum Streptophyta; class Pinopsida; order Pinales; family Pinaceae; genus Pinus; species Pinus tabuliformis. The sequence goes on along the minus strand of CM062820.1, from coordinate 1,266,747,033 downwards.
CATATTGGCTAGTACAAAAGTTAGGGGGTTGTAGCTCTCTTCTAGTAGAAGCTGGAGAATGGGAGAAGGTTGTAACCTTCTGTAGGTAGAAGCTTGCTTACTGGTATAAGTCTTCACCAGTACAAAATTGTAAACAGATTTTCTTATTATTAAAAGAAGACAAAGACGACAAAAGAAGGTGGTTTTCACCCACATTGGGTTTCCACCTTATATCTTGATGTTCATGTGTGTTGCTTATGTGTGATGATTTATTCTGATTTTACTACAGTCTAATAAATCTCTGATATACTGGTTAAAGTTGAATGCATGATAAATTGGGTAAATCAAAATTTCTCTGCATATACGCTGGTTGCTTTAAGTACAGTCGCGTATACACGCTAGTTCACTTAGTTGAAGTAGCATATACAAATTTGTTTGGGAAATTAAATTATTGATCTGATAATACTGATTCACCCCCCCTCTCAGTATTATTTCCAATAACATAGCACAAGAAAACTACTTTTATCACGTGCTCTCGACTTGATATTGGTTGTGCAAGATTTCATGCGAGATTGCGCTATAGCTGTTGGATCGAGCAGGATTGATCGACAGTGGAGATCGGCTGAGCTAGTTAGCGAGCAGGTGACGCGATATCCATTGGATCTAAAGGAGTGAAATCGATGGCGTGGATTGAAGCACCTGAACAAAGGAAGAGTCAAAGAAGGACCAATGGTGATTGGTTAGGAAGGTGGGACCCTTTGAAGTAAATACATGTACAGAATCTGATTAAAGCACAGTTGATTGATTCTAAAGTTAAGGAGTAGTCTAATTCTAGACTATTATCCCATTTTCGTCAACCTCCTACATCAATTGGTAAGCATAAAACTATTTGAGTCTCCCTTCACATGAGATATATTTAAGGACATGTTAAGGTACTTCATCCCAAGGGTATGGAAAAATCTCCTTTATTACTCAATTCTTGTCTTCTATGGGATGTTCATCCTGAAGAAAAATGTTCTTCTTTATTGTGATGGCCTCAGTTATTTCCTCTTTGCTCCATCTTAACCCCAATGGAAGTGTGGTGACCCTACTCACAAATTCCTCATTCAAGTAAATGATGAGACCTCTAACCACAATGATGGCATCATGTCCCTATGGTTGTTAGAGGTTTAACGTAAATTCTTGGGTGATTTCATCATCATAGCCCCTAATTTTTTCAAGAAAACCTAACCACTAGTGATTGACTAAATGTTCTTGACATTAGGGTGCTAATTAACTATGGAGGGATTTGTGGGTTCCCTACGATTGAATCCTCCTCCCATCATTTCAACACAAAGTTTACTAGAGTGTGACAAGGAATTTCCCTTATTTGCTATAGGATTCTAAAATTTCTAGTGTAATGGAGGTTATTGAGATAGAAGCAAGATAGACAACCTATTTTATAATTTTGAGGAGAGAATAAATTAAAAAATGCATCTCAAGACACTTTTACTTTATTATGCTCATCATAAGAATACTCAACAATTCACCTTTCTTCCTGACTAAAATTAAAGTTGTGTAGATTACAAGATATGCTTCTAAGAATTGGAAGGGTTCTTCAAGTACTTACACCAAATGATGGAAAAGAGAATTTGTACTTACTCCTTTCCTAATGATTCTCCTCGATTCCTCAGTTTGGATGGAAATAATGTCCAAAATCGGGCTTCCTATAGCACCATGTAGGTTTCCTGTAGTAGTGGTGTGAAGATTTTGTAGCTTTCCTGTAACAGTTTGTGAAAGAGATATCTTGACTATATCATCCTCTTGTGGCAATGGCAAGTCTCTCTCAGCTTTAAAATATACGTTTTCATGCAAAATGAGGTTTGGTTTCTGACTTATGTTTTTGGTGGTTGAGTGGATGGGCTCAGTGTGTTGTGTGATTTGGCCTCCACCTTCCACCTTTGAACACCATACTTTGTGATGGGTAGGCACGTTGGCCCACTTCTTTGAGTTATGATATTCCCCGTTCCCTTTTTCCTCCACACATTTGGTTGATGTTGGAGATGATTAAAGTTTACTACCAAAGGTGGCCAAGACTAATATACCAAACTTGGCCCATAAAATTTGTTCCTCCATATAATGATACTACTTTTTAAGCTAATACGAGTTCATAAGAGAGGCTTAGATTTTTGCATACTTGAGCCTTACCTTGGGTGTGATTCTGTAGGTGATGTTGGATTTGGTGATGTGACTACTGGAACTCCTCCTGATGGTCCTAAAGTTGTTGGTGAGGTAATTTGTAAGTTTCAATAGTCCCTTCGTTACCTTTGCAGGTGTTTTGTTGTTTTTATTGCTAATGGAAATTTCCCTAGTTCAGGTTTTCAGAGTAATACTATTGTAGCTAACTTGGTGTTGTTGGTTCTTAATGATTAAGGTCCTTTAGCAGCCTATAGGAAATCTTATAACTACTCAAGCTTTTTTCCCGAGCCTCCTACAACATTGCGGTCTTTAAAGTTCTCGAACTAGTGCTACAAATACGAGCCTGTAGGGCTTATGCAAGCTGCTACAAGACTATGTTTCTTCATATGGAAGCCACATCGGCTCCTTAGGTTCATAATTTTCTCTGGGTGTGGCCTTCAAAAATCATAATAATTCATGGTGATATTGTTGGTGGTGGTTGGAGAGTCTTTCTCTGATGGTGATGGGTGAAAAGAGGTGGAGGATTGAGTTTTTGGTGGATGGTTGTTGGCAGAAATTTCAAAGTGATGGTGACCTAGAGTTTAGCCTAAGTTGCCAAAAAAAAAGGTTGTCATAGTCTAGTTTTCCATTGTCATTTTCACTCCCTTTTGAAAAAGGAGCATCTCACCCGAGGCAAGCTAGAACCATTAAAATGATTAAGGGATATAGATTAGAGTTAGAACTTTATTTGTGCCGTTAACCTTTTATTATCCACTCAATTGTACTATGATTAAGTCATGAATTCATCATGAAATAACCAAAGACACCATTCATAATAAAAGAAACAAGAAATTTTAAAAAGGGGCTACACATTCATTAAATCAATGACACAAAAATTCCCAAAACTCCCTTTGTATTAAGATTGGCCGCCATTACATTGTAGATCAAATAGATTTGAAGGACTTCCCAAATCAAATATTACACCATATTTTGTAGCACATATATTAGAACCTTTGCACATATACAAAGTTATACAACAACTACTAACAATCAACACATAGAATCAAAGCTTAGTGTATGGAAAAACTGCTTGATTCGTCCTTCTATGCCTTTCTTCATAGGCTTGCTTGCTTGATCTAGTCTTGTCAGGGGTTTCTTGATAATTCCCTTGATTTGGTCCTCTTTGACAAAATCCTAGAGTAGTTTCCCTTTTTCCTATTGATTCCTTGAAAATTAATCCCACTTTCCTGTCTAAGCGAGCATGCTTCCTTGTTTTTTAGTTGCGCAGTTCCGAACGTTTTAATTCTCTGTCGCTTTTAAATTTTTGGTGACCTACTTCTAATGGTTTCATCCATTTATCTTCTGCATCTGTTGTTCATCATATTCCAAAAATGAAGGACCCAATAGGCCCCGACCACAATCTATTGACTCACCCTCGAGTCAATGCGTCGCTAGCGCATCTAGGTCTTGATTTTCCTGTACTTCACTGTTAGTAGTTGTTACTCCTTCAAAGGAAGGACCCAACTCTAGCATTGTCTTCAACACATTATCCTTAAAACTAGTATAAGCAGAAACAACAACGTTCCATGTGTCTAGTATTTCAAAAACTTGTCCAAAAACCTGTGTAGTGGTCTCAACTGTAAACTCAGTGGTCTAGGACGAAATGAACTCTTGAAATTGTTCATTAGCATTGATGGTGAGAGCACTCAAAGTGATGAAGTGGATTTTAGATGATGAGCTTGGTGGCCTGCGAGACATCCTCTATCTAATTAATCTAAACATCAAAAGTATATACTTGGGCTGAGATTTATTTCTTCTGCTCCAAATCTAAAGTCACACTCATAGCCTACACAAAGAGCTACTTCACATTCTCCCAGAGCAGATAGACATGTTAACTTTTCTTGGCAAGAACACTGCTCTAGTTAACAACCTGGCTGAAAATATCCTTAGAGTCATGCATAAGCTGAGGAAGAGTATCTTTGAATACAATTTATTGAGAAACCTACTCATGATATTGGGAATATGGATCTGGGACTTCCTGAGAAATTTTACTGATAGTATCTTGCAATTCCTAATTGTGTGCAACTAATTTCAAACAAGCCTCTTCAAAAAACCCACAACAATCAATTGGGGAACATGTGGCAAGGTCATTAGGTTTTTCATCAAGAAATGCATCAACAATCTACCACATAGACTTAAATTTGGTACTTAGGTATGATAGTTATTGCTATAGTTGGGCTTTATCCATGCAGAGTTAATCACAGTCACTTGTAACCAAGGCAAGCTGCTGCTAATGTTGAGCATATGTCTCTGAAATATTTATACATCGAGATTCCATATGAACTAGGCGAGCTTCAATTTGTATAGTAGAGGCATGAATAAATTGGAAAATATGGGGGGTGGACAATGCATTAAGCACATCTACTGAAAGTGTATCTGGCAATGGAAACCTTTCTTACAGTGGTTATCCACTAACAATTGACTTCTTTGACTGGCCCAAGGGAGAATATTCTCACTCCTACTCATGCTCCTTGCAGATGTCTTGACAAACATGTAATAAAACCAATGTCGAAAGAAAAGGGACAATATCATGATGTTGCATAGTGACATAAAAGACTTGTCGGTAGTGCTCAAGATCACTAATGAAGGTAGCAACCAACTCTACAAAGAGAAATGAACTAGGTGGGGAAGAAGTGATAGTCGATATAGGAACAATTGGCTCATTGGAGGCGGAGGAGGGATAGAAGATGGAAGAAAAATGATGGAAGTGACAACGACCTGATCAATATCCATGTCGGTAGGTTCATCAAAACTTGTAGTAGAATCAGGTCAGTATACTGAAGCATTGTAAAGTTTGGGCCACAAAAATCATCATTTTTAAACATTTAGTACAAATAATTTTGAAAATTTAGAAGTATTTCTCATCAACATAATTGTTTGCAACAATGGCATCCATTATATCATTGTCAATGTTCATATTTTCTTTCAATTATTTAATAGTATGTTCATTCATCCTCATCTTAACCTGCATCATCTTCGTAATCATTGAAATTTGCCTACAAACCATCTATATTGTTACTAGATCTATTTATATCATCATTTTCTATACCATCCATATTATTGTCTTCTATAACATCATCTAACTTTGGATTATTGTTTTCTTGTGCCTGAACATAATCATGCTCAACATCATCATGGATTTTTTCTAAAATCAAACTTCTGTGATCCATATTTTGTATATTAGAAATTTTTCGGTAGAAATCACATTATTTATATTGAGTCTTTCTGGATGACACTTACGTCATTTGGCCTCATGAGCAGGAAAAGTTGGATCTATCTTTTCATCATCTCAATAGGAAATCTAGTTCCATCCAGTTTACTACGGTATATGAAAATAATGGTAGCCTTCCTTTCCTTGACATTCTTATATCTAAAAAGGATGATGGATCTTTCTCACACCAGGGCTTTCGTAAGAAAATTCATACAAAGCAATATCTACATGCTAAGTCTCATAATTATCCTACTCAAAAGCTAGGGGATCTTATTGGGTGCAGTATAAGGAATATTAATGGAACAAAATTTAATTGTCAATCTGGGAGTTTTTGAAATTTGAGGTGCAGCACTGGAAAAGCCAGAGAGAGCCCCTAGCAACCTATAAATCAAATTCTAGCCTAACTTGCGCATCAATCCCTTTATAGATTCCTACAAATAACAACTAATTTGAAACCTGCACTCAAAGAAAACTTAATAAAACATGAAAATTAATCCTGCAAAACCATTAACAAACTTCTAAGTTCTAGAAAATAGTGCATAAATTCTCAATCAGATTCCTACACTAGATTTGACAATTTCATTAAAAGCAAAAGAACTTGATGAATCTAGACACTAGATACTTCACTCATTAATGTATCAAGGAAATTGAGATTTCAAACTAAATAAACAATCAAAAGTCTCAAAGGAACGCAAGTCTCAATCCATTCAGTTGAAAAGAGTGCTTAAAATTAATCAAGCAAATGTCTAATCATTCTTGCACTATCTCAACTTCTCATTTCTTGTATATTCAAAAGTAAACCATGACACTATGGTGTACAAATCAAATGTATAAACTTAAACATGAAAACCACACTCTATTCTATCTTCTCAACCGAAAGGTGTGCCAAATCATAGGTCTAAAACTACACCTAAGAGAAAGGTTCGCAAGACCAAGAAAATGAAAGCTAGCAATAAATCAATTCTTAACAACCTTATGACACTAGTTCATTTAAATCATCAAAGATTCTTGTTCCACACTTGCAAAATCAACCAAAAAATGTAATCGATTGCACTCACTGACAAGTCACATTGTATTCAAATGAACTTGTTAAAATTTGACCATCTTCAATCACTAGGTTTTGCAACCACTTACCCCTAATTTGGCTCTGTCTTACAAGAGTTAAAATGATAACAATGAACACGCCTATGATAAAAAGAATACACAAATTTGAATCTTACACTTATGTATTATGATATAGAATAAAACTGATATTGTTGCAGATCTTCATGGTTAGAGTCTTTGAGGTCATTTCATTTATGTTCTAAGTTGCAAAAGATGTGTAAAGGAACAAGACATCCTCTGTATTTATTTCCCAAGGAAAATCAAAAATTTCTAGGAAAAATCTTGTTAAATACAAATATCAGATTTTTGAATGCATTCAAACCAAAGTCACCAATGCCCAAAGAATGATTCTTGCATCTAAGATCTACAATTCATCATGCTATACATAATGAATGGGAGCCAATCAAGGTAGATAATGCACAACCAGACTATGCAAATGAGGAACGAAGTTTCATATGAAAGAACTTGTCTTGAACCAATATCAAACCCTGGTTTTCAAAAGAGTCTCTCAAATGCAACGTTACCAATTGGAAAGTTATTGTCACCAAACCCTAAGGGATAGATGAATGCTTTCAAAGATCAATCTATGCATAGTGAAAATAAATAAGCATAACAATGAAAGATCTTAAACGTACACAATAACTCCTTTCCATATTTGGGCTCTTAAATACTCCAAAATTTGCATAGTTAGTATTTTAAAAAAATAGAGTTTTAAGAAACAAATGAAAGGATACAATGCAAGCTATAGAGAGATACAAAGCACAATAAGATATTTCACAATAATAAAACTATGTAGTGCTGACTAATTAGAGGGTAATGAGCTGGATTGGTTGGGCCCAAACCAACTAGCTCGTTCCCTTGTTAAAGAGAACTTAAATTACAGAATAATACAAATCATTAACAAAATTGAATAAGAATGGAAAGGGAACTTGGAAGTGATGTTTCTTATTAAAAATATCACAGTCCTTAATACATCTAGAGCTCCATATTCCAGATCCAAATCGATATTAGGAAGGGGAATACCTCCAAAACTTAGCTTAGCAGCATGGTAGTACAAAGAAATGGCTTTCTGTCGTGGCTTGGAGCCATAGCTCTGTTTTTATAATCTTTTTACATTACAAATTTGGCTTTAGACAAGCCAATCATTTGCAAAAGAAAGATGAGGAATTAAATCCCAACTACTTTCCATCAATAGGAGACTAGTACAACCATTTTTCCATCAAGAAAAATCAGATATGATATGAATTTTCCATTTTTTTGGCAAATCTGGGCAAGATCCTAGAATTATGGAAAAACAATTTTTTTTAATGAAACTCCCTCAAAGACCCTCATGTAACTTTTAGACCAATGTGAATATTGGGAAATGGTTTTGGTTCTGGATACTTTGTTATACTGGGAAAAATGCCATATGCTTCGATTTATGATATTCTCCTCATTATTCACGCAAATCAAGGTCAAACTTTGCAGTTTGAAAACTGTGTGAATTTTGAGCAGATTTGTTGATTTTCTTCTAAAGGCACACACATGCAACCTAGGTGAAATCCAACTCATGGGAATGTGTTAGAACATCATTTTGGACAATAACCATCTTCGGCTTTCCTAGAAAGTGTGCCGTGATGTCGAAGACCCAAATTGGTTGCTCTTTGTTGCAAGAGTTTTGCTCTTTAGTGTAGGAATAGATGAATAAAAGATAAGTGCACCTATTACTGTAAAAGAGGATCCAATATCATTCCAAACACATGTTTATACCACCAACTAGAATTTTCATTTGTGGAAAGATTAAATGATGAAGTGGTCCACATGTACTTGGTGCAAGATCCCTGTGCGATGCAAGAACAAGACAATCTACATTAACAACACTTTAATGAGCATTAATCCTAGAAATGCATATAATGAAGGTATTCTTATATAAAATACAACCCAAGCGAAAATCTTCGCTATTGAATTAAAGGAATGTAGAAAGAGTTTATAAACTGGTAAAATAGGGAATAAGTAGGGCATCATATGAATAAAAAGGTGCAATAAGTACAACAATTCTGGGTCCTCACGGTTCTCAACAAATTAGCCACATGGGATTTAAGAGTTTCTGATGATAATCACCTTGAAGATGAGAAGGCCCATCTCCTTAAGGTGTTTGAGAATAATGGTTATAGTAGGAACCTATGTCTCAAATATTTCCTTAAATCTACCATTGTTATTAAGATAATAAAAGAACCCAGAGAATGGATTTTTGGGGTTCATCTCTCCTTTATCCAAGGGACCATTGTTAGTATCATAAGGAAGCACAAGGTTCTTTCAACCTTTACGCCCCTAAAAACCATTCGGATCTCCCTAAGATCAGTCAAAGACCCAATGGACCCTAAGGATACAAAAGTGTGTATATAATCACATGTTCTTAAGGGATCCCTTGCATTGGTGAAACTGGCTGCTCAATTGATCGAAGGATTTATGAGCATGCAACTAACATCAAGCATGGTAGGACCCTCTCGTCATCATTGGAAGAACATGAAGAGAAGAAAAAACACACATCTATTTTGAAGAGGCCCAATTCATTGCAAGGATTAATCATTTCCATCACCCAAAGTTTAGGGAAGCCATAGAGATTGAAAGGGAGCCTAGTAACCTTAATAGAGATGACGACTAGAAAATCAATAGTTGTTGGATCCCCACCCTTTCTTCTTAAGGGCTTAAGGTTTGTGGTCCTCACTTTTCCTTCAATTTGACTCTTCTTAATTGTCTTGGCTTAATTTCCTTTATTCTTTTTTCATTATTAATTACTATCGGTTAATCCGTGAGTTATTTACTTTTTTTTTTTTAACTTATATTATAATTTCCCCATTTTCTGTTTTCCTCTATTTATTATTTTTTTCAAAGAATCCTTTAATTTTATATTCAAATTTACATTGAATTCATTCACGTATTTGTATATTTGTATATTTTTATTATTTTCTCCATTGTTTTAGTAGAATTATGGATAATTATTTTTTGAAGTATTAGTTTAATTCTAGTGCCTTTGTATTTTTTTTTGTTGGAAATTTGATAGTTTATTTATTTATCTTTTATATTATATTATGTGTGTGTGTGTGTGTGTGTGTATATATATATATATATATATATATATATATATATATATATATATATATATATATATATATATATATATATATATATATTTAAATTCTATTTGGTCTAATTCCTCTCATTGTTTACTAGTCTAGTTTATCCTTTAAAATACTTTATAGTTATTTGATTTTTATATATTTTTAATGTTTTAGTTAGTTTTATTTCTTGACTTTATTATATTCTTTTTATTTTTATTATTTTATATTTGTATTTAATTTTGTCCTTATGATTCTATTGTTAGGTTTGCTTTTAATAATATAGTTTTTCTTTATTCTTATTTTTCTATTTTTGTTTTTAATTTAATTATTTGGTTATTTTGAACGATTAGTTATTTATTTATTTAATTTATATTTGTAAATGTTAATCCACGAATAATTCTTTATTATCAACATATGAACGTTATATTCTAAACGTTTTAATGATATTTCTTCATCACTTTCATTATTTATTCTTATGTCTGGATCATACTCTCATCTCAGTCCTGATGATGAACCACACTGGGTGGTTCGAAATGCATAGACTCAATAAATATAATGTGATTTCTACCAAAATTTTTCTAATATATTGTCATGGATGTCAATTTATTTGATGTTCTCTAAATCCTATCTCTCATTTTGTTAGCCATCATTATTTTGCTTAGTATCCACTAATGCATAGTCAAATACATGTCTTAATCTTGGATCATAATGTATGACAAATATCCATTTCGGGTGTAAAATATATTCATAGGCAAATACCTGCACATGAACAACATACATATATTAGACCTATGCTATAACAATTTTATTGTTTAATAATCACACACACATATTATATTTGTAGTAAACTATGAATTAGTAGATTAATTATCACTAGTACCACTTCTTATTTAAGTTAAAGAAATACCTTCTCACAATGAATTGGTAGAACATAAGGCCCCTTATCGTCTGGTAGGAACCTTGAGGAATCTATAGAAAACAATCCACTATGGGTATCATGTCTCCATGTCCTCTCAAATTCTTCATACCATCTACACTTAAAAATATAACATTTAAAAGAGCGTTAATCCAACTCAATAATTTTTCATATATTTCCAACATATTATAAATTCCCTTCAATAATATCCTTATCTTTTGAACTTGATCAACTGGATTTCTTGAAATCAACCATGATTCCATAATCAAAGGATTGTCACTTTACATTACAAGGAAAATACCTTCTAGGGGAGGTTATAATGAAGGTTTTTAGTGTTATAAAATTGGCAAAATTTGTCAAAAAACATCAGTTACAACATCCCTTTGTGGTAGCGGATGCCTTAGTGGAAATGATAATGAAACTTCATCACAACTAAAAAACTATGGGTGGCCAAAGGTTTTAACAAATGTTTTCTTAGCGGTGCGCTTACTAGAAAAATCACATCGGTGCACTACTAATATAAAAACACTATTGTTGGAAGTTTAAATAAAAGCACCGGGACTGGAAACAAATGTATGGAGAATTGATGTGTTAAATTTATAAAATCACTGGTGCTTTAATAATAAAAAAGCGTCAGCCTGTACAATCTATGATACCATGCACAAGGGAGTTAAATGCAAACAACACAGGTGCTTGAAACGTATACCACCACGGTGCTTATGTCTTCCAAAAATGCCCTGGGCAATACTTTTAAGGAAGGGCATTGGGGGAAAAAAAAAATCTTGTAGCCACAGTGATTTTATCTTCTATAATGCATTGGGTAGTTACACATAACAATGCACTAGTTCTGATGAGTTGTATAAACAACACCAGTGCTTCAAAAGTATAACACCCCAATGCTTATGTGCTTTAAAAAGCCTTGATGTTATACTTTTCACAAAAGGCATCGGGGTAGGCAAACAAAATCTTGCAGTACTGGTGCTCTTATGTAATGATGCACCAGTATGTTAAAGGTGAATCACACTGGTGCATGAAATGTATATCTTCCCAATGCATATTTATTTTACAGATGCACCGAGATACCATTTTTTATTATTGTAAATATTGTTTTTGAAAAACTCGTATTTAGGGTGGTGCACATTAATATATGATGTCCCAGTATCCATTTTCTCTTTTTAAGAATCATCGACCTTTGACAACGCAATTATCTTGATTTTTTTTTTTTTAAATATGTTATTCATCCAAAAATCGACATATATCTTATAACAATATTCATATAAATTAAATTTTGATTAATGCATTTGTATATGATGTTTGGATTAATTTGGTATACCATCAGATTTCACATCTTATCATTATAATATTTAATTATCCATATATTTAATCAGTGGTCTAACATTTCATACCAACATTAGAAAACATAATAGAAAAAACTTATTTTATTTTATTATATATGAATAAGGGGCTCTTTACCATACAAAATGGGATAGTTATTGGTTTCCGCTTGTCTTTCAATTGTGACACTATGTCCATTACATTAAACAAAATGTCTGATTTTCGCAAACAATTATTTCAAAAGATACAAAAACTTGTATTGATATCCAAATAGATCATAATTCTTCACTGGAACTGTTGTCAGTGCTTGAGCTGCTTCCATGACTTGGGTTATTTAGACAAATGTTTTTTTTATTGCATCAACTTTTTTCACCTTCTTGATCAAGTTCCATCTACAAACATAAAAATAAAGTGTAACGAGTGTATCTACATTGGCGAGAATAATGAAAATTGAAATAAATAATATACATCAATATAAATGGTTTAACAATGTACCATAGCAATAAGTGAGTCATGAATTATACACATTCCTTCAAAACCAAGTGTCATGCCTTGTTTCAACAACTCTTATGTTGGCGTAGTTCTATAGTTTTTTTCCTGTAAGTTTTATGCCCCATAATAAATCATAAATGTAATATAGAGACTTTTTTTATTCTATTAGTTATAAATTAAAAGAAGTAAAACATCTTAGATACTTAAAAATTCCACAATTAATTTTTGATATGCCAACTTATATTCACAACCCATATTTAACACAATGTCAATCAATTATTTTGATGGCTCTTCTTTGTATGTTAGCATCGATTTGAAGACATTCAAGGATGGTTGTTTTAAAATAAATTAAAATATGAAAAAATGAAATCTTAAGATGTTATAAGGAAATATTAACAATTACTCACAAAATTTGATATCAACCCATTTCTTCCTTGTCATCCTATTTTATGTGTTGAATGAGTTCCATTTTGTTTTATTTTCTGCAAGGAAATACTTGAAAATTAATATTTAATGTTAAATTATTTGTTTATATGTACCTAATAGAAAAAATCAACGATTACATACATTTGAAGCACATTGTAGTTGAGATGGATCCTCCTGTGATGCAATTATGTTGATTTATTTGACCATCTCCTTGTATAGGTTTTTGGATGTTCCTACTGGATTGTTTCAGATATCAGTTCATTAATCTTTTGGGATTTTCATAATCTTCCTAAAAAAGTAATAAATTATTTTTATATTGATATATTAAAACTATATATAACGAAATTGATATTAATACATGAATTTTTTGTAGTAATATATGTATTAGGAATATTACTTTTTGAATGACTCTTTTTGTTGTTGTATGTTTTTTCTATTGCAAGCCTCATAGGTCTCATTGATCATTGCTCTGGAAACACTTCCTGCAGTTTAAACATAAATGGGTTCTTGGAATCATTGGATTGATTTTTGTATTGTAAGTGGAAAGTATGTCTATATGTTCATTCTATTATATCCCTCATAGTTTTGTAAAAAAAATTCCACCTTTCATTAACCTACAACACCACTCTAGATGAGCTAAGGACCAATTCATCGTCATTTACATGTTCTATAATGTATTTTATTAGAATGGCATTCTTTTCCTTCATTGTTGGTCCCTGTAGAACATTAAACATATGTGAATTAATGTTGGCATTATGATTCAAGTGTTGTCCTTGATGGCAACTCACTCAGAGGTTGGTACAGGTGCTCAGAGGTTGGTACAGGTGATGGCAACTTAATCAGAGGACAGATCTTAGTACAGCATGTCAAGAAAGTTCATACACGCAGGTTCGTTAAGCCCAAGTCGCGTGTACACGCAGGTTGGCTTCAGTAAAAGAGCGTGTATGTGGAAAACGTATCTTTGGTCCGTGGCAGTTATTCCTTGGAAGTTGTGCCTATGGTTTTGGACCATGGTGTCTCGACGGACGTGTTGATCCCTAGTTTCGAGGTTGATGGTATTGTGTTGCTATGGTTTTGGCCGTGGTATTGTGAAGGGCCTAAGGCTATATAAGGAGAAGATCATTAGGCAAAGAGATATGCAATGTGTGTGAGTTGTGAAGATCTGAGGTAGTGTGAGATCCAAGTGCTGGTTATGGGTTGGTGATCTGAACCAAGGTTTCACTCATGTGGAGGATGATGAATGATGGAACGAGATCTCAAGGCTTGGAATGATTATCTTCTTATGGTTTTACTGTGGATAGACTAGATCTACTGACGCATGTTTATTATTATGATCTGGGTATGTTTTGATGTCTGATATAGCTGCGGAATTTTAAGTTTGAATTTACAGATCTATACGCGGGTTGTCTTTGGTAAAAGCGCGTATACACGCAGGTTGGGTTTGTCGAAGTAGCGTATACAATGTGAAGTATGAAGATGGAGTTGGATCTGGTTGTTGTTATGTTGTCTGTGTTCTTGACAGGGTTTCAGTGATTCAGTATTGCGTGAGTCAGAGATTGATGATGCAGGTTGTTCTACAATGGTGATTGTTTCATGGATCTAGTATGAAAATGTATGAAACGTGGTCCCGGGAAGATCGTAGGCCGGCACCTACGTACTGGTAAACATATCAGCCAGTACAAGAGCCAAGGGGTCGTAGCTCCCTTCCAGGAGCAGCTGAAAACGAGTGAAGGTTGTAGCCTTCTGTAGGGTTGGCACCTACGTACTAGTAAATGGATCAGCTAGTACAAGAGCTATGAGGGTTGTAGCCCTCTGCAGGTTGTAGCCTGCGTGCTGGTAAAGGACTGCACCAGTATATTGTAAAAGAAGTTTCTTATTAAAGAAGGAAGAGACGAATTGCAGCAGGTGGTTTTCACCCACACTGGGTTTCCACCTTATATCATGGTGTTCATGTGTGTGGCTCTTGTGTGATGTTCTGTTCTACTATACTGCACCTGTTTACTGTTAATATGCTTAATAATGTTCTGATGCATCTACTGAAGATTAAGATAACTGAATTATAAGATCTCTGGATATACGCTAGTTTCTTTAGACACAGTAGCGTGTACACGCGGGTTCACTTAACTGAAGTCGCGTATATGTTTCTGAGCATGAAATTGAAAAGTTTTATTGATCTGATAATACTGATTCACCACCCCTATCAGTATTATTTCCAACAATTAATATATTATTTGAAACGTGTTATCTAATATTCTTAAGTATATTATTAATGAAAATTTTAAAAAAAATCATATTGAATAATTTTTTTTCGTTCGCCTTATTCATCCTTCTACAATTTTTCTATAAGGATTTTATGCTCTTCTACACTTATATCATAAGTAATCTTATCGAGCTTCCTCGTTTTGTGACTCCGCGTGACACACACTAACCAATACATATTAGTTAAAGTTACATATATTTCAAACATATTAATTTTGTAAAGAATTTACAAAGAACTTGTCTTTTCTATTTTTTTGGATGTGATATCATTGTGTCGATTAGTATTTTTGTTACTTGACAGCTTCATAGACATTTTTTTTTATCAATATACAACATGTACCATTCAGTACAAAAGCCATTAAATATATTTTATAAATAAACTACATAATTTTCATCTAAAACAAAGTTTGGTAACTAGTGCAATTATGTGCCTAAATGCCCTGGTGCATTTAATTTAATAAATACACTGGGGCGTTTAATTGTTTAGCGCTGACAACATTTTTATAAAGAACTTTAAATTATTATGGTGTGAGATGTAATGATAAAAGCATCGCAATCACAATAAAAAAATGAAAACATAAAAAATTAAATACAAGTCTTTTGGACATAATGATGTTATTTAGCATAGGTGCACGAGTGTGTTATATTACACGAGGCAAACCGATAAACAAAAGTCATTTAAAAAAAATGGATAGGGATGACATGGTTTGGATTTGATTCAATAAGTGGTCCCCCTTCTTTACATGTCAAATGCCTTATATATAGCAACACAAACCCATTAAATCTAAAATGTCTAAAATGAAAAACCTCAATTGTGAAGTGGTAGAGGGAGTTAAACCCTAAGGTGAAATTATGTAGTCACATAAGCAATAAGAAGCAAGGGTTTAAGGTAAGTATTGAATATATTTTTTTTTTCAAAATTTTAATTGAATCTAAATAGCACCATAGATTGTAAAAAAATTATTAATAAAATGAATAGTCAATTTTTTACTATGCAGGGCTTTTCTTTATTTTTATTTTATTTTTTCCGAATTTTAATTAAATCTAACATAAATAATAGTAATTTTTTTTTTTTACTATGCAGGTTTTTGAGTGAATCACCATATGAGTCAAATTTTGATCTTTTGAATAGTTCTTTTGTTTCAAAGTATTATGTTGTTCCGCAGTGCTCCCAATATGTCTCTCTTGCAAATATCTCCCTTGAAATTTTGGGAAAAATAATGAAATAGTGAATAACTTTTTACTATTTATAAGACTTTATGAAATTAGGTTTTTGAAAAATAAATTACCGCTCATTTTTCAATTTGAAAAAAATAAAATTGTGAATTTATTTGATTGATTATTTATTTATTTATTATTATTACTATTATTATTATTATTTTCGGACCATCGGTGTGTTTTATATTAAAAAGCACCAGTGTGTTTAATAGTAACACACACCGAGTAAGATAGCTTATTGGTGTGTTAAATTTTTTTAACCCACCAATATGATAGAATTCCTATTTTATTTTTGAAATCCTAGAAAGTGGTGCAATTACTATTTAATGCATCTATGTTGTTATTATTTAAACACATCGGTGGGTTAGTTTTGAAAAGAGTATTGGTAGTGTTTAAAAGTTATCTAAAATTTTATTTTCACAGTAAATGACATATTCATCTCAAATTATGCTTTAGGACACATCCACATGAGTTACAATAGTTCATAGTATACATTTTCCACTTAAAGTCGCTTTATTCTTGAAAAATGGTTTGAAAACTATATTGAAGTTCAAATTGTGGTTATATGGTTCTCAAAATTAATTTTAGGTATGTACACAAAAATTTATTGCTGATTTTTCTTAAGTGTATGGAGAAAATCTCATAATATGAAATGGCCAATTATTCAAATTCCAGCTCATTCCATATTGCTCAAATTCCTTCACCAAGTTCTCCCTTTCCATCTCCATTAAGCTTAGATTTTATTTATATTTCGATTATCTAATTGATTGATTTTTTTTTTTTAATCCTTGTCAATTTGAATAAAAATGTATCCAAATTTGCAGGATCCTAATTTAGAATCGAGTTCAGATGCATAAAAAATTCCACAAGGTCAAAAATGTTGGAAGCTCTTATAAGCACCATCATACCACAGGAATTTGGTAGATGGAAATGGACATCTGCTTTGCCCTTACAATTGTAACATCCCATCTTCCACCCGAAATCCTATGTCAGTGATGGTAATAATTGTTTTGATATAATGTAATTTCAAAAAACCAATTGCAGTGTGCTTACTAATATAATTGATGGACTAATGTTCAATATTTTTTGAAATTAGGATTATAGTGATGATGAAAAACCCACCTACCATCTTCCAATTCACCCAACTACAATGTGAAATCGAGAGATGGTTGCATTAAGAGCAATACTCGGAGAGGAAACATACAAATAATGGTTGAATCAAGCACCTATTCAATTCCCACTATGTCCAAATTCACTAATTAAGAATGACTACAAAAATAGTAGTTCTTCATCACAAGTTGGCAATGGAGGCAATCAAATAGATGTTGGTATGGATAATTACTTACGGGATACAATTGCGATAGAGGAAATTTTTTTTAGATGCATTCCATAATGGTGTGCTAGGGGATGATGCTCATATCACTGATACCTTTTTCGAAAGCCTAAAATTTTCTTCCACCATCCCTCTCTTTGGACCCATTGGCTAGTCAAAGTCTACCTAATCGGGGACAACAATGTTACTGTACATAATGTCCCCGACAAATGTGTAGATGTCTACAAAATATATAGTACACACCAATAATTATAAAATTTCATTAAAAAAATTTAATAAAAAAAATTAGAGAACATGCTAGAATAAATTTTATTCTAATTAATTAAGGCAATAAAATGAAACTAGATTAACTTAAAGAGAACACTAATATTACCTCTAGCATCTACTAGCTCATCACGTGTGAAGAGGATGTTGGGAAATTGTCGCCAATCCATCCTCGTGTAAGGACACGACACCAAGAATAACACGTGGTCCGCCTCCCTGGCCAATAACTCTAGTGCCTTGGCCAAAATCCTAGCCAGATACTTCGACTAACCCCTGTTGGGAATCATCTCACCCAATATGCACATTCACACCTCAGTTATCAGCCTAGGAGGGTGATGGTCAAAATTGGGCCTCATCTCCAGAAACCTATAAAAAATAAACAAAAAATCCCTAAATAAATATGGAAGTTTTCCATCCCATGTATCATAGCACAACATCTATCTAATGCTACACAAAACAACCACAAAAAATGGAAGACCATCTAATACATCATGGCCTCTGCACCAAAGAATCATCATAAAACAAAAGAGGACAACTAATAGTCTTCCCATCACTATTATAGTGTGCAATGGTACTCATTAATAGTGAGAGGAACCTAACCTCCTTTGCACCACAAAAAGTGATCCGTAGTTGTCCACTAAACACCTAAAAATATGCTCGAGAAACTACATGTTCCCCAACTTATGTTTGAGAGTATACAAGCTGACTCTCTACTGCAACACCATGGGGGGCATCAGGGAATTGGGGAAAATCCTCCCCTCTCCTAGATTGGCTAGTGATATAATAAATGTCCTCCTCAATGGGTTGAAACTCGTGATTAGGACTAACACGAAAAGCGTTTCGGTGGAAATCCCACCGATGGATTAGTTGTGTCAACAACCTAGAGTGTCACTTCAGCGATGTAGCCTCCTCATAGTACTTAAGGAAGCCTATATTCCTCAAGAGGCCTTGGGGTCGTTATGCTAATAGAGCTAGGGTACAAATCCCTCTCCTTCTCTTGTGCCTCCTACTCTTGTACTATATTGTACTGGTAAACTCTTTTTTATTCCTGTTGTTGCTCCTCTCTCCTCTAACGTCTTTGCATGATGACATATAAAATACATCAGCCTCATACATACAAAATTTTTTTTTTTTATTAAATGAAAAATTTGTTTGTAAATATGGTCATATAACTGTTAGTTAAAAAAAAAAATCAACCTTAGTGCACCAAAACAACATGAACGCATTGGAAAAACAACAAAAACAAGAAAGCATTGAAAAACAAAAAAACATCAAAAATGGTGTGTACATCGACTTGAAGCACCGCCTTCGGTTTGCATACATACATAACATTAGTTATTTTTGTTTTTCAGTGTGCTACATCGACATAACATTTCATATTGGCGCATTAATTTTATGTCGACACACTGCACTAGAACATTCAAGTTAATGAATGCACTGAGTTATAGTTTTTAAAATATTGGACAGTGTGTTTAGCAAAAATAAACACATTTAGGAAGTTAATTTTACTAGATGCACCACCATACAAATTATAATTTTAAAGTGGTGCATTGTGGAATTTAATTTCCCATTATGTTTCAATTTACCCAACACATTGAACCACTAATAGTGTGTTAACATTACACGTCGATTTGCAGTGTGCCCTGTAAATTTACAGGATGCACCGTGAATAATACGAGCTGAATGTTTCAAACGCATTGTGAAGAAAAAAATAAAAAACAATGCATTTTTTAACTTAACTTTTAATTCTATTCTATTAAAAAATTTAGGGAGAAACATAGACATTACATGGACATTTATTTGTTGAGGAGGCATGGTTGCCAAGTAAATGACAAAAACAAACTTCATTGTTGTTTCACAAAATTGAAAGGAACACAGTGAGAAACAAACATAATATGGAAATCAAGAGAAGCAAAAATGGTAGGGCACTTCATAGAGGCAATGATTGCACCAATGCTTGAGAGCTCTACAACACTGCAAATGGTAGAAATGAATTTTAAGGCCAGTATTTTTTTTTCTTTTTAACCTTGTTTTGGTGCATTGGATTAGCCACACTCATGGAAATTATTTACAACATGCACCATGATTTTTTAAATTAAAAACCCTACCATGGTGCACCATGTTATTTACGCACCGAGGTGTTTCAAAATAGGAATAACATCAGTGTTTCATGGGAGTATAGCACCAAAATGATGAAAATGAATTTTATGAACACTTTTTAAATTAAACCATTGTCTAGTGCTATCGAGTAGTAAACACACCAGTGCTCTGGCTTGTTAGGATATTCCGACACATAGGAAATAACTAAGTACAACTTGGTCTAGTGTATAGTTAGGTAAAGTGAGTTTCTTTAGTATGTACTTTTTGTAACTTATAATCTAACGGTCATGATATGTGCTCGGCATGAAGTGATCTAATGGTTCATTCTCTCCTCAATATTACCGACACTTGATCCATGGCTTAACACCCAATTGGTCTATGATCTTTATTTAAAGAGCATGTAGGGTCATTCTTTAGGTGATCATTCATGAGAGAAGCTTATGTAAATTTTGTTTCTTTTACATTAATAAATTTCCTAAATTGGTTGCGTTAGCTCAGACTGTGGATTGTTTCCCTCTTTGAGGGTTTTAACTATGTCAAGAATACTGGTGTATTGATCTATGATCTGTTTGTGAGCAGTGTCCTTTGGTGTTCTATCTAAGGAACCTACCCTGTAAATTCCTACATGGTATTAGAGCTATTTGAGGGTTGCATCCATTGGTGATCCAAATCTGAAGCTAGTACAACTGCATCCAACTATCATTTCATAGATCTACTGTTTCTAACTGCTTTCGGGCCGTGAAGACTACTCTATTGCGTTAGGAGAATCTGTTTCAATGGGGAACCCATTTCATTTCTTGTATAAAGGTTTCTGGTAGCCCTAGCTACGTCATTTTTAAGATTTGGAGGTATACAATATTTATTTGCAGTTATATTTATTTATCTCTCTGTTTATTTCGGTTTATAGTCCTCTTTATATATATATATCTATCTATCTATCTATCTATCTATCTATATATATATATTACCGGATCTATACCTTCCATTTCTACATATGCTCTTTGCCCCACAACTCTGTGCGATCTGGGAAAACCAGAAGCAAAACGAAAGGATTTTTCTCATGCGTATGCTCTTTTCTGCCATGCCTTAGTGTGATCTTGGAAAATCAGAAACATTGAGAAAATATTTAGTTTTCGGTCAAATCTAGCTTTAAGCTGCAAGGGTTGGATTAGTTTTTCTTGCTCGTTTTGGGTTGTGTGGTTTTTTTTAATAGGGAAAAAGGGGGTTTTTCAAGTAAGCATGCACTCCAAAACTTTAGTGAGCGAAAAAAAAAAACCCTCCCTCCTTTCTAAAAATTACTAACCTTTTAAACTGGCTCACTTAGTCCAAAGTTACTTTACGAGAATAAAGGTCTTGGGTTCAAGTCTTTCTTTTTGTTGAGTTACTTTTTCAAAAAACACATGTAACTTATGTTTTAAAATTACTTTATGTAAACATGTTCTCACCCATTATAAAAAGTGAGTCACTTATAATTCTAAAGCCTCTTTTTCTTTTATTTAAGTTACAATTTAGTGGATAGTTCATAAAGTATCATTGTAAAAGTGACTTTTATTTATTTATAAAACTGGGTCACATAAAGTAATATTTTTTATAAAGTGAGCTAATTAGATTAAGTTTGGAAAGGGGGGAATTTTTTTATTTAAATATAACATTATAATTCACTTCCCAACATTCACATAGTTCATCGGTATCTTCAACAATGTTTCTTCAAAAAGCCATAACTTCTTCATCCGGAATCCATTTTCAGAGTCATTTTTTTTAATCGACCTAATTTTTCAAGATATTTCCATTGGCACACTTAGTTTCAGTATCTGCAACTTCAGTTTCTTTTAAAATTGAAAGTCCATTCCTAGTTATTCTTGACAACACCAACTACTTCCAATGACTATCGTACATTGTGGATTTACTTAGAAGTAAAAGTATTTATAGAATAGCCTCAAGCCAAGAGTCTAATCCTAAAGATAAAGATACGAAATCCAAATGGAAAAATAAGCAAGATCAAGCACGTGGGTTGATAGGATGTCTAAACCTAAAGATAAAGATAAGAAAGCCAAATTGGAAAATAAGAAAGATCAAGCACGTGGGTTGATAGGGATGTCTAGTTCTCCAGACCTTAGATTCCATATCTCATAAATTGATACCCCTGATGAAGCAATGAAAAAACTCAATAAATTTTTTGGAATTAAAATGAAATTAGAGCCCATCAACTTGAAAATTAGTTTCTTACGTTGGACCCCAATAATTTTTCTTCCATTGAAGTTTTTTTGTTCAAGTTCAAGACCCTTAGACTTCTCTTGGAAGGTGTTAAGGTTAACATAGAAGATGGTAGCCTTATCTATTCAAGAAGATGGTAGCCTACTCTTTGCTTGTTTCCACCTTCCATTTTACTAGAGAAACATTTATTTCTCAAGGACAAGATTACAAGTCCACCTCCTTTGATGCCTTTTGTGATTCTTTAATAAGAGAACAAGAAAAAATATTACATCTTGGTCTTCTTAATACAGGAAATTTTTCTAAGAAAGCCATAGCATCCGAGAAGCAACCAAATTCAAAGAATCCTAAGAAGCAGCATCCTAAAACGAATGGCCCTAAGCCAAATAAGGGTACTAACCAATTTCAGCCTCAAAATCAAAAATCAATTCAACAAAATTATAAGGCAAATAAAAACAAAGGGAAGAAGACTAATAGACATTGCAACTTTTGTAACGGCGATGGCCACTTAGAATCCAAATGCTTTAAGAAGATGGAAGCCTTGGAAGCAGTCATGAAGAAGCATAACATCCATTTGGAGCACTCTTCAACTTCAACTTCATCCTCAAGAATAGCACTTTTTTCATGTGGTTATCAAGCATCTCGGTCTAGATATGCATTAAATGTATCTTCTTCTTCTCATTCTCATGAGCAGCTCATTGATTCTGGAGCTTTTTATCACATGACCAAAACAAAGCCATGTTTTCTTCTTTAAATGATTGTAACACCAAAAATATTTATGTTGGTGATGATAGATCTCTTAGTGTTGTAGGGACTGGAACTATTCATCTAGACAATGGTCAATTTAAAGATGTATTATGTGTTCCTGCCTTATCCTACAACTTTCTATATGTATATCAGATAACCCATTTAGGTGAAGGTAAAACCGTTGAATTTTCACCTCATGATGCTGTAATTAAGGACTTAAGAGATCCTAGACATATTTTACGTACTGGCATTGCTAATGATTCTACAATGTTGTATAAGTTTAACAACTTTGGGTCCTCAACCCTTTCCTCGGTATTTGTTGCTCATAACGATGAAGCAAGAAAACTTTGGCATGAGAGATTTGGTCACTTAAACTATCGCTCCCTTCAAAATCTATGTAAAGAAAATATGGTTGCAGGTCTTACTATCGTATCTTGCAGAGATGGTGTTTGTTTCAGATGTGTACTCGAAAAACATCATCGGGATAGTTTTCAAAAACATGCCTCTTGGCATGCCTCAACCCCTTTACAACTTGTGCATAGTGATTTATGTGGTCCACTTCTAGTTGTTTCATTTTCTAGCTACAAGTATTTATTAATTGCATTGATGATTTCTCCAGGCACACTTGGGTATACTTCTTAAAACTCAAGAGTGAATTCTTTAACATGTTCTTGGATTTTAAGGCCTTTGTTGGGAAACAATCTAGACATCAAATTCTTAAGCAAAGATCTGATAATGGGGGAGAATATGCTAACGGAAAATTCACCAACTTTTGCACTGAGCATGGAATTAAATTGCAACATACTGTTCCATATACTCCACATGAAAATGGTGTGGTTGAAAGGAAGAATCGTACCTTAAAGGAAATGGATAATTGTATGCTTCAATCTGAAGGACTTAGTCTTAATTTTTGGGTAGAAGAAATTAACTGTGCAAATTACATAGCAAATCACACTTCTACTAAGGTTTTAAAGAATATCACTCTAAAAGAAGCATGGAGCTCAATTAAAATAGATGTAAGTCACTTTCGTTTTTTTGGAAGTAAATCATGGACCCATATTTTAGATGAGAAACATAAAGCCTTAGAACGTAAGAGTGAAAATATATTGTTGTTGCATATTCTGAATATGCCAAAGGATATAGACTTCTTCAACCTAAATCCAAAAATGTTATCGTTAGAAGAGATGTGAAGTTTGCTGAAAATATATCGACCTATGAGCCTAGTTCAATGGATGTGCCACCTCTCTCTATCCCTTCTACTTCTAAAAATATTCCTTCTTCAGATGAGGACAGTGAGGATGAAAATGCTCCCCCACCTTCTCGGGATCCTCCTTCAGCTCCTCAGCTTCCAAAATGGGCCCGCACTACTCGAGATGCAGTAGGTGCTCTTGCAAGTGATCTTACAGGTCATCATCGTACACATTCTCAGTTTGATAGAGCCTCTTCTTTACTGGCTCAAGATTCAGCGAATTATGATCTTGACAACTTTGCAAAAGCTTCAGGCCATCTAGATTGGGATGCAACTATGAAAGAAGAATATTGTTCATTATTTGCAAATGATACATGGGACCTTGTTCCTCTTCCAAAGGGACGAAAACTTGTTAGATGAAAATGGGTTTACAAAACCAAGTTTGGACTAGATGGAAAAGTTGATAAACATAAAGATCGTCTTGTTGCTAAGGGTTTTTCACAAGTTGAAGGCATTGACTATATTGAAACCTTCTCCCCTGTTGCCAAAATGAACTCTATCTGCCTTGTTCTTTCCCTTGCCGCCTCTTTCAAATGGGAAGTCCATCAGATGGATGTTAAATCCACCTTCTTGCATGGGGACTTGCATGAAGAAATATATATGGAACAACCTGTTGGCTTTATACAAACAAACTCCAACGTTGTATGTTGGCTTAAGAAATCCCTTTATGCCTCAAGAAAGCCCCTTGGGCTTGGTATGCCAAAATGGATAGCTTTATTTTAGATACAGGTTTTTCTAGGTGTCATTCTGACAATACTGTCTACACCAAGAAAGTGGGTAAGTCTCTTATCATTCTTGTTCTTTATGTTGATGATCTTATCCTTACTGGTAGTGATCCCAAACTTATAAACCATGTGAAGTCTAGCCTTAAAAATCAGTTTGAAATGACAGACTTAGGACACTTACATTATTTTCTTGGTCTTCAAGTCTTGCAATCCAAAGAAGGTATTCCCTTTCCCTGTCCAATTATTCCTGTGATCTTCTATGCCACTTTCACATGGAAGACCATAAGCCAAGCCCTTCTCCCTTTTAGTGTGGAGCCAAAATTTCAATCACTTATACTTCCCTTGAAGTTGATGCTACCTTATACTGTTAGCTTGTTGGAAGCTTTTTGTATCTGACCCATACATATCCTGACCTTTCCTTTTTTGTTGGCCTTGTTGCTCGATTTATACAAAAACCCACATGAAAGTCATTAGAAAGTAGCTAAAAGAATACTTCATTATTTTCAAGGTACAATTTAGTTTGTGATTCATTACAGTGCAAAAGCATCTCCTCTATTGGTTGGTTTCATTGATTCTGATTGGGTTGGTGACCCTGATAATCAGAAGTCTACTGCAGGTTATGTCTTCACTCTTGGTTTTGGACCTATTACATGGGCTTGCAAGAAACACAGTGTCATTTCACTTTCTTCAGCAGAAGAAGAGTATTGTGGTGCCATTGAATCTAGTAAGGAAGCCCTATGGCTTCGTCAGATCCTATCAAAGTTTGGTTTCCAGCAGCAACATCCGACTACACTTTGGTGTGATAATCAAAGTGTCATTCAACTATGAAAACATCCAATATAACATCAGTGCAACAAACACATTGAAATACACATGCAATGCATCAGAAATCTCATTCATGACCATGTTCTTAAAGTGCAATATTATTCAACCGATGATCAAGTTGCATACATCTTTACAAAGGCTCTCACAAAGGTGAAGTTTACTAAACTTCAATTTATGGTTGGAGTTTAGGAAGTTGTCACTAAGGGGGGATAGGCTCTAATGCCTCCTTCCTTCTCCTATTGTGTCATATTTGTACATCCTTTAATCCTATCCCAAGTTGTTCTTAAGGGGGGATGTTAGGATATTCCAACACATAGGAAATAATTAAGTACAACTTGGTCTAGTGTATAGTTAGGTAAAGTGTGTTTCTT
Source organism: Pinus tabuliformis (assembly GCA_031772625.1). Taxonomy (NCBI): domain Eukaryota; kingdom Viridiplantae; phylum Streptophyta; class Pinopsida; order Pinales; family Pinaceae; genus Pinus; species Pinus tabuliformis. The sequence continues at coordinate 1,266,720,950 of CM062820.1, read as the reverse complement.
TAGTATGTACTTTTTGTAACTTACATTCCAATGGTCATGATATTTTCTAGACATGAAGTGATCCAATGGTTCATTCTCTCCTCGGTATTACCGACACTTGTTTTGTTGCTTAACACCCGATTGGTCCATGACCTATATTTAAAGAGCATGGAGGATCATTTGTTAGGTGACTGTTCATGATAGAAGGTTATGTAAAATTTATTTCTTTTACATTGATAAATTTCCTGAAGTAGCCATGTAGGCTCAGGCCATGGAATTTTTCCCTATTTGAGGGTTTTAACTAGGTCAAGAATATTGGTGTACTGATATGTGATTTGTTTGTGAGCGATGGCCTTTGGTGTTCTATCTAAGGAACTTACGCTATAAATTCCTACATGGCTTCACCTAACGTGCCACTATTTTTAAATTAAAAACACTGCAACGTTGCACCATGTTGCATACACACTGATGTGTTCTGAAAATGTAAAACCACTGGGGCTTCGTGGGATTATAGCTATAGAATGGTGAAAATGAATTTTATAATCAACATTTATTTAAATTTACACCAGTTCGGTGTTATCAAGTAGTATGCTACATAGTTACTGAGCACACCATTATATTTTATTAAAAAAATAACCCTTGAACAACGCACCATTGTCTATTAAGCACCGTAACATATAGTTCTTTTTATCGCACACGTACTTATTATATGAGTAGTGCACTGTTAATTTTTAAATTAAAAACCTTGCCCCAGAACACAATGTTTTTACGCACTGGGGCTTTCATAAAATGGGAAACCATGAGTGCTTTATATGATTATAGCACCGAAATGGTGAAAATGAATTTTACAACCTGCATTTTTTAAAATTTCACCCTTGTTCGGTGTTATCGAATAGTATATCGAATATTATCTAGATTTGTGTATCTACCCATTTTAGTTATTTAATTTCTATTTTTAATTTTGAAAATATAATTTACAATATAATTATTTCTTTTAATATAATTTTAATATATATAAAATATTTATCACCTTCGAAAACACACAAATTATATCCAATTACAATTTAGACAATTTCCTCACAAATTTAAAATAAAATTCATTGAAAAAAATTGTCAAATAGTTAGAGTATGTCATTCAACATATTTTTCAAATTTGGGGGACGTTGTCGTTGGCCTCACAATAAGATTCTACAACAAGTTAAATACAATCATGGAAAAATTCAACAATGTTTTTAATTTTCGAGGACATTGTTTCCATTATCACAATAATATTCCAAGATTCCAAATCGATTAATGATTTGCATGTCACACCATAAAATCTAAAGTGATTTGAAAATTTAGAAAAGAGTGCAATCGAACTTCTTGAGGTTTTTAGTTTTTTTATATAAATAGTTTTCAATCAATATTTAGTGCAATTCTGACAAGAATATATCACACAAAACTTTGGTATTAATAAGCGATAAGGCTACATGGTAAGTTATTATTTTAACAATGTATACATATAGCATCCTCAAGGCATAAATTATGAATTTTTTAACCCATATAAATTATAAATTAAGAATAACCCTACCATAGTTCACTATTGTTTGTTACCAAGCATACATTTCTATTAATTTCATAGGTGCTTATTTTATATGAAGCGCACCATCATTTGTAAATGTAAAACTATTCCATTTTCACCATGTTGTCTATGCATCGGGGCTTTCATAAATAGGATAACACATGTGCTTCATGATAGTATAGTGTACACACCAGTCCGCATTATAAACATAGTGCACCATTGTTTTTATTTGTATAAAAAATAACCCTGCAACGACGCACCATTTTCTATTAAGCACTGGGGCCTTCATTTCAATATTGGAAACTAGTGTGTATAATATAACATGTGCATCGCTATTTTTAAATTAGAAACCCCACAACAGTGCACCATATTCTTTATGCACAGAGGCGTTCATATACTATTTTATCACGAGGGCGTTGTGAAAGTATAGCACTGCAATGGGAAACATGAATTTTATGACCCACATTTTCTTAAATTTAACCCTTTTGTCGGTGCTATCGAGTAGTATACGCATTGGTGCAGCTTATTTACTTAGCATGCCACTATTTTTATGTCTATAAAAAATAACTTTGACACGTGCACCATATGTTATTAAGCATTGGTGCATCTATTTATAGTAATGCACCAGTGCATTTGTGTATTATAGACGCATCGTTAAAAAACATCCACTCGCTCAACTCTGATAGTGACCTCTTCTACAAACAAACTTTAAGGCTATTTTATAGGGGCTTCCTCAAGAGCCTTCGCTAGAGGGTCTTTTCCTTTTAGTGGTACATCTATACTTTCTACACGATAATGTCAACCATATGCCCACATTGTAGAATATTTCCTCGCCTGTGAAATACCATTTATTTCAATGAAAAAAATATAATAGTGAATATTAAAATAGTTAATAGTGCCAAAAATGTAAAGAAAGAACATTTTGTAAAATTCTAACTGTAGCTTTCTTTCACATCCTCTACACATGTTAATTTCATCTTCTTTTATGTTTGAATCTATACCTTCATCTTCTATTTGATTTTGAATTTGTCCATTAACCCATTGTAGTGTGCAATATTTTCCCCATTCCCCAAGCAGATTAGTGGGAAGTATAGTATTCCTTGGGTTCAATCTCTTAAATTGTATCCTTTCTTCTAACACTTCTTCTCTCTTTTTATCATATAAATCAACCCATTTGTTCAGAAATTCCATGTGGTACATGATGAACTTGTCAAGTATAACACTTTCGTCTCCTCCAATTACATGTCAACATGTTTATTTCAAACTCCAAATGTCATGTTGTATATTTGACAAATAAATTATAAAGTAAATTAATGATTGGAAAGAAAACAACCACAATGATCATGGATTTACTTGCTAATTTCTACTTCAGCACCATTATCCATCAATAATATTTGATGCTCGCTCTTTGTCCCAGAAGCATGGACCATCTTCAAAATACTTACCAAGGAATTCAAATAGGAAGAAAAACACTTCATTCAATACATACCCTTCCACCATGCAACCCTTTGGATGTTCTTCTTGTCAGACATATCTTTTTAGAATTTTCATCTACCTCTCAAAGAAAAACATCCACCTCAGTGATATGACACTTGACAATTCAATGTCATCGACTAGGTGTATAAATAAATGGACTTGTAGGTCCATGAAACTTGTAGGGAGCTCCTTCTCAAATACACATACAATTTCTGCAATTTCCTTCTTCCATTTTGGCACTTCGGATTCGTGGATCTCCTTGTAGGTCACCCACCTAACATAAGAATAGAAAATTAGTATGAACCTTTTGTTAAAAAATAAAAATAATTATAATATCTTTATATCTCTCACACACAAACATTTCATATCACATACCTTGCAAATGCTGACAATCAACTTCTGGCATTCTTAAGTCAACAATAATACATGAATCCCCCCTAATTTCCAATGGCATGATACTCTATCAAACAAATTTCTCAAAGGTCATTAGTAATCTTTCTCACACAACATAATATCAAAATATTTTTGTACTTAATCAGTGTTACCAGTAAAAGTTAAATGATGCTAATACCTTCATGAAAGTATGAAAATAATTTATTTTAAATACTATTAGATTTCCATAACTGTAAAATATTTTTCCAATGATGGAAAATATCCTGTAGGTGTCCTCATCGAACAGATGAATGTTTTTAGTTGGTCTAGCTCTCTTTTCTTCAAAATCCATGGAGCTTTTGCATATGTTTCATTTTCCTTGTTTGGCCAAAAATATCTTCTATCAAATTTGGTACAAAAACTTAGCAACATCTCTCCTTGAAGGCAAGGTGTCCTTCTATTTATCTAATATATTTCAAAATATAGAATATAGGACATTTTTTAAGATGTTCATAGGATCTAATAGGTGAGCTATTAATAGATACTTCTAGTAAGGGATCTCATAAAATATGATTTCCTTTCATTCCTTCAGGATCTTCAATTGAATCACCCCGATCAAAAAAATTCACCCATGTTTTCAATTGAACATATTCATACATCTTAAGCAAATCACTTGGACCCATAATCATGGGAGGGCATCTATTCTTAACTTTTCATCAAATTGATTCTTCTGGTGATTTATAAACTTATGATTTTGTGGTATAAAAATCTTGTTGTTTGTATAAATAAATATATGTAGATCTTTAAAATAACTCCCATGAAATTGTTTTGCACATCTTGGATGTGTAAATATCCCCTTTGTTTGAATCCATATAATTCAATAAGTAATGTTAATAACATCAAAATAAAAGTATATCTGTAAGTATGAAAGTTGTGATGAAAATAAATTATGAGTGTAAATACGTAAATATTTTATCTCACCAGAACAAACACCAAGTCACGGGGAATCATGAATACTCCAATATAGCACACCATATAGCATGAAGGACCTATTTGATGGAGGATATGATATGTCATACATCCTTTTTCCTTTCTATAGCAGTTGCATCTCATTAATAAAAGGTGCAAGATAAACAGCCATATTTTTTACTTGATGTTTTCCTGGAATGATGAGAGTTAGCATAAGGTGCTCCTTTCTAACACTTATCCATGGGGGAATATTGTATACTATCAATTTGATTGGCCAAACACTAGAATTTGAGCTCAGGAAAAAGAATGGACACACTCCATCAATTGCAAGACCAAACCTAATACTACGGGGTTCATCTTTGAATTTTCTTGGCCATTTTCCCTCTATGTGTTTCGTTGCTTTGGACTTAGCCAGAATTCACATGAATCCATATTTACTCATGTTCTTTGCATGCCATTCCATTAATTGTGCAAGTAAATTTCAACAAAACATTCATTCAAGTATAGGTATAATTCGCATGTGACATAAAACATTTTTTGGAACTATAGGACCTTGTACATCTATATGATATCTCCTCTCTTTACATACATGGCATTCTACCTTGTCTTGATATTCATCTCTGCATAAAATGAAATCATTTTACATGAATTAATTTTCTTATATTCAATCCTTAACTTAACCAACAACTAACATGCTTCTCTGCAAGCTGATGGCAACTCATTCTCCTTAGGGAGAATTTTAGTTTTTAGTGCCCTGTAAGATTGCCCGAGATTAAATCAATTGAATATTTGACTTATGATGAACATCTTTGATATTTACATCTATACTAGGGCTATTTATATACAATATATGGTTTTAAAATCCCCTTAAACAAATATAAACACACTTGATGAATGTTTATGACTTATGTACACCAATTAACAATGCAAAGTCAGAAATATATTTCAGCTCACTTTGGTAGGGTAGTGAATTCTTTGTTTGAACAACCAAATATTGACTTGATTTCTAATAATATTAATGATCATGCAAGTTTTGAGGTTCTACCTACACCTGGTCTTAACAAAATGTCTTTTAGGTTGTTATCATCAATATTACATTGGTGGTAATTACCCCTACTATCATCGTTACTGTCAACAATATGATCATCATCATTATCATTGTTTCCATCCCCAAAGAAACTTGTAATCATTTCATTCAATCCTTCTTCATGCATTGCATTTTCACTATCATGAGCAACATTAAGGCTAGGTAGCATGTCATTAATGTATGTTAATCTCATCAACTCTTTAGATTTCTCAGTTCGTAGTGTTCTCTTCAATCTTGCTCTTCTCGCCTTGGTATGGTCTAAAGGATGGTTTAGATCATCCTGTCCAAATCTTAATAACATAGTTTTACCTTGGGTATTATTAGGTGTATCATCAATATAATATAGCTAACAACAAACACAAGCATTATTTAATGTTACGAAAAAATTGGATAAATCATGAATATGCAAATTCAAAGAAATATAATGAAATATGTCTTAACAAATATATATATATATATATATATATATATATATATATATATATATATATAGATATATATCTATATATATATATATATATATATATATATATATATGTATATATATATATATATATATATACATATATGTATATATATATATATATATATATATATATATATATATATATATATATATATATATATATATATAGATATATATACATATATGTATATATATATATATACATATATGTATATATATATACACATATATATAGATATATATATACATACATATATATAGATATATATATACATACATATATATATATATATATATATATATATATATATATATATATATATATATATATATATATATATATATCAATTGAATAATGGAACATTAATTTATAGACAACATTTTTTAGACAATAAATTAAAATAAAGCATAATTTTGACAACATCGTTTATAGAATGTTAGTCCACACTCATTGATTGTTCCTTGGTTTTTTGCCCTGAAGAACAACCTTAGGGAGACCTTGTTCTTCCCTTTTCTTTCATGCAAGAGTGTGTTTTAAGAAGGGGTATTTAATCAATAACTCATCCCTAATGGTAAGGTCCATAATAGCCTCAACCAGTATCAATATATCAACCTCTCTTTCCATATGTCCATCTTTATCACTTATAACCTGAACAAATTGATAATTCAGTCTTACAATAGGGTCCCTTCCTTACTACTATTTATAAATCCCGCAATATTTTTGTGTGTGTATGCATGTAAATCTATATACATAATATGACATCTATTCATATCTATTACACTTTCCAATTGTAGATGATGTGTATACATATTCAAATTTAGACCATATGCTGAGATGCTATGAATATATTCTGATAGCCTTCTCCATTGACCATTGTAATATGATGAACCATAATATGGCATTAATCTCCTAGTGGTTTGTTGTGAATTGTTTATATGTTTAGATCCCACATGCACATTTTAGAGAATAAAGAGGCCTAGATTCGCTCCATGAATATTGAAGGGTCATATAATGTAGTTGTATCCCCAAAATTAAAACACCTAATAGACTCTACATAGTTGTTGATCATAGGGTCAAGCATAATATCATTGACGATCAAATGTATCTTTATAAATTCATATCAAACTCAAGGGAAATTCAACATCTCCATGACATTCATTCTCATAGGTATGTAGTCCACCTTCCCTTTGTATCTAAGAAAATTATGCATATTTAAACTGGCTCTTGTTCTGTTACTTGTTTTCATCAATTCCCCATCTTTCAAGCTGGTATATGTGTACACATTTTTGTTATATGTATCATCAAATAAATGATCATCAACCTCTAGGCTAGAAGTCGGTGCTCCAGGAAAGTTTAAACCAAGAACTTTATCATGCAAATAATCATTAAGAAAAAAAATAATTATTTAAATAATATAAAACAATGTTGAAAAGAAGAATACATGTTATTTAAATCAAATTGAAAAATTCCTTACCAGAATTCCTATTGGATTCAAATCAATTGTAGGAGGCATACTACCCACTGGAAGATCATCATCTATGTAATTTCTTTATACAATTGCTCATTTGAATTGTTTCTTTCTAGACATATAGAACATCTACAAACAAAAATTTTCTGAAAGTATTCATCCCATGTACTATAGTCCTTACCAACCTCTTGTTCAATGCAATCATTCGTTGTTTCTTCAATATCTGTTGTGTCTTCCACCCACTGTCTTCTACGTGATTCAACAATTTTAGGTCCACATCCATGTACATATATTTTTCTTTTTCTAGTTCAAGGCTCAGGCTCTACATTTTCTCCAATCTACATCTAAAACAATCAACAACAGACAATATTTTATGTCAAGATAGTATAATACACTATTAATTTTAATAATATTGTGAAAAAATATGGATGTATCACCAAGTTCCATTATATCAATTTGTCCTATGTAAAAATTTGAGTACCTGATGTCTCACGTAATCCATTGTGTTCTCATTTGATGTGCCATGATTTGTTGCCATGGCCTCATCTAGTGCCTATAATACACAACACAATCAATAATGTTTACTACACCAATTATATCTTTTCAAAGCATATTATATACAACACAAAACTTCACTTTAGTCATATATTCGACATATTGATATCATGTTAATTTGGAGTTGAAAAAAAAATTATGACCCTAGGTATATACATGGAGCCAAAATTTTGACAAGAAAAATATCTAATATCCCTATCCCAAATGGCCATACTAATTTTCAAACATTTCCCTTGATTAAATAATCACATTTAATCACCATTCCTATTCATTTTTAACCAATACGTTTGACTTGAAAGGCCTAATGGAAAAAAATTGACTTTATCTCCTCTATCCAAGTTTGCTAATGTAGCAATTCATCATATCTGCCAATTTTCAAGTCAGAACAAATATGCACTCTTGAGAAAAACTAATTACACTCTTGGTAATGAAATTTGAAAAGGGACATGATTGGACAATACCTAACCTTAAGATATAACTTTGAATCACGTATGAAAAATATCCTACATAATTATGTTTCCAACCACTTATACACAACTTTAAGATAAGGTAAGTCAAAGCAAAACTTAGAATGTTGTATGAAATCTGTAGTATAAATATTTAAGCTCAAAGTAAAGATATAAAAATGCAAAAGTATGTAAAGTAATAAAATAAACAATCTACAACTTTAATCAATCATATTCGCCAATAAATGAAGCTTGGGTGTGCATTTTAGTGAAGCAAGGCAATTTTGACCTGCTTCACAAAAAATGCATGCCCAACCCTCATTTCAAGGCCAAATTGAATAATTCAACTTAGAGAGTAATTTTTACTCATAAGTAACATTAATAAAATTAAATATTTTTAATTTTTCACATATATATTTATGTTGTTTAAGAATACTCTAAATTGCATGGATTTCATAAGGTAAAAGGTCGGGTTTGCGTGCCTCAAATAAATGCACACTAGGACCTGCAATTAATGGCATTGATATAATGTCAATCATTCCATCCTATGGGTTTTCAAAATTGTACCTCCGCCTTGTGGTGTAACAATTCCCTAATGGACCTCAGTCTTGTGGTGTAACAACCTCAAAATGGGCCTTGGTTCTGTGGTGTAACAAATCCCTAATGGGCCTTAGTCTTGTGGTGTAACAACGGCCTAATGGGCCTCAGTTCTTGGGTATAAAAATGGCCTCTCTAGGCCTTCTTATTTGTGAAATGAGAAAATATTATGATAGAGATATGAAAGATATATGTTGAGCCCTATGACAGAGATATCATGACAGACCTATGATAGAGATATCATGACAAAAATATGACTTTTCCACTACATTTTTATTGCTAATGTTATCTATAAATAATTTCTTATGATGATATGGGGTGAATGCAATGTGAAATGGTTGAAATGTTTTAAAATATAGTTATCTACAATTGAGGCTTCTATCCCTAACAAAATTAACAATGTTACTACTCTACTAGTTAGTAAAGATATACGAATGTAAAAGTGCTTAAAATAATAAAATATACAATATACAATTTGAATCAATCAGATTGGCCAATAAATGAAGCCTGGGCATGAATTTTACTGAAGCAAGTCAATTTTGGCCAGCTTCACAAAAATGCACACCGAACCCTGATTTTAATGACAAATTGAATGATTAAACTTGGAGAGTATTTTTTTTACTCATAAGTAACATTAATGAAATTTTTTTTTTTAAAAATTTCACTTCTTGGATGATACAAATGAAAATACCTCCTTTCTATATATAGGAGTCTAAGTGGTCCCAATACAATCAAAGCCTACATAACAATAATATTGTAGGGCACAACAGTAACAATGGTGGGCTTCTATGTGGCATAATAGTAACAATATGGGCACTACATGGGTACATCAATATAATAAGTGGGTTATACTAATAACAATAAGGGGTTACACTAGTAGTATAGGGGCCTAACAAGCCCCTCTCCTTCAAAAAGTGTTGTCCTCAACGCTTGAGTAGTTCTTGATGCTTCTATATAAAATTCTTGTCCAACCATGTGGAATATTCAGTGGGTAAGTTCTTCCACTTGATGAGATACTCTGAAATTGATCGATTTCGTAGCTGTCGGGTTCTTGTTTCTATGACTGCTCCAGGTTCCAATATGATTTTTCCTTCCTCTTCAATTTCTGGCAATATTGCTTGAATTGGGATCTTTTGCAACTTTTGAATAAGTCGCCATACTTCTTCGTTCTTCTTCCATTCATCCGTTACTTCATTTATCCAATTTGGTTGGATAATATAAATAGCACAAAACAATGCTTCCACATCCTCATCCTTGAAGCGTCTTCCCATTCGGTAAGGTCGCCATTTTTTAAGTGCATGTAGTATTGCCAACATTTCCTTCCCATAAATAGCTTGCTTGAGATGTAGCAGTAAAAATACCCAATCACTCACATCAAAACATTTTTCACTACGATGTTGATCTACCTGTTGTTTCATTTGATTTTGCACCGAAGTGGCGTTATCCTTTAAAAGTTGGAGAACTTGTTGTTGATGCTCGATATGATCTTTCTCTACTTGAACCTTTTTCTTCTTGATATGTCCTTCTATCTTTTGAGGAGTGGTAATTTCTTCCAGTCCTTTACAAGATATGGTCGGATTCATTTCTTGATGCTCGATGTGATCTTTCACTTCTTGAACATTTTTCTTCTTGATGTGTCCTTCTATCTTGATAGTTTGAGGAGTGGTAATTTCATCCATTGAATTACAAGATATGGTTGGATTCATTTCTTCTTTCTCGATGTGATCTTTCACTTCTTGCACCTTTTTCTTCTTGATATGTCCTTCTATCTTGAGAGTTTGAGGAGTGGTAATTCTTGCCAAGGCTTTACAAGATATGGTCTAATTCATTTCTTCTTTCTCTGGGGTGGTGTCCTGACGTATATCCTCTTCTTTTGATGTTTCTTGATCCTTTTCTTCCTCCTCTTCATATTCTATGTAAAATAATTTCTTCTCAGCACACCTATGACCTTTAGTGCATTTGCTATCACAATTGTAACAAAGCCCTTTTTCTCTTTTTTCTTCCAATTGTTGTGGTGTAACCCTTGTAGGTTGTGGAAGGCTGGGAGAAACAACACTTCCATCTTTATAGTTGTGAGGGGTATGCTTCCTGGTTTCCATAATTTTGCTTTCCATTATGTCACAAAGCCCTTTTACTCTTTCCAATTGTTGTGTTGTTGCTCTAAAGAAGGTGTTGCTCTTTATATCCTCATAATGTGCTATCATTTCCTCCGTGAAAATTGACCACGTAACAAGTTTTTTACGAGAACAAAGCCCTTTGTACCATAAAAATTGATCTGGTTCTAAATATGAAGATGCAATACATACCTTTTGTAACAGTTGTACACCATGTATATCAAAATATTCCTCCATCTGAAGTATCCAATTTACCGGATCCTTGCCATCAAACTTCCTCATCTTGCTTTTTCTTGATTTTAGGAGCTCTACCTTGAACGATTGTAACTCTGTACTTTCAGATCTTTAAGTTCTGAACTTGTGACCTATAGTAGCCCTCTGTGTCCTCTTTCCAATGCCACAAGTCTGATCCAAATTGGATTCTCCAAGAAAAAGTTATGCACAATCTCCCGCAGTGACCTGATTATAGACTGGTTCAGTAGAGCGAACTTGTATGAAGTGCCACGTGTCACTGTTTCAACCTTTGACTCTAAAAAATATATAAACAGAAACTACAGTCCGTTCACTTTCTGTACCTTCTTACGAAATTTCATTCCGATGCTCAGAAAGAAAGTTATGACGATTTTCCCCAGGTCACCTGTTTTGAGTGTAATTCAGGAGTTTGCAAAAATACCAACTTCCGCAGATCATATCTCCGAAAATATCGCGCGAAAAGATCTGAAATTCAGACCCAAGGTTCAGCGCCAATTCTTCTCAAATGGGTTTTTTTTTGCGACTTCTGAAACATCACAGAAAAAAAGTTATAGCGAAAATTCCACGATGACCTGTTTGGAGCAGCGAAACCCTAGAATCCAAAGCTCTGATACCAAATGTTATGAAACCAGCTCAAGAAAAGATAGAAAAGAAAGATCAACGCCTTAGAATTCAGCCTCTTCGAGGGGGCAACCTCCTTTACATTACATAAATGAATAATTCTTGGATGATACAAATGAAAATACCTCCTTTCTATATATAGGAGTCTAAGTGGTCCCAATACAATCAAAGCCTACATAACAATAATATTGTAGGGCACAACAGTAACAATGGTGGACTTCTATGTGGCATAATAGTAACAATATGGGCACTACATGGGTACATCAATATAATAAGTGGGTTATACTAATAACAATAAGGGGTTACACTAGTAGTATAGGGGCCTAACATCCGCCTTGTGGTGTAACAATTCCCTAATGGACCTCAGTCTTGTGGTGTAACAACCTCAAAATGGGCCTTGGTTCTGTGGTGTAACAAATCCCTAATGGGCCTTAGTCTTGTGGTGTAACAACGGCCTAATGGGCCTCAGTTCTTGGGTATAAAAATGGCCTCTCTAGGCCTTCTTATTTGTGAAATGAGAAAATATTATGATAGAGATATGAAAGATATATGTTGAGCCCTATGACAGAGATATCATGACAGACCTATGATAGAGATATCATGACAAAAATATGACTTTTCCACTACATTTTTATTGCTAATGTTATCTATAAATAATTTCTTATGATGATATGGGGTGAATGCAATGTGAAATGGTTGAAATGTTTTAAAATATAGTTATCTACAACTGAGGCTTCTATCCCTAACAAAATTAACAATGTTACTACTCTACTAGTTAGTAAAGATATACGAATGTAAAAGTGTTTAAAATAATAAAATATACAATATACAATTTGAATCAATCAGATTGGCCAATAAATGAAGCCTGGGCATGAATTTTACTGAAGCAAGTCAATTTTGGCCAGCTTCACAAAAATGCACACCGAACCCTGATTTTAATGACAAATTGAATGATTAAACTTGGAGAGTATTTTTTTTACTCATAAGTAACATTAATGAAATTATTTTTTTAAAAAATTTCACATATATATTTATGTTGTTCAAGAATACTCCAAAGTGCATGGATTTCATAAGGTAAAAGACATGGTTTGTATGCCTCAAATAAATGCACACCAAAGACTATAATTAATGGTAGTGATATAATGATCATTCCATCCTATGGCTCTACGAAATTGTACCTCAATCTTGTGGTGTAAAAATTCCCTATTGGGCCTCAGTCTTGTGATCTAATAGTTCTCTAATGGGCCTTAGCCTTGTGGTGTAATAGTTCCCTAATGGGCCTCAATATTGTGGTGTAACAGTGCCCTAATGAGCATCAATTCTTGGGTATGATAGCGACCTCTTTGGGCCTTCTGATATGTGATATGAGAAAATATTATGACAAAGATATGAAGGAGATATGTTGAGCCATATGAGAGAGATATCATGACATACCTATGATAGAGATATCATGACAGACCTATGATAAAAATATCATTACAAACCTATGACCGTTCTGTTGAATTTTTATTGCTAATGTTCTCTCGACATAATTACTTATGATGATATGGGGTGAATGCAATGTGAAAATGTTTTAAAATGCAATTATCTACAATAGAGACTTCTAGCCCTAATAAAATTAACAGTGCTACTACTCTATTGGTTAGTAATGATATAACAAAGTAAAAGTGCTTAAAATAATAAAATAAACAATCTACAATTTGAATCAATCAAATTGGCCAATAAATGAATCCTAGGCATGAATTTTAGTGAATCAAGGAAATTTTGGCCCACTTCACAAAAATGCATGCCCAACCTTCATTTCAAGGCCAGATTGAATTATTCAACTTGGATAGTATATTTTTATTCATAGGTAGCATTTATAAAATTAAATATTTTTTATTTTTTAACATATATATTTCTTTTGTTCAATAATACTCCAAATTGCATGGATTTCAAAGGTAAATGGCATGATTTGTGTGTCTCGATATTTCTATCAAGATTGGATAAATGTTGTAAATTTTAATAATATCATGAAAAAATATGGACGTATCATAAAATGTCATCATATCAATTTTTCCTATGTTAAGTCAAAATTTAAGTACCTGATTTCCTGCGTCATCCATTGTGTCGTCATTTGATATGACATGATCTATTTCTATGACCTCGGATGGCTCCTGTAATACAGAACATAGTCAATAATGTTTAGTGCACCAATTATATCATTTCAATGAATATGTTATCCAACACAAAACTTCACCTTCGTCATATATTAGACATATTGATATCATGTTAATTTGGAATTTAAAAGAAAAAATAGTTTTATGACACTAGATATATACATGGAGCCAAAATTTCGACGAAAAAAGTATCCAACATACCTATCCCACATGGCCACCCTAATTTTAAAACATTTCCCTTGATCATAGAATCACATTTAATCACCATTCCTGTGCATTTTCAACCAATAAGTTTGACCTGAAAGGCCTCATGAAAAAAATTGAATTTCTCTCCTCTATGTTGTAGTATTTGTGAAATCATAAAGACCTTCCTCCTTTGGTTGAGGTTGCTTTGTCTTCTTACCTGTATTGTATCTGCAGATTCCATTGTCATATCTTCTTCGACCCACTTTCCTCTCTGTGATTTAGTAGTTCTACATTGTCCATGTCGTATGTCCATGGCCTCCTCTGGATCCTGTAATACACAACAATGACAATAATTTTTAGTACATCAATAAAATCCAATTATCAACAATGAAAACAATAAGTGTAGGGGAAAAATTATAGGTAGACTATATTTTGAATAGAGTATAATTTGTCCTTATAACATAGATATTAATTGAGATTAATATTTTTTCCCATGTAACACATTTTACCACTAGCGTGTATATAAATTATGTTTCGTTCTTGATTTATAACTTAGTTTATGCAATTATTTTAGGGCTAATTAAATTTATCTTTAGTGAATGTAGTATATTATTGAAATTATGGTTATTCTATTGAATGCATTCTATTAGTCTTTGATTTTATTTGAGAATAATGTTATATTCTTATAACATTTCTATGTCTAATTTTTTATGGAAAAAAATAACTTGATAATGCTAGACTAGGTGCCATTTGTGCCGACTTTGATTCCCCAACATGATCACGTTATTTGACTTGATTTGGCGCTAAAGTCGACAATGAGTGAGTCAAAATCTTAAAACTCCTGCAAGCCAAAACTTTGAAATTAAATACCCACTAATTATTGAACTTGAAAAAAAATCAGATCTTTCTTTCTCCTCTGAGAGTTTTTTTCATTATTGATAGGCACAAAACTAGGAAATAAAAGAATAGGCTCCTCTTTCATAGCTTGGGTCTCGATCTGAGAGCTTCAAATTCCACCCATTTTTTTTGCAGAAGGACAATTTCGATATTGCCTTCTTTTGCTTGGATTCGTGGCAACAGTTCAAAAATTACAAAAAAATTGTCGTATTTTGATGATCTCCAATGGATTTTAAAGCATCTTAAGGATGTAGATGGATATTATACGTGAATTTTATTTTTCTCCCTTTTTCGTCCAGAGATTGGAGCTACAAAGTAAACTTAAGGATTTAGATGGAGCTTACACGTGATTTTTATTTTTCTCCCCTTTTGGTCCAGAAATTGGAGCTGCAAGGTAAGGCAGTGTTAATTTCGTGAATAGAGGGTGGATTTAGGGTTAAATTGTGGGATATTTATTCATGTATTGGTGCATAATGGTTTGATTATCGTAAAGGTCTGATGAAACTTTAAGTAGATTTTGTGTATGTGATGGTTGGATTGCTTCATGCAGTGTGATTTCCTTCCTTGCACACTATTTTCCTTGGCTCACCTCCACAGACAAGATTTGCTAGCCCATCCTCAAAGTGTCAAGTAGAGGGAATGAATCCAACAATGGATAGAATGAAGTAAGTCATTGTCAATTTATAGGGATGTAATTGTTTATATCTTTTCTTTGATTTTTAGTTTTACTTTTATTTTTTTAATTCCAAAAAAATAAATAAAATATTATTCTATATATCTAAGGACATGAGATTGAAAAGGAGAAATAGGCCTTGGCTTCAATATTGGGGATGGAGGCGTTTAACAAACTTGACGGTGTTGACTTGAAAACACTTGCTAGATACATAGAAAAATTATCAACTAAAACCATTGAAACATTGTTAGCACATCAACTAGCTCAAAGGGAGTAAATTGATTCCCAAACCACTCCTAGATTGAGAAAAAGATCAAGGAGGAAATCATTAAGCATGACCACTAAGACTTTGGATAAGGAAAAAGAGACTTCCAATGCCCAATCCACTCCTGCGACGCAAATATCTTCTTCCAAGCCACATTATGAATCTTGTATTGGTAGCTATGATACACGGATATAATACAATGTGGTTTGAAGAGAAATATGTAGATCAGATGTTGGGAAAGTTTTTTTGAATAGGTTGAAGGAATCATGCCTTCAACGGTTCAAAGACCATCTCCATTTTCCATTCTTAAAGATATTGTTGCACCTACAAAGAGCAATAATTCATGACAAGGAGACTAAATTTGGTGTAGGTTGGTCCATAAAAAAGTTTAAACTACAAATGTCTCAGAATCGCAAGATATTTAGGTGCAATCAAGCAAAGAATATCAAAATACTCCTTCTCAATCAAAGGCATAAAAGAAGGATAATTGATGTAAGTATAAAAGTATGAAAATCACTTGTAAAAATGTATGAGAAGTTGGATGAACAGAGGAAGTTCGGTGAGGAGAGTATCTAGGTATTTTAATTTTCTCATAAGATTATATCAAATTTCTTAAACGATTTTTATATTTTATTTGTGCATAGTTAAATTCAATTAGTATATGTTTCAAGGAAAGGCCTCCAAGGCTAGGCTTGCAAAATGAAGTGCCATGCATCAAAGTGGCCAGAAAGGTCTACAAGCCTTGATTTGTACCTTTGTAAGTATATTTAATATATGAAATGATATTTTTTTATTTCCTAGGAAAAAGTAAATGGTTGCATATTAATTAGTTTAACTAGTGCATGTGCCATGTTTTGACAAGAGACCAAATACGGTCATCATCCAACAAAATTTGGAAAGGACATGTTACAAAACAAAAAGTGGACCAACTTTGTTATCTGGATGGAGAATGAGGTATTAATAGTTCACTTTCAATAAGTTAGTTAGATATTGTTCTGTTTATATGTCAATTTTCATTTATTGCAACATAGAGTAGAGGCAACATACCCTTGTTTGCTATATTTAGCTAATGACAAATGTTGTAGATTCTAATTGTAAAATTGGTTGGAAGATGGTTAGAACATGATAGGATAAATGACATCCTCCTAGGGTAATATATCAGTGGAATGTTTCCCACCATATTGATGGAATGTTTCCTGTTAGCACACAATCTAGCAGGGCCCTAAGGAAGGGAAAACCTAAGGGACAACTACTATACTAACAACAATGGGACAATGACCCATTGTCTCTTTAGTAAAGGTCCCCTTCTCTTTATGTATTTTAATCGATGGCAGGATTCCCCAGATTGTGCTACCAAAATCAAGGTTTTCCAAGTAGTTCCCTTCCTAAATCTATAAGCCATTAGGGGAGATCCCACGGGACTAGGATTAAGGAATAATCCTAGATTTAAGGTGAGGGAACAAGATTACATTCAAAACCATTCCTTCTTCCAAGTCACCCAACAATCCATGCCCAAAGTGTGCAAGGAGAAACAAGCATAAGCACCTGATTGAATAATGAAAAGGATACCTTTAAGATTGGATTTCCCACCTTCAAACACATGCTCTGGACACATGGTGAGGGGAAATATGACTAGATCAAGGTATCGAATATGAAATGGCATAATACATCGGCTAAATTAGTGGTTATCATGGGTTGTTGGTTATTATCTGAAGACAAATATGGGATAAAAAATATTTTATGAGGTCACCCACTTTTGGTGGTTAACATTGCCCACCATACTTTGTGTTGTCACCCTAGAGGTAATTCCTGGATGAAAAGGAACCATTGCCTAGGACATCCACATAAAATTTTCAAAACTTTGAATATATTGTTAAAAAATTATCAAAATGTTCCCCGAGGTGATCTATTCCCTTGTGTAATAGAACATAATATTGGAGATGAACCTTTATGCCCAAATTTGCCTTACATTAGCAAGACTATAATTATTTTGTTGGAAAGTAGAACTAATAAGAGGCTAGGGTTTATAACTTGGGCCCTTCAATAAAATCCAAAATTAGAACTTTGAGATGAAAGTTTGAATGATTTAGACTAAGAATGGGAGTGCAGAAGTAATGGAGAATCTATTAAGATGTCTTTGAATAGAACTAACATTTATTCATTGTAACTATTAAATATACATGAAACAAATATGTAACTTTCTCAAATAAATCTTCCACAATCATACACATTCTTCAAAGAAGGAAAATGAATATGGAAAACACATAAGAGAAACAACACATACTACAATGAATACATACTAGAATCAATCTGGTGACTTTTATTATTATCTACTTGGAAGCCAAAATGATTACACAAGTACTCAAAATGCCAAAAATATGAACCCTTTTCCAGTGGTTCTCATGCCTTCTAAATATTATATCAAAATCAGTTACAAAGGTAACTTCCAAAATGTATATAAATACTTAACTATATGTTACTAAATACTCTTTTGCAACATTAGAAAATGAAATTTTCTCATTTTTGAGAAGTCTGATAATTAGTTGAACATTAAATTTGAGGGTTCCAACATTTTAACTTCTCCCTCAATAGTAGTAATCAACCTTTCACACTTCTTCCAAATTTCATCATCTCAAAGCTTACACCGGATAATTTTATAGAATGCAACTTCTAAATTTGAAAGCATTGTATAATTAGGTTTTGCAACAAATAGTTTCTTCATCAGCTAAAGAAATTGGAATTCCCTCTGAAAATAATTCACTATAGTTCTCCCTTTAGAATTGGAGTATTTTAATGTGTTTTATATTATCTTCTTTTAACAACCACTAGTTGATTTTCCTATCATTTCTAAAAAACTAGATTTCCTTGCTTGTTCCAACAACTAGTTAGACCATACATAGTATTCTGGTCACATTTGGAATCAAAAAAAGATATTGACTTGTGAACCTCCTTAATTTGTTTTTAGCTTAAATACGAAGTAATATTTTCTCATTTATTTTACTGATTTGCATAATTTCTCTAGCTTCGTCTTTGATATCCAATGCCCTTAGTTCAGTTGAAGATTTTCCATTTAAATATTTGATAATTTTTCTCTTCATTGCTTCATTTTGTATAGTTTTCTTGCATGCATCAATGTTTAATTGAGACCCATTCATCATAATATTTTGTTGAGCAATCGTATGAATAGACCCCCATTTAGAACAAACCTCCTAGATGATATCACCCCAATCAATTTTTCTAACTTCAATTAAAGAGATATTTCCCTTCAATTTGGTTTTTGACTCCTTGATCTCATCTTATGTTACCTTTTTCTTGGCGATCAAATGATCATTGTTTTCTTTTGTTGTATTTAGCTTCCTCTCCTTGATATCAAGTTGTACCTTTACCTAAGTTAGGTTGTCCTAAATTTTCTTTAATCCAAACTCTAAAATTATTATTTCTACCATAACTTTTGTATGGTTCTCTAAGGACTCATTTGACTCACTTGGGACCAAAATAATGCAAACATGGATTTCGATTAATTGTTGTAAGCCCTGCACTTGTTTATGTAAAATGACAATTTCTTCATTTATGTCCACTAACTCTCTCATCAACACATCCTTCTCTTTCCCAACCTGAGCTAGTTCTATTGTTTGAGTGTGCTCAGTCCTAGGAATTTTCAACTTCTTCCTTAATGCATTCATCTCAGATTATATGTTTTGCAGCAGGGTTTTGATAGCTTCCCTGTCTTTTGGATATATTCCCAGTTTAACAACTAGCTTATTATAGTCATTATTTTGAATATGCAGTGCTCTAGAATTTGCCTTTTCTTGCTTGAGTTAATTTGAAACTTTCTCCAAAAGATTTTTTGCTTTACTTAATGTCAAAGAGATTTTTCTTAGGTCACTATAGAGAATTTCCCTTACTTATCTATGCAAATTGATCTTGTCAGACAGTGGGATGCTAGCTACATTTATGTATAGATCTAATGTTCTAAAATTAGATCCTAAAGGAAGAGTTTGAACAAATGGATGCATGAGGGAAATTTTGATTGGTTATTTTCTAAATTCATAGAAAAGAGTAGTGTTGTTTGATAAGTTGGACTTTCTTATGCTACTAGCTGAGTTGCATGTTTCTTCTCACCTTATGAATATTCTTCAATCTGTTGATAATTCCTCTATAGCACTTATGCGATGGAGGGAGATTCTTCATTTAATAATGTTTTCAAACCAGTGGAAACAGAAGAGGAGGTAGAGCACTATGGGTTTCCCAATGGTATTTGAAAAATTAGTTGATTTGAGGGTCCCTCTATTAATTTAACTTGTACCTATGCTTCTTCTTCTCTTTGAATCTTTACTTTCTTTTACAATCGTGAGCCTTCTATCTCAACTTCAATTTGTTTTGGTATATTTATCTTCAATCTATTCTCCCTCACTACAGGGATTTGAACATCTATTCTTTGTTGAATTTTGTTGCATGGCCATGTTTCTTGATTTTCCATTTTCTCAATTGTTCGCTTGCTTTCATGAATATAAGGTGAAAAACTTAAATTCCCTCTTTTATTTGCAATTATATGATGAGGGTCATATTTCCACTTCTCTCGTTGATCAAAGCCAAAATCCTTCATCATTTATTCAACTTGTAGGAGGGATTGTCTTTTATTTACGATGAATGGCCCAATATTTCTTTCTAACTTAAAAATATACCCTTTGCATGCAGGAACAAAATGAACTTGGTCAACATTTAGACTTTTCCTTATAAATTCAAGAAAAAATATCCTCATAGGAAAATATATTAACAAACTATATGGTGGTCCTTCAACCCCATAGAGTCTTACCTCATTGTAATCTTCAAAAATATACTAGTCCCCCACTCGGGTGTCCTTGCTAAGCTTCAACAACTCTTTTTCTTTAGGAAAAAACCTTAGAGGTTGATGATTTTTCAAAATATTATATATAGTGCCCATGAATTATGACAAGTAAGAAGAAAATCCATCATTAGTTTCCTTCTTCCTAACAACACTAGTCCATTCAATCACATATTTCATTTGATTCCTTAAATCCCACATATTCAAACCCAGATGGCCAAACTTATTAGCACATACATATAAGAACATATAGACCAGGATAGAGGGATATGTACACAAGAAAAATATTATAGTTTTGAAATTGAAAAATGATAAACTTGGCTAGGTAAGAAGGGATATCCAAAGCAATACATGGTTGTATAATAAAACTAAAAAACCCTAGGGATTTTATTCACTTACCATCCCAATATCATCTTTTGCCAAAGGAGACAAAATTTTTACTAAGACATGTTGTGCAACTTCTTGAAAATAAGGCATTTAGATAATTCACTGCAGGTGGAAGAATTTTTTACTTTGGTGGAAGAATGAGTCTAATCAGACCTTACCTATTTTCTTTAGAAAGTTGTCTATAAGTGAGGAGTCAGGACTCATTTGAAAAGCTTTTGGGATTCTCAACCGTATGAAAATTAAAAGCTTTGTGTATTAGCTCTAAAGTGACCTCAAAAATATTCTCCCCTAAAGAAGACATAACAAAATTCTTCTGTGGGGCAAGGGCAACCCTAACCAACTCACAAATTCAGGGAAATTATAGGTATGTGGGACAATTACATGATAAAGGCTAGACTAGATGACTCAAAAAAGATTATTTGAGTCACTGGAATGGTCAAGAATGTCAAGTCGAAACTCCAAAATGTCCAAGGAGAAACGGGAATCATATACTTTGGGTTCTCTCTCCATAAGGGGTGTATGAACATATGTCATAGAGATTACTAATTTTTAGTTTATTTCAAGGTTTTCTCCATGTTTACAATTTGAAAGAAAGGACAAGGAAGAAATGAGGAATTATGAGATACCCAGTAACTAGAGACAATGAATAGCCAAATTCTAATGTGGAATCAATAATGTACACTCTGGACAGTGGCCACTATAACTCTACAACTAGAGGAAAAAGAAATTAATAGGTGAGTGACCTTTTATAAACAAATATTGATGACTTGTAAGGGCCTGCTGGCTTGCCTGGCTCACTTGATGGCTACATGAGTTGTCACCATCTTCTAATGTGTGGCTTTCATAAAAACCATTCACCACTTTTGAGGGGTCCCCATAGTGGTTTGTGAAAAGTGGATGGGACCTGTCGAAATGAATATTGGTCTTTGATTTGGAGATGGGATTTTATCCATCTTCCTTTCTGACGGGTCCTCACCTTGTAACCTTTTATTGCTTTAACCTGTCAGAAAGCCTTTGATTCCTTGGGCTAATTCCAATGAGCGATGACTTGACACCAAACTTATGTGTGGTTTAATTTCCAATTTATAAAAGTTTTGAACCCACTTGTATATAGTTTAAGCTTGTGCTCTTAAGCCTAAAAGGTTAGGCTTGTATAGACTATATAAATAAAACTTTTGAAAAGGGACTGTTATATAAAAAATTCCTAGTTCATACATCCAAAGTATTATATATATATATAGGAAAAGTGAAAAGTAACCTTTGAATACAACACCTTGCATTAAATAACTAGGGTCCTTGAATTTTTTACGCTTCCAACTCTTCATTCTTCTTCATTTGGGATTCCATCTAGGTAATAATGCAGGCCATGGCCTTATGAAAACCTTCCAATTGACTTTCTAGGTGTCTCATCTCCTTCCTTATCTCATGCATATTGTCGCATTAATCACTCTAGGAGGAGGATAGCTATCCATTGCATGATTGTATCTAGGAATTTTCAAAATCCAAGACTCCAAGTATTACCAGAATTAAGACTACCACCATACAAGAAAAAAAAACCAACAATAGGATTGGAGGGAAAATCACCTTTTTGAGTATTTGACAAGACCAATCAACTCAACCATCACTTTAAAATCCAAGTAGAAACAAAAAAGTGAAATTAGAAACATATCCATAATTTCAACAAGGAAAATATGTTCATTACCATCCATGGGTGACCTATAATTATCCATTAACCATTAACCAATAGAGTAGTAACAATGTTAATTTCATTAAGACTAGAAGTCTCTATTGTAGATAATTTCATTTTAAAACATTTTCAATATTTTCACATTGCATTTGCCCAATATCATCATAAGAAATTAAGTAGAGAGAACACTTGTAATAAAAATGCATCAGAACAATCATAGGTCTGTCATGATATCTATGTCATATGGATCAACATATCTCCTTTATATCTCTGTCATAATATTTTCTCATATCACTGATAAGAAGGCCCAAGGAGGCCACCGTCATGCCCAAGAACTGAGGCCCATTATGACATTGTTACACCACAAGACTGAGGTCCATTAGGGTGTTGTTATAGCAAAAGACTAAGGCCCATTAGGGAACTGTTACACCACAAGACTCCGGCCCACTATGGTATGGTGGTGTTGTCGCAAATAAGAATTCCCAAGGAGGTCATTTTTATACCCAATAATTGAGGCCCATTAGGGTTTTGTTACACCACAAGATTGAGGCCCATTAGGGTGTTATTACACCACAAGACTGAGGCCCATTAGGGCATTGTTACACCACAAGACTGAGGTACAATTTCATAGACCCATAGGATGGAATAATCATTATATCACTTCCAATTAATTACAAGTCATGGTGTGCATTTATTTGAGGTACATTAACCTTGCCTTTTACCCTATGAAATCCATGCCATTTGGAGTATTCTTGAACAACAAAAATATATATGTGAAACATTAAAAATATTTAATTGTATTAATGTTACTTATGAGTAAAAAAACGCTCTCTGAATTGAATCATTCAAATTGGCCTTGAAGGGAAGGTTGGTCATGTATTTTTGTGAAGTAGGCCAAAATTTCTTTACTTAACTAAAATGGATACCCATGCTTCATTTATTGGCCAATTTGATTGATTCAAATTGTAGATTGTTTATTTTACTATTTTACACACTTTTACATTGTTATATCTTTACTAACTAGTAGAGTAGTAACAATGTTAATTTTCTTAGGGCTAGAAAGTCTTTGTTGTAGATAATTTCATTTTAAAGCATTTTCAACATTTTCACATTGCATTCACCCCATATCATCATAATCAATTATGTAGAGAGAACATTCGTAATAATAATGCATCAAAACATTCATAGTTTTGTCATGATATCTTTATCATAGTTCTGTCATAATATCACTGTCATAGGGCTTCACATATCTCCTTCAGATCTTTTTCATAACATTTTCTCATATCACAGATAAGAAGGCCCAAAGAGACCACTATCATACCCAAGAGTTGAGGCCCATTAGGGCGTTGTCACACCACAATAATGAGGCCCATTAGGGTGTTGTTACACCACAATAATGAGGCCCATTAGGGTGTTGTTACACCACAAGACTGAGGCACAATTTCCCAAACACACATGATGCAATGATCATTATATCACTACCAATTAATTACAGGTCCTAGTGTGCATTTATTTTAGGAACACAAACCCTTCCTTTTTCCCTATGAAATCCATGCAATTTGGAGTATTCTTGAACAATAGAAATATATATGTGAAAAATTAAAAATATTTAATTGTATCAATCCAATTTGGAGTGTTCATGTGCAAAATAACTTTAATGAGGATGAGTTACTACCCACACAAATTTAATGAGGATGTACTTCATGCTATGTGAGAAGGCATGTTTCCTACACATTTCGAAGGTCTCTTAGGTCATGAATAAATAGGAAGAGACTTATAATTTGTAAATTGTAATAGATTGGTGGATTTTTCATATTTTTTATACATATTTTTTTATTTTGCAACATAGGGTAGAGGAAACACACCCTTGTTTTCCATATTTAGCCAATGAAAAATGTTATACATTCTAATTGTAAAATTGGTTGGAAGATGGTTGGAACATGATAGGATAAATGACATTCTCTTAGGGTAATATATGGGAGGAATGTTTCCCACCATACCTTGCATCAAATAACTAGGGTCCTTCAATTCTTTACCCTAATTCCATCTCTTCATTCATCTTCATTTAGGATTCCATCTAGCTAGTAATATAGAGTATCGCATTATGCATGCCTTCAAATTTACTGTCTAAGCATCTCATATCCTTATATTACCCTCTAGGAGGAGGATAGATAGTCATGACATGATTGTATCTAGGAATTTCGAAAATCCAAGACTACAAGTATTGCTAGAATTAAGACTACCAAAACACAATAAAAGGAAAACAACAAGAGGATTGGAGGGACAAAGAATTTTTTAGTATTTCACAAGATCGATCAAATCAAAAATCAATTTAAAATCCAATAGAAACAAAAAACTAAAATTACAAACATTTCCATATTTTCAATAGGTAAAATAGGTTCGTTACCATCCATAGGTGAACTATATTTTTTCCTCTCTCTCCGCATAGATGTTTAATTTTATAAACTAGATTAGAAAAACATATAATTCATTACACTTTTCAACATTTAGGCAAGCATATTCATCATTAACTATTAAGTAACAGAGCACTAGTAGTGTAAATTTTCTCTGGGATAGAAGTCATAAGAAATTGATAAACCCCATATCATCATATGAAATTATGTACAAATAACATTAGAAATAACAATGAAGTAGAACAATCATAGGTCTTTGATGATATCTCTATCATAGGGCTCAACATATCTCGTTTATATATTTGTCATAATATTTTCTCATATCATCGATAAGAAGGCCCAAAGAGGTCACTATCATACCCAAGAATAGAGGCCCATTAGGGCATTGTTACACCACAAAATTGAGGCCAATTAGGGCTTTGTTACACCACAACAGAAAAATATGGCCCGTCCTCGATCCTCTCAGTCCTTCTTCTATCCCAATGGATCTAAAACCTCTATTGCGATTAAGGTTGTCTTCTTGATCTTGGTACAATAGGCGTAGGGGTAAACAAGGAACCTCATTTCCTTATAACTCTTTGAATAGACTAGGAGGGGTTAGTCACATCCCCCTTCCCCAAAATGGTGCTCTTAGAAAGAGAAACATGACCACCATTGTTAATCCAAGTCTAGGCCCCATGCCTATCCCTAACCATTTCTTTTTTCTCCTTGTTGCACCTTATCCTTCCTTTGGTGGGTATTGGCAAAGATTTGGTCTTCCTTCCTTCTTCAAGATACAATGGTTACTGGAGTGGGGTGGTTCATAGTTTTTAAACTAGTCATCCCATTTCCTGAAAGTGATTCCAACTCATTCTACCCTCCAAAACATGGATTATACCTGATTTCAAGTAACAATTAGGGGTAAGGTTCCCCTATCATGCCATTAAGCAATGAGGAAAATCTCATCCTACTGCTACAACTCCTAGAGTGGGAACTTTCATAACACAGTTCTGTCATATGAACTCATAAAGCCTTCCTTCAAGGGGTGTCGAGTTACACTTACTGGTGAGATTCTAGCATCATGTGAGAACCATCTCTATGAGTAGAGAATGCCCTCCCTGGTCTTGGCCACCTTTCTTAACTTGACCACCTCCCATGGACAAAATCTCATTTTCTATATCTTCCGCTTTCGGTTATTTTTGTGCAATATCTTCTTCCATAACCACATCACCTTATCATGGTGACTCCGTGAGGCCCCTTCTCTCATAATTTCCTCCATCTCTTTCAATTCTCCGTCATCTCCCTCATACTCCTTCATTTTGGTGCCACTCTTGCGCTCCTTCTCCTGGTTGCAACTTAAACTATCCTCATCTCCTCTAATTCTCTATTACTCGATTACTTCATTTCACCAATTTGTTCATTCCTCAATCATCCCTTGGGTGGTATTTTATAGTGTTTCACACTTCCTGCTCCTTCATCATGGCTGCTTGTGACCTTGGCTTTGCCATTATGGTTTTTAGATCTAAATCACTCTGAGCCTACACAAACCTGGTTTACAATCTTCCTTTGGATTAACTCGATACAATTTTTCACATGTGTTACCTATCTCACCCTAGCTAGTCTCATCTCATTTTATCTTTTTACCTCGGTATTAGCTCATTAATGTTCACTGCCTCAAAATTTCATGGTTTAATTTGACTACTCCATGCTCTCTTTTGCAACAAAAAAATTATTCAACAATTCACCCAACTACTTTCTTTCACTTCAACAAAGATTATGATGTAGAGAATGAATACATTGATGCAACTCTCATCATATGGTCCTAACCTTCACATGAATTTCCGAGCATTCACATTTAAAGTACGTCGTGACTTCTAGTACAAAATATTATGACTCCTACCCTTAATACTATTGAATATTTTTCATTCAAATGCTCAATTATCTTCTTGGCATTGCATGCTTCTTTTTGTACTTGTTTCTTGCATAGATCAATGCTCATTTTTTATTCTCTTATCATAATATTTTGTTGTGAAATTATATGAATATATTCCCATATATAATGAACTTCTTGAATAATGTCATCCCAAACAATTTGTCGAGCCTCAATTAAATAAATATTACCTGTCAACTTGGCTTCCAACTCTTTGATATCATCTGGAGTTTCCTTATACTTACTAGTAAGTTGATTGATATTTTCATTTGATATGTTCAACTAACTCTCCTTTACATTCAACTTCTCCCTTACTACGACCAAATCGTCTTGGGTTTTCTTTAGTTCAACTTCTGAAATTCTAAGCTTTTCCATGACCTTTGTCAATTTCTCTAAGGAGTCATCTGATTCAGCTAGAACCACAATGGTGTAAACATGATTTTTAATTGATTGTTGTAGGCTCTACACTTGTTCTTGCAAAATAAAAATCTCTTTATATATGTCAACTAATTCTCCTATTAATTGCTATTTTTCTTTTTCAACTTGAGGAAACTCAGTTGTTTGAGGGTACTTAGTCCCAAACACTTTTAACTTCATCCTTAATGATTGAACCTCTGATTTTGTGTTTTGCAATAGTGTCTTGATGTTGTGTTCTCATAGCAATTCTCATTTTATGACTCCTTTCTTTAATTTTTTGATGATTCTTCTACAAAGTTTCAAATGAAGAAGGAGTCTCTTCTATTGTGAATGCTGCCAAATCAATGGAGATAGAGGTGGAAGTAGTGTGCCATGGATTTCCCAACTGCATTTGACAACCAGACTCATTTGAAGGTCCTTCTATTATTATATCTTAGGCTTTTGTGATCCATAATAAAATAAGCATGTCTTTCGGATTAATCACATCAGTATTATTTGGTCGATGTTTCGAACTAGCTAATGTGGTCCATCCTCAGGACAAAGGTGAAAAAATCTATAGATCCTAATGAATAAATAACAAGGATGCATGAGAGTCCAGAATTAGCCGTTAGAAAATTAGTTATTTAATTAATAAATTAATAAATTAATATATTTTTATTTTTAAATTCTAATCAAAAGACTATCTATTATAAAATTAGTTACATTAATTATAAATATCTAATTAATTATATATATATATATATATATATATATATATATATATATATAGATTACTTATTATAATAACTCACTAAGAAATTATTTATTAATAATATTAAAATAAAAAATTATTAATAATATAAACTAATAAATCAATAAATTGAATAATAAAAATATAATTACTTATTTAATGTTTTAAATTATGATATATATTATTTATTTATTACTAATATTAAATTGTTATATATGATTTTTTTAATAACCATTTTTATTTATATAATGACTAACCTAATTTCTATTTCATAAATAAATAATACATTTGTATTTATACATTGACAAAATTTCTATTTCATGAATGAATCCTTAATTATATAAATATAACTATAATATTTACTAATAGTTTATACATATATGAAAAAAAATCAAGATAAAAGAGGTGGAATCTAACTTTTACTCAATTTCCACCCATCATCCCTACTAAAATTGTTAGCATGCTTCTCAATCTCAATAACCTCTTTTAGCTTCCTATGATGGAAATGATCAAGCCTTGCAACATCCTTCGCATCCTCAATGCAAACATGGTGCTTATATTTCTCTGCATGCTTCGTGAGAGCTAAGGAGCGAGATCGGTTGTGCATGATGTCTACAACATGATCTTGGATTCTTTGTTTAATAGAGTGGCTAGTCTCCCCAGTGTAGGGAACCGAGTCTTCTATTAATTTGATTTATATGTCTTCTTCATCCTCTATTCGAATTTTAGTCCTCTTACATGGATGGGAATCCTCCATCTCAACATCTATCTATTTAGAAGAAGTCCTCTTCAAAATATTCTCTTTCACCAGAGGGGTTTCAACCTCCACTCTTTGTATCACCCTTCCACATGGCCAAGATTCTTGATTTCCAATTTTCTCAATTTTTGGTTTGCATTCAAGAATATAAGGTGCATAATTGATTTCCACCCTTTTATTAGAAATTATATGATGAGGGTCATATTGCCACTTTTCTCCTTTCTCAAAACTAAACTCCCTCATCATCACTTCCACCTAGTTAAGGACTTGTCCATTTTTTTACAATAAATGGGCCTATAGTCCTCTCTAGCTTGAGAACATACCCTTTTCATATAGGAACAAAATGTACTTGGTCAACATTGAGACTATAACTTATAAGTTCATTATAAAATATCCTCATAGGAAAAAAAAACTAGCTTTAAATGAAGTTTGGGCGTGCATTTTTGTGATGCAGGCCAGAATTGCCTTGCTTCACTAAAATGCACACCCAAGATTCATTTATTGGCGAATATGAATGATTAAAACTATAGATTATTTATTTAATAATTTTACACACTTTTACATTGTTATATCTTTACTTTGATCTTAAATATTTATACTTCATATCTCATTTAACATTCTAAGTTTTCATTCAACTTGCCTTATGTGAAATTTGTGTGTAAGTGGGAAACATAGTTATGTAGGATATTTTACAGACATGATGCAAGGTTATATCCTAAGGTTAGGAATTTCCCAATCATGTCCCATTTTAAAATTCATTACCAAGAGTGTAATTGGTTTGGCCTGGGAGTACATATTTGTTCCAACTCTAATCATTGTTAGATATGATCAATTGCTATTCTGACAGACTTGGTTTTCAGTGTATAAATTTTCCTTTATCAAAATGGCTATGTTAGGTTGCATAAAATGTTTTTGTATTTAGGTCAAAATGATCATTATTGCACAGTCAAACAAGCACAGGTCTTGGTGTGCATTTATTTAAGACACACAAACACTAACTTTAACCTTACAAAATTGATCCAAATTGGCATATTCTTGCACAACAGAAATTTTTGTGCAAAATTAATGTTAATTATGAGTAAAAAATTACTCTCTAAGTTGAATCATTAATTTTGGTCTTGAAATGAAGACTAGGTGTGCATGTTTTTGAAGTAGGTCAAAATTGCCTTGCTTCACTAAAATACATGCCCATGCTTCATTTATTGTTCAATCTGATTGATTAAAATTGTTGATTGTTTATTTAATAATTTTACACACTTTTGAATTATTATATGTTTACTTTGACACTTAAATTCTACTTCAGATTTAATACAACATTCCAAATTTGCTTCAACTTGCATTATGTGAAAGTTGTGTATAGGTTTTTCTTGATCTTCCTATTGGGCAGAACAATTGTCCTTTTAATTCAGTGCAATATATCCAACTCTTCACATTAATTTTCAATATGTTTAGGTTTTATTATTGAAAGGATACTACGCAAATTATATGCAACGGAAATGATGACTAGTGCTAATGAATCTCAAACTCAATTGTTGTAATCACACTCTCATAAATTCAACACTATGGTTGTTACACTCTCAAACCTTGTTCACACTCTCAAGAAATAAACACACAATGCAAAATAAAGCCACTTTGTCACATTGTCACTCTTATTAAAAAAAGAACAACACTCCATCCTCTCAAAAAAGTTGAAGCACACATTCAAATGAAATGAAAACACCATCAAACTATAATGGGAATTAAATAATTGTCGCACTAACAAAGGGACTGGTCCAGGACCTATGTTGTTACACAATACAAAAATTAGGATTTTGCAACCATTAAAGCATCAAAAAGACTAATAATGACAGTAAAAACAATCACACATGAATTATAACTAAGAGGGAATAAATCAAACAGAAATAATACCTTCCTAACCAATGATCCATGCTAAGAAGGAGGGCCCCTCCTTCCTAACAGAGGCTGGTACACTACACAACACACATGCTATTCAACAAAAAAGTATGGCGCCATTCCATGATTTAGTAACATTTATTAGAATTGTTGCATGTTTTACATCATTCAAATGAAATATTAGTTGTAATTTAATTGAAATTGTATTAATTTTTATACGTACACTTTGATATGATGTAATATGATTATGGTTTTGTTTCATATGTTGTAATATTAGAAATATAACAAAAATATAAAATATTACATTAAATAAATAGAAGCTTTTCATTTTGAACCTTTTCTTTTTAGAACATGGGTCATCCAGAAGATCTTGTTGATCCTGACATTAATCCATATTATATTGTGTCTAGTTCATACATTTGAGACCATGACGATGAGGTACATGGAGAGGACACCAAGGGAGACAATGTCGATGATGACAGTGATGATGATCATGATAGACATGGTGATGATGATGATGATAAATCTATTGGTAGTAGCCAGTGACATTGATCATATAGACTCCATCATGGATCATTGTTGATAAATCATTATTATGTCTCTTTTCATGTTTATTATCATATCAGTATCATTTTCACCTATAGTACCATATTAAACTGTATCATTTTTATATGTATCATTTTGACTTATATCATTTGGATGTATTATCTGAGCTGATTTATGTGTAGTCGGTCATAGACCAACAACTTTTTTTATTAATAATATAAAAATACAGGTTATAGTTAAAAAAATATCTTGTTATTTTGTTCCCATGTTGTGGTGTGGTATGTAATTGTAAGAAACCTGAAATAGATCCACTATGGAAATCTCTATGATGTGAATTTGGGCTTGCATTATGCATAGCTAGTCATGACCATCAATTTTGTTCATTAATAATATAAAAATATCAGTTATAGTTAAAAAAATGTTGTTAGTTTGTATGTATGTCCATTTCCCTAAAAATTCTTTATAAATGGTATGCTATAAAATATTGGCAACGTAATATGACGTACTCTATAATCATATAAGTTATTTAAGAGGTGTTATATAGTTAACTAATTTAATTGAAATTAATTAATTAATTAATTAACTAATGGAGGCTATAAAGGAATCATCATGAGTTGTTAAAGTGGAAGTAGAACATGTCTCTAAAATGGAAGTAAAATTCGACATTAAATTGGAAGCCATACTTGGAGCTATTACTAGCTCTACGTAGGAAGCTAAAATGGTTTCTTATCAAGAATCAAAATTGGAGGCTAATTTAGAAGTAAATCCCACTACTAAAAGGAAGCAAACCCTGGTCCTAAAAAGGGAGCAAATCTAGGTGCTAAATAGGAAGCAAACCTTCCAACTAAAAGGAAGAAAACCATGACGCTAACAAGTAAGAAAAAAAGGAAGCAACAATGGAAGCCAAACTAGAAGGACACGAGAAGCAATCTTGGAAGCAAAACTTGGTGTTACCTAAGAAGAAAAAAAGAAGCAATTTAGGTAGAAAAACAAGAAGTAATAATGGAAGCAATAATAGCATCCAAATTTAGCATTACCTAAGAAGAAAAAATAGAAGGAATTCAAGTAGCAAATAAAGAAGTAATTATGGAAGCAATATTGGAAGCCAAAGATGGTGTTACCATAGAAGGAAAAAAAAAAAGGAAATTCAAGTAGAAAATAGAGAAGTAATAATGGAAGCAATATTAGAAGCCAAACTTGGTATTCCCAAAGAAGAAAAGAAAGAAGCCATTCAGGTAGCAAACCAAGAAGCAATAATGGAAGAAATATTAGAAGCAACAAAAGACACTATAGTGGAAGCCATATTAGAAGCTAAAGAACATTTCATAATGGAACAAAATCTAGATGAAACAAGCGGTGCCATATTGGAAGAAAAGCTTGATGTTATAAAAGACGTTATAATGGAAGCAGAACTTAGCATTAATTAGGAAGAGAAAAAGACATTATTTTTTATGCCATACGAGAAGCAAAACAAGAAGTACAACTAGGATAAATACTACAAGTACAAATGGACGCAACAATGGAAGCAATAATGGAAGAAACAATTTCTGGCGCAATTCAAGGCACCCATGTGAAAATGCCATTTTGCACCATATTTCTCGACGTCGATTGAATCCAAATCACACGCTTAAAAACAATAGATTATGGCACTATTTCTAGTGGTAATGGCATGTTTTATTGTAGTGTGTATATGGAAAGAGTGTTGAGTGATTTTTTCCTTTGGTGCTAAGAGGGTAGAAGGAATATTAAACTTTTTGCATAGTGATGTGTTTGGACATATGTTGGTCCCATTATTGGATGTATCTATGTACTATGTCTTGTTTATAGATGAATTCTCGAGGAATACATGTACATATTTCCTTAAGATGAAGTCTTTGATAGGTTTAAAGAATTTAAATTTCTAGTGGAAAATCAGACAGAGCAGAAGATCAAGGTGTTGAGAGAAGAAAATGGTGGAGAGCTATGCAAGAAGGAATTCAAAGAGTTTTGTAAGAAGTGTGGTATAGAACGACAGAAGACTACTCCATACACACCTCAAAAAAATGGCATTTCAGAAAGAAGGAACAAGATACTGATGGAAAAGGCAAGGAGCATGTTCAGTGGTGTTGGGTTAGGCTAAGAATTTTGGGAAAAGGCAATGGATACCACTTGTTACTTTTTCAATAGATCACCCTCATTAGCCTTTGAGAATAAGACTACAAATGAGGTATGGACTAGTAATAAACCCTCTCTCTCACATCTCAAGATATTTGTCTGCGATGCATATGTACATGTTCCAATGGAGAAAAGAACCAAGTTGGATAGTTAATATGAAAGGTGCATCTTTATTTGGTCTAAAGATTGGTTAAAAGGTTACAAGATTTGGAACCCAGAAAAAAATACGGTACTGTATAGTGAAGATGTGGTAATTAGAGAAGTGAAGGATGTCATGAAATAAGAATTCCTACCAAGGGAAAATGAACCAAATAAGTTAGCATTTGAACTAAAGGATGAAGAACTAGACTCTGTAGAAGAAGATGAATCAAAGAAGAAGAACCACACATTTCAGCTTTGAGGATATTGGTTTGGGAAAGAAGGAAGCTAGAGAGTTATACTCCATATAATTTCCATTCAAATTTTGTTTTATCTATTATTAATGCCAATCCCAAAACTATTAGAGAATCAGTGGATTCATAGAATGCAAAACTCTGGAAAAAGGCCATGGTTAAAGAAATTGCAGCCTTGGACAAGAATGAGTCTTGGGATCTCGTCAAAATGTTGGCTGGAAGAAAACCCATTGGAAACAAATGGTTGTTTAAGAATAAGATGAATTCACAAGGAAAAGTAGAGAAATAAAAATCTCGGTTAATAGAAAAAGGTTATTCCGAGGTGTCAGGAATTGATTTTGATGATATTTTTTTCTCCTTTTACCAAGTTAGCTTCTACTAGATTGCTTTTATTTGCTATTGTTGCTTTTGATTTTGAGGTAGAACAAATGGATGTGAAGACAAAATTTCTACATGGGGATCTGGAAGAAGAGATCTACATGAAGCAACCGAAAGGCTTTGCAGTGAAGGGTAAGAAGGAACTAGTCTTGAGGTTAAAGAAGTCTTTGTATGGGTTAAAACAAGCACCATGGATGTCCTGAAAATGTGATACATATATATAGGGACTTGAATTCACAAGGAGCGAAGTGGACCCATATTTGTATTATAAATTAGTTGGTGATCATGTTATTTATTTGATCTTGTATGTGGATGATATGTTGCTGATTGGAAATGACAAAGAAATTATCCAGAATGTGAAGACACGCTTGTCCTCTAAATTCAACATGAAGGATCTTGGTGTCGCAAACTTCATTTTGGGCATGGAAATTAAATGAGATATGAAAAAGAGGAAGCTCTAGCTAAACCATAGGAAGTATTTCAAGACAATATTGCATAGGTTTAATATGCAAGATAGTAAATCGATGAAGGTTCCTATTTTTGTAGGAGTAAAGTTAGATGTTGAATAGTGCCCCAAGATACATGAAGAGGAAGAATACATGTATTTTGTTCCATATGTGAGTGTAGTGGTTGTTTGATGTATGAAATGGCCTGTACCAAACTACACATTACACATGCAGTGGGAGTATTGAGTAGGTTTATGTCAAAACCAAGGAGGTAGCATTGGGCAACAGTAAAGAAAATTTTCAGATATCTATGTCGCACTAGTGATTATGGTGTGTCTTACCAATGAAGACTAGGATTTGGAAGAGTGTTGGACATATGTGGCTTTATTGATGTAGACTGGGTTGGAGATCTAGATCAAAGAAGATATACAAGTGGGTATGTGTTTAACCTATCTGGAGGAGCAACCAATTGGATGAGCAAGAGATAATTTGTATTGGAACTTTCAAGGTTGAATAGATGGTAGCCACTCATGCAAGCAAGGAAGAAATTTGGTTGCAGAGATTATGTTCAAGCATGGGGTTAGTACAAAAAGTTATAAGGATAGACTGTGACATCCAAAGTGTAACTTTCTTGGCAAATAACCCTACTTATCATTCAAAGACAAATCATATTGATGTTCAATATCACTTTATGAGGGATATGGTTGAAGACAAAAAGGTGTTGGTAGTAAATGTGGACACTTTAAAGAATGTTGCAGATGATCACTGAGAAGTTTTCTTAGTGTAAAGAAACAATGGGTGTTGTGGCCCTAGATCGATGACTTTATACTCCTTTGGCCCTTACGTGTGAAGAAAACAAGTGGGATAATGTTGGGTATGTGTAATATTCTTAACATGACTAGATGTAGGTGTTTTTATGTTGTGTTGGGTGTAACAAGCGGGCGTTGCAGAGGGGTGCTAGCACCCCTTAATAGGGTTTCAGGTAGCGCCCCAATTTTATTTTTATTTTTGGGCAGACCCACCCATGGTTTTGTGTGTGAAGTTTTTTCCCATGGTATTTTGTAGATCTCATCAAGGGAACTATGATTGTGTTCTATTATAGGGTTAATGGTGTTGGGCGATTTAGTTGTTTGCTAAATCCCTGTCATTTAATTTATTAATCCGGGGTATCGTAAACTTAGAAGCAAACAAAAATATATGGGACCTTAGATGAAACAGGTGTAGGAAGTTTGTTTAGAATGGAAATGTATATTACAAATCTAAACTATCAGATCTATTTTATGAAAGCATAAAAAAATGTTTGATCAATGGAATTATTTTACCTTAAAAGATAGAGAAGAGTCTCTTGTTCAAGAGTCCCGATTGTCCTTCTACAATCTTCCTATAATAACATTACCAAACACCTAAGAAAGCAAGAAAGAAAACATGTAAATGAAAGCAAGTAAATATTGTTTTCAATTCAATTCTTAGCTCATGGAGAAGGTTCTCCTAACTTAGGAGGATTTGATTGCCCTTCTCACATAAAAACTATATACTGAAAGGGAATCAATATTCACATAAATGTAATCTAGGAAAGCATATGAGAAAGTAAATCTTATTTCAATTTAATCTAGCTCATGAAGAAGGGACTCCTAACTTAGGAGTTCCTGGTTTTCCTTCTCACATCAAAACTAGCTATTGAAAGGAGATCAACCTTCACACAACAAAACATGGCCATAAAATGAATTCATATTGAAATTATCTACAAGTATTTACAACAAAGAAATAAGATGAACATCATAATTAAAATTAGTATATTCACAACATTACTTTACAACAAAGTGTACTTATCTCAGTATGGGGATCCTTCCATTCCTCAATGAGCACACATGAACAACTATCACACCTTAAGAATCAAACAACACTCATAACTCATGATTTGGAGAAAATGGTATTATTCATGTTGAATGAACATAAATCTAATGCTAATGAATAACTGATAATTGTTTTCTCTCCCTCCTTCTCATCATAACATGATTTGGAGGATGCTCTTCTTATTTATACATGAATTAGGGATATCTACTCAATAAATGTAGATCCCTTAAATATCTACTAGACCCACACTTGTCTCAACTTATCCATTAATACTAGATACAAACCCCATGACACATCAAAATCTCCATGATCTTTCTCCTTGGAATATGGTCCACCTCTTGAGTTGAAATTCGAATTTGATCTTAGGAGGCCACATAAGGGTGCCTTGGAAACTTCCAAATGATCTACACATGTCATCAAACTCAAGCCACTTTTAGGTATAAGCAAATACATGTTATTTCTCTAACTTTTAATCATAAATTCACTCTAAATACATAAAATTAATAACTTTGGAAAATGAAAGTATAAACTCATATGGTAATGGAAATATAGGGTTATGTAATAATAATACGATGAAATGAGGTGACAAAATGACGATAAAGGTGAAAATGGGGTGAAAATTGATGTTAATTTGGCAGCCCAACATACCCCCCAACTTAAGTTATTGCATGTCCTCATGCAATCTATTACATTGATCATGATTTGATCTTTCGAATTGTCTTGCTTTTACATGAACTTTGGCTGATATCGATTTTTTTAACTTCACATAATTTTCTTTTTGACAACTTGTTCCTTTTTGCAAAGTCTTCTCTCTTAAAAACATTTGATTGCAACATATTATTTTGGTTGGTTCTTGTGTGACAACCAAAATTTGTTTAGTATTGGTTCTTGTGTAACAATACTTTCATTGTTTTTGAGCTGCATCAAAAGACTTTGAAAACATTTAATCAACCATTCTTTGTTTGATCATTATTTGCAAAACATGTAACATTTGAATCATAATGCAATAGTAGTTGTTTGGAAAACGTATGTTGGTTAGGATGATTTGTGTAGAAAGGACATATATGACATATGGAAGGTGATAATGGAGTATGGATGTGAATATGAACATGGTGAAACATTTTCCAAAATTTATAATTTTAGTATTAAAGGAATTGTATGATAAAAAGCTAGAAAAGAACATACCTTTACTTACCTGAGTGGATAAACTGTGTATATGTAGAAAAGTGTAGCTTCCGCTGTTGAATCATGGAATGAAGAATACAAGAATGTGATCTGTGTCTTGGTTGCATATATGATAGATGAAGTCACGAATGTGGATCCTTTGTTACTTCTTACTGAATCTATTCCAAAGTATAAAATAATCTACTCCCAAATCATATAGTCTTCATCTCGTCCCATATCGTGGCACAATTCTTTCCATGTGAATGAATGTGTCGATGTCGAACATGGAAAGAAGTCATTGGATTACCGACCATTGATGAATGTCGTTAACCAATGCGAGGCAAACTCACCATTAATGTCAATGAGTGCCAAGGTACCCAAGTACATCTTGCGAAGTGCGAATAAATGAGTTGATGTCGAGCCACTTGCAAGATCCAACAAACAAGAGACATTAATGTATTCCCATTGTTCATTGGCGAGAAGACTTGCCATTAGGGCATGCAAGCCTCAAGGTACTAATAATGACTCTAGTCTTTGTCCCAGATAAGGTGTTGAAGTCAATGGGTCAAGACTTGTTGAAAGGTGGGCCTTAAGGAATCCCACATCAGTCGACGCGAGTTCGTACAAATGATTGGTAGGACTATAGATACAAGATGTTATGGTCAAACAATTTTTATGGCAAGGAAAGCAAGGCAATGTAGAGAGATGGATGGTTTATTCATGAGGCAAAATGATGAACTGAAA
This sequence comes from Pinus tabuliformis, assembly GCA_031772625.1. Taxonomy (NCBI): domain Eukaryota; kingdom Viridiplantae; phylum Streptophyta; class Pinopsida; order Pinales; family Pinaceae; genus Pinus; species Pinus tabuliformis. The sequence continues at coordinate 1,266,682,088 of CM062820.1, read as the reverse complement.
GGTAGGCAAAAATGTATGCGACTCAGAAAAGTAGACATGTATGAAGTCATGATGGATAAGGCAATGAATCAATGGACTTTAACATGGATGACTGATGAGGCTTTGAAGGAGAAGTGTGGGAAACAAATCATGACAACAAAACATTTCTCTGTAGCCACAAATGTCACGACATTTGTAATTAACTCCTTCAAGCTTTCAATGATGAATGTGATTTCTCGAGATCACATCTGCATGAACTTGGATCTTCGCGCGCCTGTAAAAGCTTAGTACAAATCTTGCATGAAAACTGTAAGAGATTTTTGAAAGATATAGAATGCAAGAACGAGTATGAATGCTTAGCAACCAAAATAAAGTGAAATGATTTTTTTTACCTGTTGCCTCTGCGCGCTAGTTCCCAACTCCAACAAGACAAATTAGCGTAAAATGTTTTCAGCTGTTATGAAACGTCCATTTGCAATTTTTTTAATTATTTTGAATTTTTTTTATTTTTATTTTTTTTAATTGGTTTTTTAATTTTTTAATTTAATTTAATTTATTTATTTTGAATTGTTTTAATATTTTTTAATTGCTTTGATTTTTTTTTTTAATTGTTTTGATTTTTTTTTTTTTTAATTAAAATTTGTTTTAGATTATTATTAAAATAAAAATAAAATAAAAAAATGTTTTGCATTGTTTTGATTTTTTTTTTTCTTTTTATTGTTTTAATTTTTTTTTTTAATTATTGTTTTTTTTTTTACTAAAATAATTATTTATTAATTAAATCTACACATTGGAAAAAAATGAAAATCTATAATGATCAAACTAAATTAATATTAACAATAAACTAAAAACTAAATCTAAATTGGAATAAAAGTAAAATAAAATGAAAATTATAAATTCAAATAGCATTAGTACAAATTCTAAATCTAAGAAAAAGTAAATTTAAACTAATTTAAAAATAAAATATGAATAATACCAAATATTTATTCGATCCAACCGCCAACATTCTCCTCTTCATTTTAATTCTCTTCCTCTTCAGATTATCTATCACCCTGGATCCAGAAATGGGAAGCCATGGATGAAACTAAAACAATTACCTCGTTTGACCTTTGTGTTTTGTGCTAATGAGTTTCTGTAGGTTTTGAAAATCAGAGACATCACAGGGAATATTGATGACCCCTTGGTGATCAAAACCATATTCGTCCTCCACCTCTTTCAGAAGTTCTGCAAATAGATGATCATTGAAATGCAGCAAAGGAATCCAGAAGCACTGGCTCTCTTCCGCACGTCCCACGTAGACCACCAGAAAGCCCTTGGGAACCTGAACGCGCTTGGAAGAACCAATTTCACGGCTCAAGTACTGCAATATCACCTTCCTACTACCTTGCGAGTTATGAGACATCTGAAACTAAGTCACCAGGATCAACCTCTGCAGGAAGCGTGGAATTTGCAGGTGAGGAAGACTAGAACTATCGTCAGAAGTAGATTTTACAGAACTGACTGTGAAATCAACGGGTCTTGAATCACAGGAATTCTCTCGAGAGTTGACTGATCTCATGCATAATCTGTCTAAGGAGGGTTTTAATATAAAAACCCTAGTTGATGGAGTTGTAGGGAAAATGGAGTAGAATTGCCAGGAAGTCATTCACGCAGGCGTTACACACATATAATCTCGCTCTAGTATTCGACATTGTATACACACCCGCAGCTTGACAAACTCTGTGCAGGCGTGAATAACATGTCACCAACATATCGTAAAGGATCATGGGCATGCACTTCTATAGGTCTTGGCATTCCACCAGGACCTCCACGAGTAAGAGCACTAATGAAGCGCCTGAACAATGCATTGTGTCGAGTATTTGCAACCTCTCTGCACAATACTTGAAGAGGACAGGCCTTTCCTTTAAGCACCGAGCTGTTGTCTTCAACAAATCACTTACTTCAGGGGTATCATTATCACCCAGGTTCCGACATTCAGCTTGTACCCATCTACAAAGTCTTTCATAGGCACCTTCTTGGTAAACAGCCATCATGTCCATCAACTCCAATCCTGCACGCTGGTGGTGTGTCCTGAGCATCATTTTTCAATTTGCATGAATTTCTTGGACACGTGAAAGTGCTTTGAAAACGTTCTCAGGAAGATCTCAGGAAGATCACTTCTTAAAGTTCCAGATCCTCAAGCAGTATCATAGGCACTGGCATCAGCATAGGCATGGGCAAAGACTTCAGCAGGAGGACCAACAACAAGACCCGTAAGTAGAAGACCCAACAGCAAGTATAATCACCGATAAATAGAACAACTGAATCTACCTGTTTGCAATTTCCCATGCCTAGGAGGGTGGTTAGAATGATATCGCTCCATAAATCCATATTAAAAGTTCGTTTTATCCTCCTCTGAAGTCATTGATATCCGCTCGGTCTCTTCGGTCAATCTGGTAGAGATATTATACCGATCTGGATCTTTCAATAATCTCTATTCATCCGCCGGGCATAGTGGGTTCACAACGATGCAACAGCCCCACCTGGCGAAATGAAGATTTTCTTTCCTTGATTTTACCTATCGAAATGGAAGACTTTCTTTCCTTGCGTCACACTTTTACTTATATAGTCCGCGCCAGGGTAACACAATTTAATGAGGGTCAATAAGTATGGCATTTTCTATGGCTTGGCGGCTTTTAATTGATTGCAGGCGATGCCACAGTTTCTTATGCCAGCAATTAAATCGAATTTTCCTCCGTGAGCACATGTAAGGTCTTCCCACTTGCGTTCTATATACCTGCCTATCTTTCATTGTCGCTGATATAATCAATTTTTCATGTTGCACAGATTGGGCATAACGGTGGAAGAAATTTGCCCATTCCACCCGGATTTGATAGAATGGCCTGCAATACAGTTCCAGTTTTTGGTACGGAGCATCATGTGAGTTGCAAGAAGCATCAAAATAGGATGGATACTTGTGGAGTGATGAGAACTTCTGGGAAGGAAAATCCTTATTATGGATCCCTGTCGACTACATATAATGAATTGCATTCAGCTTGTATGCAAGTTGTCTGTCGACTACATATAATGAATTGCATTCAGCTTGTATGCAAGTTGTATGGCAAGAAGTGTTCAAATTTCTTCTGCTTTTTTTTTTTTAACTAAATTAAAATTATTTTGTTGAAACTAAAATTGTTTTATTTTGTTTTGTGTTAAAAAAACTACAAAAAGGAAAAACTAAAAACTATTGTTTTATTTATTTATATTGTATTGTTATTAAAAACTAAAAATTAAAAAAAACAAAATTTATTTTGTTTTGGTTTTTTTTTTTTAAACTAAAACTTACATTTCTATTCCAATTAAGAAATTTTTAATTTTTTTAATTTTTAATTTTTTTTAAATTGAATTTTATTCTAATGTCTATTTTATTTTATTTTATTTTTTATATTGTTTTTTTAATTGAAATATTTAAAAAAGAATTTAAATTTTATTCTAACCCTAAAAAGACCTAAGATTTTTTATTGATCTAGGATGATTTTTTTAGCAAATGGAGACAAGTATATTGCTACCCCGAAAACATTTATAAACATTCTACTTTCTGATCCTCGAGATCGTGTGAAAACGCAGGAGGAGAGCATACTTATTCGAAACATAAAATATGATCCTACCTACTCTATGCTAATTGAAAATTACAAACTATTACGTGTAATTAAATTTCCAGTTTAACCATTCACGCAATAGTAGTAAAAATATATTCATTTTCAATTTCTCAATTTTAAAATGATAATATACAAGGATGATCGAATCTAGTTTTTGTGAGTATGATCTAATGAAATAAAAACAAAAATCGATCTAACCTCGTACTTGTTTGAAACCATCGAAACCACTTGTCGATAAGACTTTCATAGGCGTGATTTCCATTCTCATTCAGATCATGTTGCAACTTCTCTTCGTCCTCCTCAATTTCATGTTCAAATAATTGTTCATCGTCAGATATACAAGATTCTTCAAATGTTAATTCATTGTTTTCTTCTAGAGGAGTAGTTAAACTTTTGGTAGCTGTCAAGATCTCTTCTTCGCAAGAAGAGGAGATCCTAACATTTGCTAGGATCTGAGCGAGTTGTTCCAAACTTATACTCATTGTTTTTATTGTGTTTTTGTTTTTTTTTTTAGTGAATGGGGGGTTTTTGATTTGTGTTCTATTTCTACGTTTCCTATATGAGAATAAACTTAAATGAAAATTCCTAAATGCAATTAACCCTAAATGATCCTAAATAAAAATTCTTCCTAAACAATCTTGTTAACTAGCTTACATCTAAGTTTGCTTCCCCAGCAACGGTGCCAAAATGTTAGGTGATTTAGTTGTCTGCTAAATCCCTGTCATTTAATTTATCAATCCGGGGTATCGTAAACTTAGAAGCAAACCAAAATATATGGGACCTTAGATGAAACAGGTGTAGGAAGTTTGTTTAGAATGGAAATGTATATTACAAATCTAAACTATCAGATCTATTTTATGAAAGCATAAAAAAATGTTTGATCAATGGAATTATTTTACTTTAGAAGATAGAGAAGAGTCTCTTGTTCAAGAGTCCTGATTGTCCTTCTACAATCTTCCTATAATAACATTACCAAACACCTAAGAAAGCAAGAAAGAAAACATGTAAATGAAAGCAAGTCAATATTGTTTTCAATTTAATTCTTAGCTCATGGAGAAGGGTCTCCTAACTTAGGAGGACTTGATTGCCCTTCTCACATAAAAACTATATACTGAAAGGGAATCAATATTCACATAAATGTAATCTAGGAAAGCATATGAGAAAGTAAATCTTATTTCAATTTAATCTAGCTCATGAAGAAGGGACTTGATGAGCCCCAATTTTGGTACAATTTGGGCTCATTTTTGGCCTATTTTGCTTGCTCAAACCATTCATTTTTATTGTTTATGCATACACTTCTTAGTTTATTCATGTTGTTTGTAGGAGAAAGGATAGGCACTTTATCTACGTAGCTAATGCATTGTGATTCCAGATTTTGGCATTAAAAGGGAGCAAAAGACAACGAAAAGGTGGCAAGGAGACAACGAGTTGGCATTGCTGACGTAAGGAGAGGTTGTCCACGGTCTTGGGGGACATTCCTCATGATCCTCACCAAGAACTCCGAGCCCCACTCCATCCTCCCTCCGAGCTTAATACACGGCCAGCTGTTCTACAGGAACAGCAGTTCAAAACTGCTCTACAGGAAACAGCATTTATGATCATCCTACAGGATCAGCAGTTAAACTATAGATTGAACAGCCGAGCTCCTAGAATCATGGATACTTGTTGGAGCATCGTTTTGTATAAGTATAGAGGCCTTAGCCTTGGTTAGGTTGTTGAAACTCTCGTATTACTATTGTAATTTTGGAGCACAGCTCAAGTTTCGTTCTCTTTTGTAAGCCAATTTGGCATGTTATCAGATTATGAATAAAGAAGGCCACTTTTGAGTTAGTTCTGAGTTTTCTCAAGGAGCTATAGCTCTCAGGTTAGGGCCCAACCTGAGAGCCATAGACCTCCTCAGTGTTGTAATGCATTTACCCATTAGTTCCAGCACTTGAGTTTGTTTAGTTTCCTATGCAATTCGGATTTCCAGCTTGTTAGTTTAATTGTTTTCATTAGCATAGATAGGACTTGTATGATGCTTTGCTTTCAGTATTCAAGTTTGATAGGTTGGTAGAATAAATCTCTTGGAGCTCCAACAAAAACAGGTTGTAAAGGTTCACTGCCATCTCACTGTTTGGGATTGGGGTGTAGACCATGATCAGCCACCAAAAAGAACAACAGTTGTTTCATCTCCACGCAAGCTGCCACATGAACGTTTGTATTGAAGATCCATTCATACATTCTCGACATTGATCCATACTGCACTCTCACGCATTAGTTTCATTTCTTGTTTTCCATTTCGGATTTATAGGTTTCATGGCATAATAGGTTAATGAATTTCTTGTTTTGATGCACAGGTCATTTGTTTCATTTACACTGCTCTTTCTCAAGCCACTTCCTTCGTCGTTTTCTCCATCCACCTGCAAGTTCTATTCACCTTCTATCTCACTCACTTGCCCTCCAACTCTCTCATTTCACGTACAGCTCCATCTCCTGCACTCTCGTTGATTCCACCTTTCCAAAACATCAACCCATTGCATGCACCCTTCCTTCGTCTGACTTTCCATTTCCTGAGACATCATCAGGTCCATCTCCATCTCCCTTAGCCTCCCACACCATTCCATTTCTCCTCCATCACTCCAACCACTCACAGTAGGACATCCTGTAGCCATTTGTAGACATCCTGTAGGAAACAGAGTATCCTGTAGGATCCCCTGCAACCTTCCTGTAGGAGGCCACTCACTTCGTTGCCGAGCTTCTGAATGTGAGGGACCTCTGTGGATGGGTGCTAAGGATCCCTAGGGACCTTTCCTAGCCTCCCCAACCTGTCCCACACTTTCCTTCCTTCTACATCCCACCTGCACAATCAAACCCTAATTAGGCCAAGTTCACACTCATTCCACACACCTAAAGGAAAAACACAAAAACACATTTCTCATGATGCAAGTAGCTTAGACCCATGCATTTACACTTGTTAGAGGTAATGACAGCATTCATAAGAGTTGCATCCACATTCTTTGCATTATAGAGGATAGACTAGTTAAATTAGGGTTTCATAGATTTACATGCTTTAAATTGCTTTTGATTCAGTTTGTCAAGTAGAGTAGCCTTCCTTTGAGTTAGCTTTCGTCCATCATTGATAAAGCTTCTTCTGTGAGCCTATAGAAGTTGGCTTAAGCCCTAGCGGACTTGTGCCAGCTGACCAAGTGACAGCTGCGACAAGGGCTAGTACTTGTGCATACAGCACCGTCGCTTCCAAGTTTGTACGAACTACCGGGTTGATAAAATTAAGAGACAGGAAGCCCCAGGAGTTGTAGCATTATTGCTACAATACTGGAGCTCACCACCTTTTTGGCGCCGTTGCTGAGGAAGCGTCAGAGTATTAGTAATTGTTGCTTTTCTTCTACTTTCGTACTCTTACTTCTGCTAAGTAGTTTGCTTCATTTCCATTCTGCAAAAGTAGCATAGACTTTCCTGCTTTCCTAGACTAATCTTTCCTGCTTTCTTAGATTAATATTTCCTGCTTTCCTAGATTAATCTTTCCTGCTTTCCTAGATTAATATTCCCTGCTTTCCTAGATTAATATTTCCAATTCCGCAAATTTCATTTGAGTAATCTAGTTAGTTGTAGATCACTTTGTTTCAGTTTTGCAGGTACAAGAAAAAAAAAAACAAAAGCACTAAAAATAGAGAAGAGTCCTTTCCCTTTCATGCCTCGTAGGAACCGAGATAGATCAGGAAAATTCCTACCAAACACCCCCACCACATCACTTAGTCACCCTTCACTCTTCGGTGGTGACAGTGATTCAGAGGAAACTATAGGTAAACGTCCCAAGACATACCGAAATCCTATAGAAGAAGAAGAGTTAGAGACCACTCCACCTAAAGCTATGGCTGACAATAGAGAGGATGAGAGGATAGAAGGAGCTTTCCCCATCCGAGAGACCAATGGTGAGATGAAAATGAAAAACATTAGCCCCTCTGCTTTGCCTCACTTCCATGGAATGACCACTGAGGATCCTGATACCTTCCTATTTGAGTTTGTTGTCCTCTGTAGGACCTATGACAATACTGAGGATGAACAAAAGCTAAAACTTTTCCCTTCTACTCTCAAGGATGCAGCACTACGCTGGTTCATGGGTTTGCCTGGGAATAGTATCACCACATGGGCTCAGATGCAGCAAGCCTTCAACACCAAGTACCGGGATTATTGTAGGTCCAAGGAAACAAAGGGGGAAATCTTTCGGATGACCATGGGAAATGATGAATCTTTAGAGGACTATGAGGAAAGGTTCCAACTTAGTTACAAGCGGGCCAGGTGCACACTTGACCCTGAATCCCTTAAGTTGGTTCTGCTCCGAGGAGTACCTGAAGATCTCTTAGATACCCTTCACATGTTAGCTGGGGGGGACATTTACCAACTGCCTTATGAGGACATCAAAACTGTGTTTAGAAATCATTCTAGGGAAGCTAGGAAACGAGGTAGAGGAAACCTCCTCTCCACTGGTGTCCCTTTCTCCAAACATGAGTTTACAAACCAATTAGAAGACCTTAAGAGTGAGGTGAGACATACCATCGCCATGCAGCTGGACACATTCAGGATCCAGCAAAAGAAAGAAGAAGCTGAGAGAGCCCTGGCTGTCTTCTGCCCTAGGTGCACAAGAAGACATCCTAAGAACGAATGCCCATTGCATTCGGTTGAAGTGTGTTTTGTTTGTGAGGAGGACCATCCTACCAATCAGTGTCCTACCTTACCTGGGTTTAAAGCCATGTACCAAGGGACTGAAGCCCCCATTGAACCTCTCTACTTCATCAACCAAAGGAGGCCACAAGGATCTAGACCCTATCAGCAGGGAATGCAAGGGGCACCACAAGCCTATTACAACCCCAACCAATCGATTCCTATGCCTTCCTGGGGTCCCCCTGCTCATCCTTCTTGGTCCATGCCTCCGCCATGGTCTTATCCACCGCAGTATCCTACTCAACCCACTACTCATTCATATCACGCACATGCCCAGTCACAGCCTCAGTGGAGTGCACCTCAGTCGGGGTGGAGGCCTCAATACAACAATCCTCCCGCCATTCTGCCTCCACCTCCAGTTCAGCCACAACCATTACCTCCTGCTCCTCCAAGGCAACCTCAAATGCCTGCTCAACCGAACCCGAACCCCAACAATAGACAGGCTCAGCAGGTATATACTGGGGAGACCTCATGCCCTACCTATGCTGTGGAGATCCAGGAGATCAATCTTAGATCTGGAAAGACTCTTCCAGATCGCCAACCTCCTCCCCCAGAGGATGAGGAAAACCATCAGGAGAGTGAACCAAAACCTATTCCACCCTTTCCTGAGAGACTTACAGCCACCACACAACCCAACCCGGAGGAAGATGAGCTTCTGGGAGAGCTCAAGCAGTTGTGTGTGAAGATACCCCTTCTCCAGGCCATCAAGGATGTGCCAATCTATAACAAGCTGGTTAAGGAGAAGTGTTTCAAACATCCAGGCAGACGGAAGAAAGATGCTTCAACTATCAATGTCATAGGACAACTGTCTGACCTTATGCTAGGACAAGTCATCTGCCCAAAGTACTTAGATCCTGGAAGTCCTGTAGTAGATGTCCACATCAATGGCACCATCATACCCCACACCCTGATTGATCTGGGGGCTGCCATTAATGTAATGACCAGGGATACCATGTGCAAGCTCAATCTTCAAGGTTCCTTGAGGAAGACCTCGACAGTACTGCAATTAGCAGATCGCTCCACTGTGACTCCCGAAGGAATTGTGGAGGATGTCTTGGTCTCTATTGACTCTTGGGAGTATCCTGCAGACCTCCTGGTTCTGCAACCAAAGGCAAAGCTTACTGGATATCCCCTCATTTTGGGAAGGCCTTGGTTAGCCACTGCAGATGCCTATATCAGTTGTCGTGCCGGAAATATGACCATCAAAAATGGTCCTATGTCCAAGCAACTTGTCCTATACCCTCCTGCCCAACCCTCTTTAGAGCATGACTTACCACTCTGGTTGGAAGAAGGAGAAGAAGACGAGGTGTATTCAACACCTCTATGTACCATAGAAACCAATAGAAGAAATCCCCCAACCGAGGATGATTTGATCGAGAACTTGATCCAAAACCCACCTACCAGTGCACTACCTTTAGAAAAATTGGTGGAGGATGCCCAAGCCAGCACCTTAGTGGATCTTTATACAACCAACCCTGTCACTCCCAGAGTTAAGAATGTGGAATTCGGCCCTGAGAGAGCATTGAAAATCAGCTCCTCCCTATCTCCTTCTCAGGAAAAGGAGTTGTGCAACCTGTTGGCCAGCCACTTAGATGCTTTTGCTTGGAGCTATAAGGAGATGAAAGGAGTCCATCCCTCGGTCTGTACTCATCATATATACATCAAAGAGGACTGTAAACCGGTTAGGCAACCGCAGAGGAGAATGAATCCAGCCCTTAAAGACATTGTCAAGGAAGAATTGCAAAAACTGTTAGATGCCGGATTCATCTACCCCATCTCAGATAGTGAATGGGTGTCCCCTCTAGTGTTGGTTTCCAAGAAGAATGGGAAGTGGAGGATCTGTGTAGATTACCGGGAGCTGAACAAAGCTACCAAGAAAGACCATTTCCCTCTACCTTTCATAGATCAAGTGTTGGATGGACTGGCAGGAAAGAAGTTCTTCTCTTTCCTGGATGGGTTTAGCGGGTACAATCAAATCCAAATCAGCCCAGAAGACCAAGATAAGACCACCTTCACTTGCCCTTGGGGTACCTTTTCCTACCGAGTCCTTCCCTTTGGGCTATGCAATGCTCCTGCTACTTTCCAGAGAGCTGTCCTAAGCATCTTCTCGGAGCTGGTCCATGATACAGTGGAAATCTATATGGATGACTTTACTCCTTATGGGGCCAACTTCCAGGAAGCATTGTCCAATTTGGGAAAAGTCCTCACCAAATGCATTGAGATGAACCTGTCCCTCAGTCCCGAAAAATGTGAATTCCTGATGACTGAAGGGACCGTGCTAGGCCACACCATCTCTAGCCAAGGATTACAGGTGGATCCTAACAAAATTGCTCTAATCAAGAAGGTTCCACCTCCACAAAAGGTAAGGGATGTTAGGAGTTTTTTGGGATTAGCGGGATACTACAGGAGATTCATTAAGGACTTCAGCAAGCTCGCCTCGCCATTGTTTGGCTTGTTGGCAAAAGATGTGGAGTTTAAGTGGACTGACGCTTGTCAGAAGAGTTTGAATGAGTTAAAGGACAAGTTGGTGTCAGCACCAATCTTGAGAGGTCCAAACTGGGCCCTACCTTTCCACATCCACACTGATGCCTCAAACAAAGCCATAGGGGCAGCTTTAGGACAAATTGAGGAAAAACTTCCATATGCCATTTACTTCGTTAGTAAGAACTTGTCCAAAGCTGAGCTGAATTACACTGTAACCGAGAAAGAGTTCTTAGCTGTAGTCCATGCACTAAACAAGTTCCGTCATTACATTACCGGATATCAAACATTTGTACATACTGACCATGCTGCTATTAGATATTTGATGAATAAACCAGATGTGAATGCTCGTATTATTAGATGGTTACTTTTATTGCAGCAGTTTGATCTAACCATTGTTGATAAACTAGGAAAAGAAAATGTTGTTGCTGACTTCTTGTCTAGATTGGATTTGTCTGCAGATGAAGATGGGACGGTGGATGACCAGATGCCTGATGAGCATCTGTTTGCTATCTCAGTACTCTCTCCATGGTTTGCTGATATAGCAAACTACCTTGTTTCAGCTCAGTTTCCTCCGCACCTCTCTTCAAAAGAGAAGAGCAAAATCATCAGAAAGAGTGCCTCATTTACATGGATTGGGGGCAACCTGTTCAAGCTTGGCCCCGATCAGATCTTAAGGCGTTGTGTAAGGGAGGAGGAAGTCTTTGACATTCTCCTCACCTGTCATGATGGGCCTTGTGGAGGACATTTTGCAGCAAAGAGAACTGCCTTCAAGATCCTGCAGGCAGGCTACTATTGGCCCACACTTCATCAAGATGTCAGGAGATATGTTAGCCAGTGTGACCAATGCCAAAGAATGGGGAAACCGACCCAAAGGGATGAGATGCCTCTCCAACCTCAAGTGAATCTCGAGCCATTTGAGAAGTGGGGCATGGACTTTGTGGGCCCAATCAATCCCTCTTCGAGGCAGAGATCCTACATCATAGTGTGTACTGACTACTTGACAAAGTGGGCAGAGACTAAAGCAATCAAAGCAGCAACTGAAGAAAAGGTGGTCGAGTTCTTAAGAGAGAACATCTTCTACAAGTTTGGCTACCCAAGAGAGCTGGTGACCGATCAAGGGAGCCAGTTCACATCCAACTTGGTTGAAGATCTACTAGCTCATCACAAGATCAAGCATAGGACTTCCACCCCCTATCATCCTCAAGCAAATGGGCAGGTGGAAGTCACCAATAGAGCATTAGAAGGGATCTTGACCAAAGTGGTGAGCAGCAGCAGAAAAGACTGGGCAGATCGCCTAGTTGAGGCCACATGGGCTTACAACACCACTTGGAAGACCACCACCGGCTTCACACCTTATGAGCTGGTCTATGGGAAGAAAGCTTTGTTGTCCATTGAGTTTGAGTATAACACTTTGAGATTGGTAGCTCAGCTGGACCTAGATCTTAGCCATGCACAGCAAGAAAGGTTATTGCAGCTGAATGGACTGGATGAGCACCGCATGCAGGCCCTCCTTCACTCAGAAGTGGTTCAACTTCAGAGGAAGGTGTGGCATGACCAACATCCCCATGACAAGCAATTTCAGCCGGGAGATTGGGCCTTGTTGTATGACTCCAGATTCAAAGATTTCAAGGGGAAGTTGAGAACCAGATGGCTAGGACCTTATGTGGTGGAACAGTGCCATGACAATGGATCTGTCCTTATTCGAACCATTGATGAGGAATCCATTCCCATGCTTGTCAATGGGCACCGATTGAAGATCTATAGAAGACCTCTCTCAAGACAAGAGTTTATCAGCACTATGGAGAAATCTGTTTTGGTCATAGAGAAGGGTTCTGCCTCCACTTTGGGCATACCCTGAAGGATCTAAAACACACAAAAAAAAAAAAGAAAAAAAAGAAGAAAAATAAAGATCCTTGGGTGAAAACCTCTCTGAGGCGCTCAAGGCAGGCAGTAGGGGTGAAAACCTCATTGAGGCGCTCCTATTGTCTTTCGAAAAAGAAAAGAGAGAAAAATAAAGATCCTTGGGTGAAAACCTCTCTGAGGCGCCCAAGGCAGGCAGTAGGGGTGAAAACCTCATTGAGGCGCTCCTATTGTCTTTCTAAAAAAAAAGAGGAAAAAAAGAAAAAAAAAAGGGAAAAAGCAATCAGCACCATAAAAGGTTTGCATGCAGATGTTCTATGGAGGAGAAGAAGCCTCTCCACTCCAAGCCAGGGGCCTTCATCATGCTAGCAAAGGATGTCATCAGCACCACCTCCAAGAACAACAATGTTTTTTAAGGTATGTGCAATTATTATCATGCTTTGGATCTTCTACAGGAGGATACAGTTTTTCTACAGGAACAGACAGTCTTCCTACAGGAAGACGCGGATCTTCTACAGGAAAGTGCCAATTTTCTACAGGAAGCTCTGTGTTCTACAGGAAACTTCCTGTAGAAGGTTACGATGGCCGAAATGTGTTTCAAATGAAGATCTAGCGACTGAGGAGTGGATTGAATGCATGCATGCCAATGATGGCACCCCTGAACATTGCCATTATCGTCCTCCACCATCCTCGTTGCCATGCAACCAAGATCCTTGCAGCAGCACAACAAAGTAATCAATTCTCGTGAGAAAGCATCTGTCAAAGAAAAACTAGGCACCGAGAACCATACCACATCCACGTTGATACATCAGAAGCGCTGGGATCGTGATCGAGAAGCCAGAACCGCCAGCATGCAGCATACACCCGAGGAGAAAGAACGGTGACAAGACCCCTCGCGGGGATCCTGTAACAGTTCAACCTGCTCAAGTGAAGACCGTTCACAACACCGCCATCTGAGATCAAACACGGGCGCATGAACGCAGAACCATTCACTCCATCGCCAGCATCCTGTAACCACGAGCCTACAGGAATGTGCAGCCACATGCGGCAGGTAGATCCATCGCTCAAAAAACTGGAAATCATGTGCAGCCGCGCGCAGGTAAGTGTTCTAATCCTTCTCTCCATCAAACTGCATGATTATTACTTCGATTTGTTTTGCATGGCATAAAGGTGAATGGTTGAGCAGCCTAAAGGCCAGTGATTGGCCACGTCGGTTAGTAAAGGGATAGTCAGAGGACGAGGTGGCAGCCACGACGAAAGAAACACGCAGCAAGCACGTGAAGATCAGTCCCGTCAATCGAGAAGTGAAGTTTAACCGAAAAGGGTGGCGGCAGATCTGTGGTAATGAATGCGGCAACAAACGAATGTGCAGGCGGATGATGGGTGACGTCACCCAACGGTCTGGCGGGGACAGCTCACCCCCGTGCCACGAGCCGCGCCGATTCAAAATCTAATCGGCTTGATTAAGCGTGTATCTCCATCAACCTCACTTCAAAACTCGAGTAGATCCTCTGCTTACCTCTGCATATTGATACGCCGAGCTCTCGGCTACCTGAACGCTGGTAAAGCACCTCTCGACCGCCAGCCAACTAAAGCTCTTCTCGAAGCCTGCGCACTGCTCCTACAGGAACAATTTCTACAGGAACGCCGTCCTACAGGAAGCAGTTTCTACAGGAACGCGGCTCTACAGGAAGGTGAAGTCTTCACGTAAAAAAAGGTGGCAGAAAAGAGGTAACCCTGCAACTCCTTCCGCAATTGTTTTTTAAAGGTGGCAAGGCCTTTAGTCACAGTGTGGTCATAAAAAATTGGATTGCCGTGCCTATACTATCGCTCCTACAGGATAGCTGTATAATCAATTGTGGTCTGAAAATTCATTGCATGTTCTGTCTTTAGACCGAATTTCCTATGTATCCACCACCTCTGGTATAAACCACTGTGTTCATCATGCCTGGCGGGTTTATCAGGCGAGAGCCCACTAATTCAAATGCATTAAGGAGAAACCCGGCAGTGGTTGAGCTCTTCACTAGAGCGCAATGGATGCCTTTCTGTGATAAACTACAGGGCTACGATGATGAAGTAGCCGAGGAATTTTTGCAGGCTCTACAGCCTAAATCACAGACATTGGCCACGGTAACCTTCAGAGGTCTCAGCCTCGAACTCACCCCAGAGCATATCAGTCAGATTACAGAGCTGCCCATGGGTCTGCCGTGGGACAAAGAAGAGCGGAAAATGAGCCAGCAAGCAAAGAAGGAGTTCTTCCCACCGGAAGAGTCATTCACCGAAGAAAAAAATGGAGTCAAAAGGGCAAGCCTGTTGCCGCCATGGAACGAAGTCAGTCTACAAATTATGAAATATATCACTTGTGAGGGTCGATATAGCATTGTATATGCGTATCACTTCAGGCTGCTTAACGAACTAAGACACCAGATTGACCTCCCTGCAGCACAGAGGTTGAGAATTCCTTACTTTCTACTACAGTCCTTAATGGAGTGTTCCACCAAGCTCAAGGACGGAATTCCGGACCAGATAGCCCACCATGGGCTAGTCAAGCTCCTCGTGGAGGATGCTCTCTGCTCATATAAAGTCCCCCTCGCTTGGGAATCATTTAGGAACTTATCTAGAACGGGGAACATAAAAATGTTGCTTGAAGAAGCGAAATCCTCTAACGGAGAAGAAGAAGAGCCAGCAGCCGGGAGTAAGAAAGGAAAAAGCCAAAAAGTTCTGGCTCCAGCACAGAAAAGGGAACGAAAGAAGAAGGAAGAGGGAAAAGATGACAAAGTCAAAGAGGACACCCCCATCCTATCAGCAAGGGAACAGAGGTTGAAAAGCAGGGCAGTCAAAGCTGAGGTGGCCCCTGCCAGCCCAAGCACCTTGTCAGCTTCTGCAGTCAAAGCCAAACGCAAAAGCCACGAAACAAGGCAAGAGAAGGTGGTGAGAGTTGCATCTGCAGGAACGCAATCACAGGCTTCTACAGGAAGCCTGAAAACGCAAACTCAGGCTTCTACAGGAAACCCGAAAACAAAGACAAAGGTTTCTACAGGAAGCCCGAAGATCAGTAAGGAGCAGGCTTCTACAGGAAGCCCAAGAGCAACGACCAAGGCTTCTACAGGAAGCCCGAAAATTGTTGGAAAACAGGCTTCTACAGGAGGCCCAAAGACGGAGACAAAGGCTTCTACAGGAAGCCCGACAGTACAACCACAGGCTTCTACAGGAAGCCCGAAGACAGAGACAGGGGCTCCTACAAGGATCACAAGGCTGGAAAGAGGGGTTTCTACAAGAGGCCCGAAGGTCATTGCGAAACAGCCTCCTGTAGAGAGCCCGAAGACAAAGAAAGAATCTTCTACAGGAGGCCCGGAAGCGGGCAAAGCAGGGTCTTCCACAGGAAGCCTGAAATCAAAAAAGGAGGGACCCTCTACAAGGAGCTCCGAGGGAGCAAAACACAAGAAAGAGAAGGCTGACATCCTCGATAAGGACGCAGCAGTGGCACTGGCTGCCCTCAGCACACCTCCAAAACCGAAAGAGAAAAGGGAGAGGGAGATCCCTCTGCCACCTGAAGCCAGGAGAAGCAAGAGGATGTCCCCGAGCAAACCACAGCCTTCACCCAGCGGCCATACCACTTCAGGGGACGTACCTACTTCACCCAGTGCAAGAACCCCCTCTAAACCATCAGCTACCCCCAAAAAGAGGAGCCCAAAAATAACTTCCTGGACACGAAAGATAGGCCAGTCGCCTTCTGAAGCCCGACTCAAAGAAATAGAAAAAGGGAAGGAAGCATCACCCTCATCACCATCAGGGGCAGAAAAGGCAGGGCCATCAAAAGCAGAAAAGAAACAGCCTGTTCCGGTCCCGAGTCCTCGGCCAAGGATGAGGAGCAGGGGCAAGGTTGCTCAAGGATGAGCAAATGGTTCAGCTGGGGGGTGATGATGAGCCCCAATTTTGGTACAATTTGGGCTCATTTTTAGCCTATTTTGCTTGCTCAAAACATTCATTTTTATTGTTTATGCATACACTTCTTAGTTTATTCATGTTGTTTGTAGGAGAAAGGATAGGCACTTTATCTACGTAGCTAATGCATTGTGATTCCAGGTTTTGGCATTAAAAGGGAGCAAAAGACAACGAAAAGGTGGCAAGGAGACAACGAGTTGGCATTGCTGACGTAAGGAGAGGTTGTCCACGGTCTTGGGGGACATTCCTCGTGATCCTCACCAAGAACTCTGAGCCCCACTCCATCCTCCCTCCGAGCTTAATACACGGCCAGCTGTTCTACAGGAACAGTAGTTCAAAACTGCTCTACAGGAAACAGCATTTATGATCATCCTACAGGATCAGCAGTTAAACTATAGATTGAACAGCCGAGCTCCTAGAATCATGGATACTTGTTGGAGCATCGTTTTGTATAAGTATAGAGGCCTTAGCCTTGGTTAGGTTGTTGAAACTCTCGTATTACTATTGTAATTTTGGAGCACAGCTCAAGTTTCGTTCTCTTTTGTAAGCAAATTTGGCATGTTATCAGATTATGAATAAAGAAGGCCACTTTTGAGTTAGTTCTGAGTTTTCTCAAGGAGCTATAGCTCTCAGGTTAGGGCCCAACCTGAGAGCCATAGACCTCCTCAATGTTGTAATGCATTTACCATTAGTTCCAGCACTTGAGTTTGTTTAGTTTCCTATGCAATTCGGATTTCCAGCTTGTTAGTTTAATTTTTTTCATTAGCATAGATAGGACTGGTATGATGCTTTGCTTTCAGTATTCAAGTTTGATAGGTTGGTAGAATAAATCTCTTGGAGCTCCAACAAAAACAGGTTGTAAAGGTTCACTGCCATCTCACTGTTTGGGATTGGGGTGTAGACCATGATCAGCCACCAAAAAGAACAGCAATCGTTTCATCTCCACGCAAGCTGCCACATGAACGTTTGTATTGAAGATCCATTCATACATTCTCGACATTGATCCATACTGCACTCTCACGCATTAGTTTCATTTCTTGTTTTCCATTTCGGATTTATAGGTTTCATGGCATAATAGGTTAATGAATTTCTTGTTTTGATGCACAGGTCATTTGTTTCATTTACACTGCTCTTTCTCAAGCCACTTCCTTCGTCGTTTTCTCCATCCACCTGCAAGTTCTATTCACCTTCTATCTCACTCACTTGCCCTCCAACTCTCTCATTTCACGTACAGCTCCATCTCCTGCACTCTCGTTGATTCCACCTTTCCAAAACATCAACCCATTGCATGCACCCTTCCTTCGTCTGACTTTCCATTTCCTGAGACATCATCAGGTCCATCTCCATCTCCCTTAGCCTCCCACACCATTCCATTTCTCCTCCATCACTCCAACCACTCACAGTAGGACATCCTGTAGCCATTTGTAGACATCCTGTAGGAAACAGAGTATCCTGTAGGATCCCCTGCAGCCTTCCTGTAGGAGGCCACTCACTTCGTTGCCGAGCTTCTGAATGTGAGGGACCTCTGTGGATGGGTGCTAAGGATCCCTAGGGACCTTTCCTAGCCTCCCCAACCTGTCCCACACTTTCCTTCCTTCTACATCCCACCTGCACAATCAAACCCTAATTAGGCCAAGTTCACACTCATTCCACACACCTAAAGGAAAAACACAAAAACACATTTCTCATGATGCAAGTAGCTTAGACCCATGCATTTACACTTGTTAGAGGTAATGACAACATTCATAAGAGTTGCATCCACATTCTTTGCATTATAGAGGATAGACTAGTTAAATTAGGGTTTCATAGATTTGCATGCTTTAAATTGCTTTTGATTCAGTTTGTCAAGTAGAGTAGCCTTCCTTTGAGTTAGCTTTCGTCCATCATTGATAAAGCTTCTTCTGTGAGCCTATAGAAGTTGGCTTAAGCCCTAGCGGACTTGTGCTAGCTGACCAAGTGACAACTGCAACAAGGGCTAGTACTTGTGCATACAGCACTGTCGCTTCCAAGTTTGTACGAACTACCGGGTTGATAAAATTAAGAGACAGGAAGCCCCAGGAGTTGTAGCATTATTGCTACAATACTGGAGCTCACCAGGACTCCTAACTCAGGAGTTCCTGGTTTTCCTTCTCACGTCAAAACTAGCTATTGAAAGGAGATCAACCTTCACACAACAAAACATGGCCATAAAATGAATTCATATTGAAATTATCTACAAGTATTTACAACAAAGAAATAAGATGAACATCATAATTAAAATTAGTATATTCACAACATTACTTTACAACAAAGTGTACTTATCTCAGTATGGGGATCCTTCCATTCCTCAATGAGCACACATGAACAACTACCACACCTTAAGAATCAAACAACACTCATAACTCATGATTTGGAGAAAATTGTATTATTCATGTTGAATGAACATAAATCTAATGCTAATGAATAACTGATAATTGTTTTCTCTCCCTCCTTCTCATCATAACATGATTTGGAGGATGCTCTTCTTATTTATACATGAAATAGGGATATCTACTCAATAAATGTAGATCCCTTAAATATCTACTAGACCCACACTTGTCTCAAATTATCCCTAAATACTAGATACAAACCCCATGACACATCAAAATCTCCATGATCTTTCTCCTTGGAATATGGTCCACCTCTTGAGTTGAAATTCGAATTTGATCTTAGGAGGCCACATAAGGGTGCCTTGGAAACTTCCAAATGATCTACACATGTCATCAAACTCAAGCCACTTTTAGGTATAAGCAAATACATGTTATTTCTCTAACTTTTAATCATAAATTCACTCTAAATACATAAAATTAATAACTTTGGAAAATGAAAGTATAAACTCATATGGTAATGGAAATATAGGGTTATGTAATGATAATACGATGAAATGAGGTGACAAAATGAGGATAAAGGTAAAAATGGAGTGAAAATTGATGTTAATTTGGCGGCCCAACAAATGGATTGGGGATTTATGAATGCTTCATCATGTATATAATGTATTGCAACATTGAAATGAATCTAGTGAAAAATCAATCTAGTTTTCCTAGTTTTTGGTTCCAGGAGAAATCTCTCTCTCTCTCTCTCTCTCTCTCTCTCTCTCTCTCTCTCTATATATATATATATATATATATATATATATATATATGTTCTCACCAATGTATATTTTTAGGTTTTTAATAATTTGTTTCCAGGTAATTTCTATACATGGCTAATACCTTCACATTCCTCACTTGTGTCCACTATTACTCTCTCCCTCCATGAAATTTATATGACCAATGTTGTTCTATACAACCTTCCCTCTCGGATGTTGGTACCCCAAAAGTCGTGCATTGTTTGGGGTCTAAGCTAGCTTTCCCTCTCTATGGATTAAGGTATAGGTTGGGGTATAAATTCACCCCTAACCAAAGCTAATGAAAAATTACATGCATGCCTAGTAACTAGTAAGTAATTTTCCATAAAAGGGGCCGTTAGAGCATTTCCTGCACTAGGGGGGGTTCCTAAATGAAGCTTCTCTCTTTCATCCATCCGAATTTAACATGTCCCGTGTTAGTTCCCTATACTACTAGTGTAACCCCTTATTGTTATTAGTACAACCCCATTATTATATTGTTGTACCCATGTAGTCCCCATATTGTTATTAATGTGCCCCATAGAAGCCCACTATTGTTATTACTATGCCCTTACATTATTATTGTTATGTCGGCTCTGATTATATTATGACCCCTTATACTCCTATATATAGAAAGGAGGTCTTGTTATTTGTATTATCCAAGAATTGTTCATTTGTGTAATGTGAAGGAGGTTGCCCCCTAGAAGAGGCTTATTTCTAAGTCGTTCATCTATCTTTTCTATCTTTTGGTGAGCTGGCTTCATAACATTTGGTATCAAAGCTTTGGATTCTAGGGTTTCACTGCTCCAAACAGGTCATCGTGGTATTTTTGCTATACCGTTTTTTCTGTGACGTTTTAGAAGCTAAAAAAAAAGACCATTTGAAAGGAAATCATTTTGAACCATGCGTCTGAATCTCAAGTTTTTTCTCGTTATATTTTCGGAGATATGATATGCGGAAGTTAGGGTCTTTGCAAGCTCCATAATTTCATCTAAAACAAGTCATCATGGTATTTTTGCTATAACCTTTTCGCTATGAAGTTTCAGAAGCTTAATAAAAACCCCATTTGAGAAGAAATCATTCTAAATCTCGGGTCCGAATTTAAGGTCTTTTCTCGCTATATTTCGGATATATGATCTGAGGAAGTTAGGGTTTTTGTAGACTCCCGAAGTACATCCTAAATAGGTGACCTTGGGAAAATCATCATAACTTTCTCTCTGAGCAACAAATTGAAATTTCATAAGAAACTGTAAAAATATGACGGACTGTAGTTTTCTGTGCATAGTTGGTGGGCTCCAGTATTGCAGCAATAATGCTGCAACTCCTGGAACTCCCTTCTTTAATTTTATCAACCCGGTAGTTCGTAACAAACTTGGAAGCAACAGTGCTGTATGCACAAGTACTAGCTCTTTGCCGCAGTTGTCACTTGGTCAGCTGGCACAAGTCTGCTAGGAGCTTAAGCCAACTTCTATGAGCTCTGAAAAGAAGCTTTTTAACTGAAGGATGAAAGCTAACTCAAAGAAGGCTGATCTACTTGCAGAAAGAAACTAGAAAGCTGAAAGGAAACGTAAACCCTAGCAAACCCTAATTTTACCAGCTAGCCCTACTGATGCAAGAAAGAGTATACAAGCTACTGAAAGATATGCCATTGACTTCTAGGAAGGTAAAATACATGTGTCTAAGCTACTTCTACAGTAACATCTGAAAAAAACATCTTTTTTGTATTTTTGAATAAGTTGCTAGAATGATCATGCATGCAATTTAACTGTTTTTGACTGTGCAGAGGTGGATTGGCGAGAGGAAATGCTTGGAGGAGGTCGGGAAGGTTCAGAGAGGGCCTAAGGGGTCCCTAACACCATTCCAAAGAGTTTCATAGAGTTTGGATATTAAGAAACCTCATTCGTGAGCTGCTACAGGAAGTCTGCACGGGTTCTACAGGATGTTCTGGAAATTCTACAAGATGTCTGTAATTTTCTACAGGATGCTCAGAAATGGGATTTTGGAGGATGGATGGAGAGAGAAAGATGAAGGAGTGAGTATGGAGGTAGGAAAGGGATGTGAGGAGGTCCAGGACTTGGTGGATGGAGCTGCAGAGAGATGAATATGGCTGGATTTGTTCAAAGAGCAGTGAAACAATGTTGCACAAAAATTAGGGTTATGTGAGCAAATGGAAACCGTGCAGAAAGAATCCAGGTTAGAGGATGGATCAGGTAGGATTGATGGAGTACGGGCAGATGAAGAAGTACCACAGGTGCTCTGCAAGTTATTTTTCGAATTGGACAAATGAAGACTTGGAAAATCAATGACCTAATTACTTTGACCTAATCTAACCTAGATAACAGTAAAGAGAAGGAACAAAAGTCTATTTGCAATGAAACCATGTATACCAACTATGCAGTGAAGCAATCAACACTCTGAACATGTAACCAACTTCTGCAAATAAAAATAGAACACTAATTATCGCATGGCAAAGAAAAGACTGTGTTTTTGTTGGCAGCAAGGTCACCTTGATCCCAGCTCCTGATCCCACTGAGGGAGAGGTGAAATCAGAGGTGCTTGATGGCCTTTTTCTAAATATCTTCCCTGTTAATAACCTATCAAATCAATCTGAACATAAAAAACCTTTTTTGATCATCAAAATCAACCTAAATAACAAAACAAGATTTAAATCTAAATAGCAGATTTTATTCTAAGAATGCGGCGAAAACACATAAAAGTAAACAAAGGAGGTACTAGGCACTTGAGATGGGCCCAACCCTATGATCTACAGCCTCCTAAGAGAGATTTAGATCTGGTGCAAAGCTAGACTCACCTTTATTGATCAAAATAATAGTTACATTCCCAAAACTGTCCACAAGGAAAACTTGAAAATGTGTTAAAATGCAGAGCGAACTTACCGCCTAAAAATGACTAAAATCGAACTACAAAATAGCTAACTTCTGCCTACAAAATGACTAACTGAAATGAGGCCCTAAGCCTTCTTATTTATACAAATTGAGGACCCCAACAGCCCTCCTAAACTTTAGGAACTCGGCTGCCAAAACTTGTAGTTAACAACCACTTTACTAGCCCTTGCTCGGCTGCCCTTGTGATAATCGATTTGGTGGCCCTTGAACTCCGAGCTGATGGTGGAGAATTCGAGGTAAGGGCCCATAAATGAAGGGGACACCTTCCTACAAATCCTCTCCCTTGTTCTCCCACGAATTTGGCTGCCAAGTGCTCATTAAAACCTTTGATTTTGTCTCAAAATTGACCAAAAAACTGCACAAAGCACCCATTAGACTTGTTGGCATAATGACTAACCCAATTCACTCTATTAGCATAAATATAATAAAAAACATGCAATAAACTAATGATAATGGTGGATTAAGTCGAATTAGGAGGCTGAATGATCCCATATAATTATCCATTTTTGGGGCTCATCATCACCCCCCTACTGAAAGTGTTGCTCATCCTCTGAGCAGCTAATCTATCTCTTCATCTCTGATGGCCCTGGTGGCCTCCCTGTCATGCCAAGCTTCTGAAGTGATGTCCTCTTCTCGGTCATGAAACCATGCTTTTCTCTCTGCTTCTTCCCTATGCCTATGCTCCTTTTCTTGTAGTAGTTTTGTTAGTGCCTCAACCTCAGCCTGCCGCTTGTCCTCTCTTTGTTGTTCATCAGATGTTTCCTTGTCTTTCCTTCTTCCTGTGATTGTTTGGCTACCTTTTCCTCCAATTGCTTGGTCTCTCTTAGCTTAGCCAGCGTTTCCTGTAGAACAGTCTCAGCATCATGTAGAGAGGCTATTGTGTCCAACATTTTCATTCTTTCTCTCCATGTGGATGTCTTCGGGCTTCCCCGTTCATAGGTGATGGATGCCTTTGAGGGAGACCTCTCCTTTTATGTAGCTAGGGTGTCTAAAATCGTGATTGGCTCTTTTGACAGTGGCTGGGGTCTGCCAGTTTTTATCTGCATGCTCCTTCTTGCCTTAAAATACATGGAAGGCTCCCTCTTTCACTTCCCTTTTTGCTTTGGAGATGTGCTAAGGGTAGCCAGCACAGCTGCTGCCTCCCTGGCTAAAATCTTAGGCAATGTCTCCTTTTTGTTCCTCTGTTTCCATACTTCCTGTAGAAAGTCCTGTGTCGACTGTTTTCTGTCTTCCTGTAGAAACTGTCTTCTGGCTTCCTATAGAACCTGTCTTCACTGTTTTGGTTTGCTTGGCTGGGGGTGTCTTGCCTTTTAATTGTGGTATGGTTGCCTTGGTTGTGCCCTCACTTGTTTGGACTTTTGCAGTCCTCTCTGCTCTATTCTGCAATCTCTTTTTCCTGGGTGTTTGTGCCATTGTTCCTCCACAATTTTAGGCTTCAGTAATTTGGCCTTTGCTCCTTTTCCTCTCTGTTCTTTCTGTGGTGGTTTGTCCTATGTTTCTTTACCAATGGCTTTCTCTCCTGCCTCAGTGTGTTCCCCTTCTTCACTGCTGATGGTGAGAGTGCTCTGTTTTATGCTCTGATTAGAAAAGGGAATGCCGTGTATGGATTTCTCCCCTGGACAAGGGATTTCAACTATCAATTAGCACCGATTCCCTGGTTCTAAGGCTATTGCTGCCCAGAACTTGGATGTCTGTGTATAAAAGGAAGAATTAGGTTTCCACAGATAGGGAACAGAGCTCAATTTTCATCCCCATCATACATACAACCATGTAAATTCGAATTCTTCATACACAGGTTAACCCTCACAATGCTTTATCTTTTCTACAGGAGGAATTTTTTTAACGGGAACTTTGGAGGAGAATTTTGACACAAAATCGACTGAGAAATTTTGTGCTATACACAGGCAACTGCGGTTTTCGACTCACAGGTAGACTTGTCTCTATTCAAAATAGTTTAATTCACCACCTTTCAAACGTATTATGCATGGGAGAGTGTGTTTCGAGCCTACCTTTCTCAGAACTCCAATCTTGATGAAGAAAAGTTCAGGCTCCCTGCTTCGGATGGATATGTCGTACTTCCTGTAGAAGACCCCCCCGTTTCCTGTAGAGCGCCACTGCACCTCCAAACGAGCCCGGTATGCAGGAGAATTTTGAACCAGGCCGAAAAGCTCATGGAGGACGATAGGTTAACAGATTGTGGGAGCAGAGGACGTGTACTTCGGCTAAGAACGTTGCAGGTGAAAATTAATCAGCGGGTGGTGAGAGTCAGCCGAGTATTTTTTTAATTGCGGCGTGATTCGAGGTGAGGGAGTGAAGTGGCCAGGCGTACGTGGCCACATGCAAACTGCAGTGCCATCTGCCTGTAATCCCTTACCATTAGTTGCGCTGGAGTTCAAAATCTCTACCACTGTCTGTTTATTTTTTAAATCTCTCATGAATGACTATACACGTGTGGTGGTGATCCCCAGGTGAGTGCAATTGAACTGGCTAGCTTTTTGGCTGAATCCTACCATTTCATTCATTCATGCAGTTCTTAAATTAGATTCATGCAACAGAGGAATGAGGTTAGTCACTTACCTAGAAGTCGAGCGTGGTTTCTGCGAGGTGCTATGGCCTTCCATCTTCTGCATGCATTGGTTTCTGTTGTTGCATGATGGCTTGGTTGCTGATTCATGGCTGTTTTCCTTGTGCAGGTGTCCTCTGGCCAGATCTAAGCTGCAAGAGTTTGTTTCCATGTTCAGACTTGCACCCTCAAGCTGCTGATGTTGAATTTTTACAAGGCAACAACTTATTTTCTCCATTGCTCCTGAACGAAAGCTCGGATCAATCTGAAACTTTCTGAGCATGTTCCTATCATCATTATGCACCTCCCATAGCAAAATTGCGATCAATGGATGCACAGATTTCGAGAAAATGGAAAATGGATAAAGATTACAGAGATCAATTTCTCGGAAACCGTGCATTGGAATCGAATGAAACTGCTTGGGTCGCCTACTATCACCCATGTGCATCTCCCCATGAAACAGGTTTTGAAACGAATGCACGGATATGGAGAAAATGCAAAAATAGCTGAAGGTGATGGAGGCTGATTTCTTGGAAACCGTGCACCAGAATTGGCTGAAATTGCTCGGGCATGTTTCCATCGTCCCTATACAACACCCTCTGTAACATTTTTACAAATGGATGCACGGTTTTCAAGCTAGGGAAAAAACAAATTCCGTTCTATGTATTTTTGCTTCAAAGCATTCTACAATTTTTTACATAGAAAGAAAAAATGAGCTTGGGCTGTGATGCAGGCATGGAGATGATGGAGGAGGAGTTTGAAGATTGTAGGAGGACTTCTGAACCCTTGAGGAAGCTATCATGTTCACCAAACTACCATTTTGAAATCCATTTCTAGCTTCCTGTAGAAATCCTGTAATTTCTACAGGAATTTCCTGTAGAACACACAGTTTTTAGGAAAGAAGCACAATGAGATGGAAAAAATGATGGAGAAGGGTGAGGGATGGAAACATGGATGATTGCAAGCCTCATGGACATATTCCTAGCCTTCTGGTCCTCTTCGAAGATCGATTTTGGCTTGTTTGTAGGCTTTCTGTAGAAGGCACAGAACTTCCTGTAGAAGGCACAAAACATCCTCTGTCTTTGTCTTGAGCGATCCTGCTGACCTGCAATGTCCTTCTTAAAACCTGCAATTACTCAATAGAAATTAGGTTTATTTTTTTTCTCTTTTTTTTCTTCTTTTTTCCCTCTCTTTTTTTTTTGATGACAACTAGGGCACCTCATGGAGGTTTTCACCCTAATTACCTGCCTTGGGTGCCTCCAAGGGAGGTTTTAACCCAGAGATCTTATTCTCTTTTCTCTTTTTTTCCAACCCATTGACCGCCTCATGGAGGTTTTCAATCAATGAGCCAATCTAAGGTGCCTCCAAGGAGGTTTTCACCTTAGATTTTTATTTTTCTCTTATTTTCATTTTTTTTTATCTTTTTTATCTTTTTTCTTTTTTTTTTCTACCCTACCCTACTTGAAAAACAAAATCATTTTAATGTGTAAGAATACTTCCAATGGAGCCATGTGCACATCAAGATTAGAGACAAAATGATGTGGAGGCTAGAAATGCATGCTTTGACAGCTATCCGGATTTCAGAGACCAAACGATCTGACTTTGAAGGGATCAAACATAGTTGAGGAAGAGAGTACCGCTGCAACTTAGTGACCGTCTGAAACCATATCTCAATATAGCTCTGATATCCTTGGTCCTTTTGCTGATCTGGATCATGTTTCATGTCACCTTCTACCATGACTTTCTCATCTTCCTCTTTTTGCTGATCTTTCTCTTGAATACATGGAAGATTTGATGGTAACCATGAGGGAGATTTCTCGATCTCTGATTCTGATCTCTTCTCCTCATCAAGTGCAGCCCATGGTTCTTTGATCTCCTCTCTTGAATCTTCTTTTGCTAGATGTGATCCTTCAATGCCATCAATATAATCTCTTTTCTCCAATACTCTTCCTGAGCTATGGTGAATATCTTGGAGCTCAAGAGGAGTTGTTTGGACATGTTGTGCCTCAGCATTGTAATGGAGTTGAGCTACTCCAATGTGTGGATTTGGAAATGGTGGTATGGGTAGTTGAGTGGGGGTGTATATTTGAGATGGATGTGGATGGGGTTGTGGTTGGGTAGGCATTTGGGGCTGCCTTGGTGGAGGAGGAGGCGATGGTTGTGGTTGAGCAGGTGGTGGAGGCAAAGGAGTGGGAGGAGAGTTGTACTGAGGCCTCCACCCTTGATGAGGTGCATTCCACTGAGGCTATGGATGATCATAAGAGTGAAATGAATGAGCAGCTGGTTGGGCATAATATGGAGATGGATCTGACCAAGGAGGGGGTGTGGACCAGGAAAGATGAGTAGGGGGACTCCAAGAAGGCATGGAAGTGGCTGGATAGGGGTTATAATGGGTCTGGGATGTCCCTTGCATTCCCTCCTGGTAGGGTATGGGTCCATGTGGCCTCCTTTGGTTCATATAATAGAGTGATTCAGTGGCTCCTTTGGCTCTCTGATATGCAGCTTTAAGTCCAGGCAAGGAAGGGCACTGATTCGTAGGATGGTATTCTTCACAGACGAAACACACTTCTATGGAGTGCAATGGACATTCGTTCCTAGGATGCTTTCTAGTGCACCTGGGACAAAATATGGCCGAAGCCCTCTTTGCTTCCTCTTGCCTCCTTTGGATCTGCAAGGTATCCAGTTGCATGGCAAGAAACTGCCTCATATCGCTCTTGAAATCTTCCATCTAATTTGCAAATTCGTTTTTGGATAAGGTACTGCTCCCAACAATTCGGTTTGCAGCCATTTGCTCCAGAGGAATGTTTTCTTCTTCTTGTCCCCTAGAGGTTCTTTAAATATTTCTTGTTGTCCCCCTAGGGGTTATTCTTAATCACAGCCATCGAAGAAGAGAGAAGGTTAGCTGTGTGAAGAAGTGGGGGGTGTTGTGCAAACATTTTCCTGACTTATCTCTACTCCTACCAAGCATGAAATGAAATTTTTTTGGTTGATTTTTGTTTCTTTTTTCTACTTGTACCTGCAAAAAATAAAATAGATTGAACTGCAAATAACTATCTTGCTGAAATGAAAATGCGGAATTGAAATGAAAGCAGGAAATGACTAATCTATTTTGCTCAAATGAAATTGCAGGAATGAAATGCTAATCTACGCTTGCAGAATTGAAATTGCGAAATTGAAATACTAATCTACGCTTGCAGAAATGAAATTACAAAATTGAAATGCTAATCTATGAAAGCAGGAAATGTCTAATCTACTTTTGTGGAAATGAAATTGCAGAATGGAAATGAAACAAACTACTTAGCAGAAGGTTGTAGTAGAAAATAGAAGAAAAGCAACAATCACCAATACTCTGACCCTTCCCCGGCAATGGCGCCAAAAAGAATGGTGGGCCCCAGTATTGCAGCAATAATGCTGCAACTCCTGGAACTCCCTTTTTTAATTTTATCAACCCGGTAGTTGGTAACAAACTTGGAAGCGACGGTGCTGTATGCACAAGTATTAGCTCTTGCCGCAGCTGTCACTTGGTCAGCTCGCACAAGTCCGCTAGGAGCTTAAGCCAACTTCTATGAGCTCTGAGAAGAAGCTTTTTAACTAATGGATGAAAGCTAACTCAAAGAAGGCTGATCTAATTGCAGAAAGAAACCGGAAAGCTGAAAGGAAACGTAAATCCTAGCAAACACTAATTTTACTAGCTAGCCCTACTGATGCAAGAAAGAGGATGCAAGCTACTGAAAGAGATGCCATTGACTTCTAGGAAGGTAAAATACATGTGTCTAAGCTACTTCTACAGTAACATCTGAAAAAAACATCTTTTTGTATTTTTGAATAAGTTGCCAGAATTATCATGCATGCGATTTAATTGTTTTTGACTGTGCAGAGGTGGATTGGTCGAGAGGAAATGCTTGGAGGAGGTCGAGAAGGTTCAGAGAGGGCCTAAGGGGTCCCTAAGACCCTTCCAGAGAGTTTCACAGAGTTTGGCTATCAAGAAACCTCATTCGTGAGCTTCTACAGGAAGTCTGCACGGGTTCTACAGGATGTTTTGGAATTTCTACAAGATGTCTATAATTTTCTACAGGATGCTCAGAAATGGGATTTTGGAGGATGGATGGAGAGAGAAAGATGAAGGAGTGAGTATGGAGGTAGGAAAGGGGTGTGAGGAGGTCCAGGACTTGGTGGATGGAGCTTCGGAGAGATGAAGATGGCTAGATTTGTTCAAAAAGGAGTGAAGCAATGTTGCACAAAAATTAGGGTTATGTGAGCAAATGGAAAATGTGAGGCAAGAATCCAGGTTAGAGGATGGATCAGGCAGGATTGATGGAGTACGGGCAGATGAATAAGTACCACAGGTTCTCTGCAAGTTATTTTTCGAATTGGACAAATGAAGACTTGGAAAATCAATGACCTAATTACTTTGACCTAATCTGACCTAGATAATAGTAAAGAGAAGGAACATAAGTCTATTTGCAATGAAACCATGTATACCAACTATGTAGCGAAGCAATCAAGACTCTGAACATGTAACCAACTTCTGCAAATAAAAATCAAACACTAATGATTGCATGGCGAAGCGAAGACTATGTTTTTGTTGGCAGCAAAGTCACCTTGATCCCAACTCCTGACCCCACTGAGGAAGAGGTGAAATCAGAGGTGCTTGATGGCTTTTTTGTGAAGATCTTCCCTGTTAATAACCTATCAAATCAATCTGAACATAAAATGCCTTTTTTGATCATCAAAAGCAACCTAAATAACAAAACAAGATTTAAATCTAAATAGTAGATTTTATTCTAAGAATGCAGCAAAAACACATAAAAGTAAACAAAGGAGGTACTGGGCACTTGATATTGGCCCAACCCCAAGAGCTACAACCTCCTAAGAGAGATTTAGAGCTGGTGCAAAGCTGGATTCATCTTTATTGATCAAAAGAATAGTTACATTCCAAAAACTGTCCACAAGGAAAACTTGAAAATGTGCTGAAATGCAGAGCTAACTTACTACCTAAAAAATGACTAAAAGAATGACTAAAATCGAACTACAAACTAGCTAACTTCTGCCTACAAAGTGACTAACTGAAATGAGGCCAAAAGCCTTTTTATTTATACAAATTGAGGACCCCAACAACCCTCCTAAACTTTAGGAACTCGGCTGCCAAAACTTGTAGTTAACAGCCACTTTACTAGCCCTTGCTCGGCTGCCCTTGTGATAATCAATTTGGTGGCCCTTGAACTCCAAGCTGATGGTGGAGAATTCGAGGTAAGGGCCCATAAATGAAGGGGACACCTTCCTACAAATCCTCTCCCTTGTTCTCCCACGAATTTGGCTGCCATGTGCTCATTAAAACCTTTGATTTTGTCTCAAAATTGACCAAAAAAATGCACAAAGCACCCATTAGACTTGTTGGAATAATGACTAACCCAATTCACTCTATTAGCATAAATATAATAAAAAACATGCAATAAACTAATGAGAATGGTGGATTAAGTCGAATTAGGAGGCTGAATGAGCCCATATAATTATCCATTTTGGGGGCTCATCAATAGTTTTCAGATCCGAAGGTCGAAACTGTGACACGTGGCATGTCGTACAAGTTCGCTCTACTGAAACATTATATAATCAGGTCATCTTAGGAGATTGGGCATCACTCTTCCTTGGAGAATAAAATTCTGATCAGACTTGCGGGGTTAGAAAGAGGACTCAGTGGGCTACTGCAGGAGATAATTTCAGAACTTTGAGATCTGAAAGTACAGAGTTACAATCATTTTAAGATCGAGCTCCTAAAATCAAGGAAAGGTGATATGAGGATGTTTGATGGAAAGTAGCCAGTAAATTGGATACTACAGATGGAGCAATATTTTGATCTACATGGTGTACCACTGTTACAAAAGGTATGTATTTCATCTTCATATTTAGAATCGGATCAATTTTTATGGTATAAAAGGCTTTGTTCTCGTAAACAACTTGTTACGTGGTCAATTTTCATGGAGGAAATGATAGCACATTATGAGGATAAAAAGAGAAACACCTTATTTAGAGCAACACCACAACAATTGGAAGAAAAAAGAGAAAAAGGGCTTTGTTACAAAGTGGAAAGCAAAATTATGGAAACAAGGAAGTCTTCCCCTCACAACTATAAATATGGAAGTTTTGTTTCTCCTAGCCTTCCACAACCTACAAGGGTTACGCCACAACAATTGGAAGAAAAAAGAGAAAAAGGGCTTTGTTACAATTGTAATAACAAATACATTAAAGGCCATAAGTGTGCTGAGAAGAAATTATTTTACATTGATTTTGGAGAGGAGGAAGAAAAGGATAAAGAAACATCAAAATAAGAGTATATACACTAGGAACCAATCCCAGAGAAAGAAGAAATGAATCTGACCATATCCTGTAAAGCATTGGAAAGAATTACCACTCCTAAAACTCTCAAGATAAAAGGACATATCAAGAAGAAAAATGTTCAAGAAGTGAAAGATCACATCGAGAAAGAAGAAATGAATCCGACCATATCTTGTAATGCATTGGATGGAATTACCACTCCTCAAACTATCAATATAGAAGGACATATCAAGAAGAAAAATGTTTAAGAATTGAAAGATCACATCGAGTCTCAAGAAATCAATCCGACCATATCTTGTAATGCATTGGAAGAAATTACCATTCCTCAAACTATCAAGATAGAAGGACATATGAAGAAGAAAAAATTAAGAGTGTTGATTGATTCAAGCAGTACCCATAGTTTTATTGATTGTAATATAGCCAAGGAATTGAATTGCTTCCTATATCCAGCACCAGAGTGTCAAGTGATGGTTGCAAGTGGAGGAACCATAAATTGCTCTAGAAAGTGCCATAATATCAAGTTATCCATGGGATAATATGTATTGAATAGCCAAATGCTTTCCATTCCAATGGGTGGTGCAGATGTTTTACTAGGAGTCCAATGGCTACAATCTTTGGGTACAATAGCTTTTAATTTTCAAGAGCTTTTCTTGAAAATTTTTTGGGAAGGAAAGGAAGTTGAATTGATGGGTATCGAAGGAAAACCTGGAAAGATAATCAACTCTAAAAGCATGACAAAGCTTCTAAATAAGGAACAACGGGGTGTAATTGCACAATTATGTTCACTAGAGGATCCCACATCGAAATCATGTATTTCTCCAGATCTCCAAAACGTTTTGGACAATCATTCCAAGGTATTTGAGACTCCTAAAGGCCTCCCACCTATTCGTGATCATGATCATGCTATTCATTTGATTCCATGAAGTGTTCCTCCAAACATCATGCCTTACATATGTCCATATGCCCAAAGGAGTGGGAACTCATTCAAAAGTTGTAGAAGATCCTAGTTCAAACAGTATTGCGAGAAATTGACAAGGTAGGAAAAATCATATTGGAACCTGAAGCAGTCACAGAACTAAGAAATTGAAAGCTACGAAATAGATCAATTTCAGAGTATCTCATCAAGTGGAAGAACTTACCCACTGAAGATTCCACATGGGAGGACAAGAATTTATATAGAAGCATCAAGAACCACTCAAGTGTTGAGGACAAAACTTTTTGAAGTAGAGGGGCATGTTAGGTCCCTATACTATTAGTGTAACCCCTTATTGTTATTAGTACAACCCCCTTATTATATTGTTGTGTCCATGTAGACCCCATATTGTTATTATTGTGCCCCATAGAAGCCCACTATTGTTATTATTGTGCCCTTACATTATTATTATTATGTCGGCTCTAATTATATTATGACCCCTTAGACTCCTATATAGAAAGGAGGTCTTGTCATTTGTATCATCCAAGAATTGTTCATTTGTGTAATGTGAAGGAGGTTGCCCCCTTGAAGAGGCTTATTTCTAAGGTGTTCATCTATCTTTTCTATCTTTTGGTGAGCTTGCTTCATAACATCCCGATTAAAAGCATACCCTCAAGTGACTAGTTGAAGTTAGTGATCCAGATTTCATCATCCTTCAATAAACCATCGCAAATGGTGAATATGTAATCAAATTCCTCTAACTCTTTTGGTTTTGTGGAGCTTCTTGACTTCTAATGTTTGTGATCAATTTCAAGAGATAGTTGTGGGATGGAAAGTGAGGCACATCCAAATTTTAAACGTCTGGAGCTTGGATTTAGACCTATGAGTTGAGGATTTCTCTAAGGATCTGGGTAACCCTTTCACATTGATAAATTTCTATGGGCCATCTTAAAATTAAAAGGAGTTCTGGGACAAGCTCTTCAATAAATATTTTTCAGGTCCAACTCTTCAATTATAGGTGATGATCTAAATTTTTCCCTTGTTCCTTCTTAAACTTGGGATCCCAAGGAAAGGTCAAACCCCCTCTCTAATTATTTTAAGATTTTTTTGGACTAGACTTAGCTCTTGTATGTAGAACCAACCAAATGTGTTTACAACCGATGAAATTGTCAAATAAGGGATGACAAACTAGCTAAGAGAATCGGGAATTTCCTCCTTTCAAAAGTCTTGGTGGATAATTTCCCCTTGATCAAGCAATGGATTGGAGTAGGGTGGGATTCATACCACTCCCCCATATACCTAGAAATTTAAGGTGTGTCTCGGAAGCCAGCTAGCCCCTTCATGATGAACTTCTCATGGATAAACATGAGTATTTCATAACCCTTGTTAAATATTATTAACAACCCTTTGACCCCCACTTAGGACATTTAGTTGTTTCCCAATTCAAAGCCAATTAAAAATTGATCAAATAAAAAAAAATAATGGGAAAAGATGAAGAAAATAACTGAAGTTTGGAATTTGGTGGGGATAGAAAAGAACTTTTAGGACATTTCCACTCAACTTGAGGAACGATTCAACTCTCTTGACACCAAAGGGGCTCTCATCAATCTAGAAAAAAGGAAAAAAGAACTCCTAGCCACCAAGGTGCCTAAAATGTAGGGTCATCTGGCTAAAACGTGGGGATGAAAATACCAAGTTTTTTTCAGGATTTTGCAAAGGATAGGAAATTTTCTAACACCATATGGAGCCTCCAACATAATGCTGGTAGGGAAGTCTCAAATTTCGAAGGCATAGCTTCCATGGGGATGAGTTATTTTGAAAATATTTTTTTTTCTCTCGAGGGTGCCACAATTGCAAATGTAATCAAAATCACTCAACTCTTTCTTAGATTGGTCCCCACAGTATTAAAACTCACAATCTGAAGGAGGCTATCATTAAAATTAACTTATCAAAATACTATGATAGATTTAAATAGATTTATCTTAGGCTTATTCTTACCCATGTGGGCTTCAATCTGAATGTTATTGCATGTTTTATGAGTTGCATTCAGATATTCTCCTTTGTTGTTATTATTAGTGGTTCAACCTCTCCCTCTTTTCATGCCCAAAGAGGGATACTTCAAGGGTTCCACCTCTCCCCACTATTGTTCTTGCTTGTAGTAGAGGGGCTTAGTCATCTTCTGGTAGAGGAAAAATGATGCGGGGACTTTCATGGAACATTCATTGCATGAAAACTAGTTATCATGCACCTCTTATTCATCAATGATATTCTCATCTTTTATAATAAGTCTCTAAGGAAGGTAAAACTATTATCAAAGACTCTTTCTCTTTATGGGAAAGCCACAATTATGACCGTAAACAATCACAAATCTACTATATCCTATCACAAGTTGGACTATGAGGAGATTTGTCATATTATCCAGCTCCTTCCATATTAATCTAACCCTCTAGAGGAGGGTTTGAAGTACCTGGATTTTTGACTTAATCCAAATTGCTACAACAAGGAATATTGTTACTCCGTCATTACCAAAGTGGAAAGAAAAAAATGAAAAATTGGTGCCTTAGGTGGATATCTCAGGATGGTCATCCAATTCTAATAAAACATGTTTTAGAAGAAATCCTCATATACTGGATTCCTCTTGCATGGATCCCCAAATGTGTCCAAGAAAAAGATTGTAAAAATTGCTCAAACTCCCTCTAGGAAGGAAAGAAGGAACATGGGGTGATAGGCTTGGGTTAAATGGGAAATTTCTATGCTAAAACTCCCAGGAGGCTGGGGACTGATGAAAATTTTCTTATTTTCAAAAGCCTTGGCTTCCAAATCTGGTTGGAGTTTGATCTTGATGTAAAGCTTATGGACATCAATAGTCACTCAAAGATACATTGCTCCAAGTTTGCTAGAAGACTGGATACGAAGGGTGGACAAGCCAAGCGCCAATATATCAGTTATCTGGAGGGTTCTCCTTAACTCTTTTGATATCATTGGAAAAAAGTCTGCATGGAGGGTTGACAGAGTTGATAGAGTGAGACTTGGCCTGGAAGTGGTCAAGGTCATTAGTTTCCCCTTCCTCTAACATAATTTTTGAGAGATAGAGGATACTCAAAACTAGCTCATAATTCATGCCCTGCTAATTCATAAATTTGGAGAAAAGGGTGGTTATCTTATGAAAACCTTGGATTAGATAATGAGTTTAGAGATATGTGGAAAGTCTACCTGCAATCTTTGTTAGAGGGTTAGATATGTCTGATATAAAGAGATGATGAAATAATGTGGAGCATTTCCCCTAAAAGAAAATACACCCCCAATCTTGGATATATATCTCTAATGGTTGATAGAGTTTTAGATTAGAAATGGTGGTGGAAAGTGGTCTGGAAATCCAAGTGTTCTACTCAATTGAAACTTCTCATACGGTTCCTAATGGAGAAAAAGGTCTCCACCTAGGATGTCCTGTAATGAAGATTTATGATTGGGCCAGGATAGTGTTCTTTATTTAAAAATAACGATGAAAATGCAATGCATATGTTCATGACATGCCCATTCTATCAATAGGTATGGAAAGAGTGCAGAAGTGCCCTGGGCCACACAAGCCCATGGGAAGGAGAGTATTTGGAGGAGACCAGGAAGGCATGCATCTCAAACCCTAGATGTCATTCTCTAAAATCTCTCCCCATAATTATATGCCAGGGGGTTTGGTTGGCTACAACCATGGTCATTTTTTAGCATAAACTCTTAGTACATGAGCATATAGTTGTTAAAGTTCCCACTATATTAAGTCACTGCCCATAGGAAGAGGCCTTGCCCCCCCCAAGAGTGGTTAGGACAAAAAAAATCGATCAAACTATGTTTTGGGACTATTTTGATGGAGCGTCTAGGAATGGAAGACATTAGAGTGGAGGAGGTTTCATCCTATTTCTTTTTGAAGCTCATTATTTTAAGGTAAACTTGGGTTTTAGCTAAGGGAAAAACCACCAGGCAGAGTTCCTATCTTGTGAAAGCTTGTTGTTTTTCACTCTTTAGAAGGGATGCACTCATAGTCATGTTTTTGGGGACTCTATGCTCACAATCAATTCGATCAACAAAACACAAGTATGCAGAAACATATTATTCATGCCTATCCTAGAGGAAACCATGTAACTCATTAACACTTTCATATTTTTTACATGTTCTCATATTTATAGAGAGTGGAACAGGGCAATAGATTGCCTCTCAAAAGAGGACCTCGATATGAACCAACAACTGTGGGGTATAACGAAGTAAAATAATGAGTAGGCATAAGAGTCTTTTCATAGGCCTTACATGGACAATCCTTTCACAACAATAAGAGCATAAAAGCCACAGGCTCCAAATCATTGTTCTCATTATTTTTGTTCTATTTTAGTTATATCAGTTAGCATTTTTCTTGCTAGGTGGATAATTTTCTCGCTGCATCTTAGATGTCATTAATAGTACTTATGTTTTTTCTTTTAAATTTATGGTCAATGGTTTTTATATTCTAAACAAAAGAGTTTCCTTTTTATGAGTTCACAAAATAGTTTTTATCACAAATGATTACACACATTGTGTATATCTATAGAGCATAATTTTCAATCATTTCTGAAATGAATGAAATTACGTTTTTTTTTTTTTTTTTGGAAAAAATGAAAACTATCTATTATGGAGACTTGTTTCAGGGTATTTACTAAGAAGACATTTTCTATTATTCTTGTCCAATGACACCCTTTTATTAGTATTTTAAGCTCTAACTACATTGGCCATTCCTAAACCCAACCATTTCTCTTCATAAAGTGGCTCAAAAGGCCATCTTTTGGATTATTATCATGTAAATGAATGTCACATTAGTATTGACTCAAGTTTGAGTTGAAGTAAAAATAACATCTCTTAATTGTGGTTAACAAACTTTAATTTGGAGCTATGAATTAGATTATGACCAAAAATTTCCATCATTTTTAGATCGACGTTTCAAATGTACATCAAGATTCATCTTGAGGATTGCTTTTCTCTTTTATAGGTTCTTTATTTTAGATATTTGCTTTAGAAAATCTTATTTCTTCCTTAAGTACTGAGCCTTAAATTATTTAGGTTCCAATTTTATCATTTTACCATTTTCTATATAGGTAAATGTCACTATGAACATCAACTTATATTATGACTTCATCATGTTAACTATTCATCTAAGTTTAATTTATATTCCTATGATAATGATTAATTTATATTAGGGTAATAATTATATATAATATATCATAATACAATTATTATTTTGATATTATTATAGTATAATGTTATATGAGTATTACTTTGTACTATTATGATTTAATTAATTTAATTAATACTTCCTCCTATCAATTTATTTAAACCTTCATTATTTATTTATCCTTATTATACAATATTTTTTTTAAATATTACTTGTGCATATTTAAAACATTATTATTACTTCTTATCCATTGTTTTTTTCTTTCCGCCATTAATTATTATTTTATCCTATTTTTTCTAGGTTTTTCCTTGGTATCATATTTCTCTTTTCTCTTTGGCCGACTTATTTTAGGGTTTTCCCACACTTTTCCTCCCATATACATACATAGAAATATGTTGGCCCTCTTTTGTAGCTCTTTCTTCATCAAGTGATTTTGAAGATGAATCTTGATGTAGATTCAAAACATCGATCCAAAAACAATTGAAATGGTTGGTCATCATCTAATCATAGCTCCAATAACACCAACCATTGTAATCTACAAACAGCTAAACTCTAATTTGTACACATAATCAATTTGATAAGAAATGAAAATATTAATCTCCCATGGACCTCTATGCTTTGAGAGCCATAGAAACTAATGTTAATCTTGACATTTAATTAAATAGACTAGTAGATCATGATTATATGGTTAGTTGATTATGGTCTAACACCACGTTTCAATATCATGGTCTTGTAAGCAAGCCCTAAAATGTTGCAATATTCGGGCGCTTAATTCCAACAATGTATATCTAAAATAAAGAAAAACCTGCATACTTTTAAAGAAGTAATCCTTGACATTGTATGCCCATGAAAAAGATGAAAAGGGTCATAGTTTTCTATTAGAGTGGTTAGTTTTTTTTAAACTTTATTTTTATAAATATTTTTTTCATGAAAATTTATCTCTCATTCATTACAATTTGGTAAGAATCAAAACTATAGATCTCACACACAACACCATTTGCATAAATGTGTAAGGACATACACATGACTAGTTCTTCTACATTGAAAATGTATTTTTTCCATGAAATCCGAAAAGAGAAATATCCATTCAAAAATGGTTTTAAACAAGAATTTTATGATACAAGGTTTTAAAGAAAAGTTAGAAAAAAGACTTGAAAAAATTGAAAATCTAAGAGTACAAGACTTGAGAAAAGACTTTAAAAGTCGAAGTAACTAATACCAAATCATAGTAAATTGACTTTGTAAAAGGGCCTAAAAACCCCCTTCAACAATAAAACATAAATGTATCACACACGTTACCATAAGTCCAACCCTGGTGATTTTTAAAGATTAAAGAGTTTGACATATTGAGTAAGGGGTAACTGTTGTGTATTTTTAATCGAAACAACATAAGTAAAGTAAAAAAGAAGAAAGGAGACCTCCTTCTAAAGGGACAGACGTGGATTAAAAGCACTCAATAATATGGATAGCAATGGGCATTAATTCATTAAGTAAAGTATAGGAAGCCACGTGTCCTTTTCAAGAGTTAATAATGTATTTTATTACATACATGGTCGAAACATTTTACTAATGTAAAACAAATTCAAGGTGTACACAAATTTTCTTGAAAATTTAGTTGAAGGTTGAGAGTGATAGTCTCTACTTATGATTTGGTGCATACTTTTCTTCTGGATAACGAAGCATAGGATCCCATAATAGAAACTTCTTGGTGGTTGGCCCATCATGATGTTGGGAGTTAGTTGGTCTTTGATTGTGTCGTCATCTAATTTCAATAAACAACTAACTCTCATAAATATGGGTAGACCATAGTCATTGTGTGATATCTACTTTGACATGACAATTGTGTGTCATAAAAGTTAAATAACTTGTTTAGTAGGTTTATTGAAATCTTTATGTCATTTTATATGTTATTTTTTTAATATACATATAATGATATTTTTCTTTCACTTTTTAAAATTAACATCTATAATAATAGTGTATGTTATATAAATGTTGTGAGTTATTTGTACAACTCTTAGTTGCCTTTTTTTGTTTTTTATAAAAATCTAATATTTTGGAAGAAAAATGTTTGCTTCCAAAAAGTA
Source organism: Pinus tabuliformis (assembly GCA_031772625.1). Classification (NCBI taxonomy): domain Eukaryota; kingdom Viridiplantae; phylum Streptophyta; class Pinopsida; order Pinales; family Pinaceae; genus Pinus; species Pinus tabuliformis. Next base: position 1,266,642,346 of record CM062820.1, on the reverse strand, counting down.
CTAGCTGTTTAATTTTGAGATTCAAGCCAAAAAGGTGGATATTTTTGTTAGTTTTCTTCAAGTTTATGCTATTTTGCCATTATTTCATTATGATTACTTAATCCCTTATCACCATATCTTGTATCCTTGGATTTTCTAAGTTTTACAACCTTTATGTACATGAATGTCAACTATTACTACAATGTTATGTCCTCATGTTAGCATCCCCAAATTAGTAGGTCTCCTCCAAGGGCAACCCTTGTAATTTCGTACGAGTATTTTCAATTCCCCCTAGGTCATGTAGGCTACATACCTCTATTTTTAATCTAAACTCTTCAATCTAGGCTATGTTGTTCTAAAATATGACCACTTACCTAGTTTCCCTCCTTCTTTCAATAAGGTTCTCTTTGTTAGATTTTAAGCTTCTGTGGTAGTTTTTTGTAGTGGTATGATCTGGATTATCCACAGTTTCGTGTTCATTCTGTCGACGTTTCAAACCCCAAAGGGGGTCCATCATCAGGACTAAATCAGAAAGAATATGAATGAAAACTTATTGAGAGAAGAGTTATAACGACCTGGGATGGTGAGATCATCATCAACAAACAATTTGGATCTTAACCCTTTTCTTCCTTGCATGATTTGAGCTTTCTCTCATTCATTTTGGAGCATTTCCTTGAATGGTATTTATCTAGCCTCTTAACTTTGGTGTTTGTCCACCCACTTTGTTCTTTGTGTTGGGCCCACACAACCTATGACATCTATTAAGAAGGATAGCATTATCTCTATCATGTCTTTATCCATGTTTTTTTCCTTCACTCTATTACTTATAATATTCTTGGCCATAATTCAATGCTTGTGTTCATCGAGGATAGTAGAACTCACCTCCTTGCATGTAACCATCTTGCTTTCCCAAGATTCTTGCTAAGAAGTTGCAATATCTACCAAATTTTTGAAAAGTTTGAGTTGTTATTTGAATTTGGTTTCTAGTTCTTTAGCCCAAACCAATAGTGTCTTCATTTCCTCAATAATTTTGTTTTCCCATTTAATATTTCCCTCCTATAAAGAAAACTACCTCTCTTGTTGAGAGTGATCTTCCAATTGTTTTATGTATTTTTAAAGTGTCAATTTTATGGATTAGTTCCTTCGAGGAATAATTATAGGGTTTGGATACCCTTATTTTTTCTTGGGATTGTGATTTGAATAATAGGTTCTCGAACTCCTCGTTTCCCAACACAATTCCTAGGTACCAAATTGTGTTTAGGTATATGTAATAAGTTATTTGGAGTTCATCCACTATTGTTCTTAAGGCCTTAGCTTCATTCTATAGAGATAAATCAATCACCTCCATTAATGGGTATAAGGAGTGGTGGTTGGTTGAGGGGGATTTTTGTTCCTCCTATCTCCTATTCTTATGATGATTTCAAGATCTTTCTATTTAGTCATGACAAATATCTGTGGTCATGGAATCAAAGCTATCAACCTCCCTTAATGATGTTTCTATTCATGTTTCATGTTTAATAGTTTTGATCTCATATTCAGTATCCTTAGATGCACCATTGGAATCTAGTTTGTTTTCTTCATTAACCCCCTCCAACATTTTTCAATGCATTTATGGAATAATCATCTTCATATATAGAATCATCATGTCATTGATATAATGTGTACTCACCTTAACTAGGGTGCCCATTCATGCTATGATCAACATCTTTTTTGTTTAATTGGCTTCATTGTAATAGGATCTCTTAATCACAAATCCATTGTGGTACATTCTTATAAGGCTCTTGCAAGTTCTTATTCTTAACATAATTAGGTTATAAGTTAACAACATAGGAATTCAAAGAAACCATCAATTCTTTTTTATTCTAATGGCAGTTTACATAGGATTGATATAAATAAATTCATCCTCTAGTTAAAACTTTACACTTGGATTGGCCTCCTCATTATTGTTGGGATTTTATAGAACCCATCCTTATTTTCATTTAAATCAAAGTTGACATTTTCACCATCATAGAAGAAAGATTCCTTCAAAATTTTAATCAAATCGTCCTTCACATATTTATATTTTATTTTCATCTTTTATTCATCTTTAAGTTTGATAACCTTCAATTGATTTGAATGTCAATTATGTGGTCAATTCATTGAACCTCTCTATTCATTTCCACTTATTAAGTCTTTGTAAGCTTTGATCATCAATAAATGACAAGGTTTTAATTTTATCTTGATTTAGTTGAGTAGTCATGACAATATCTGATCTTTTGGTATTTATTGGTGTGACAACATCTTTCGATGGACATATTACTTTATCAATTATGATCAATGGTATGTCAATGTTCACTAAATCTAAGGATGTTGCCTTATCACATAATTGTTTATTGAAGTTAACTTCTAGAAGTTATTTCAATAGTAAAACTTGATACTAATAACATTTTGATTTTTAGTTTTTATCTCTTCTATTGTGGTCACATTCTCTTTCATTTCAAATTTTGGAGGCTCTTCCAAATATAGAACATCGATGATAACAACACTAGTTCTTTCCACAATGATTTCATTAGTGTTAGTATTGTTATCCATATTTTGAGATTTTTGTCACACCTTGTTCTCATTCTTCAACTTCTTCATTTATGTCAGTAGAGTTTTATTGTGTCTTTGATTAATAGTTTTTAATTAATATCTTCCATCTATCTTTTGTGAGAAATTTTATATTGTTATTTTGTTTTTGGAGTTTTTAATCTCTTTTTGAAATTTGCAAAATTCCATATGTTGGCACTCCGTTTCCTTTTGGGTTTGCAAAATTTAATTGTCTTTGTTGATTTGGATTTTGTTCAAATATCTAACATTTCTTTCTAAATCATCATAAATTTGTTGTGGTGGCTACCCCTCACAGTGGAACACACCACATTGACAAATTGACACTTGATCCTTCTCTTTCGAGTCGCAAATTTGTTTCACTATTGTTTGAAGTTGTGCTTTTAATTTGTTTGTCTTGTTAAATTGTTCTCGCATTGTAAGATATTCACCTAATTTGCTTTGTTTTCGTAATTTACTTACTTCAAATTCATTCTTTCCAGAGCTTTTAGATTGGATCAAAATAGTTGTTTCACTTCATTGGATAAAATCACATCCCTATCCCCATCGTCTATGTTAGTAACATGGATATTGTGGTACTCTCTCTTAGTTTCTAATATTCTTAATTCACTCTCTATTAAATATATATAACAATGAATAGCCCTGAGATAAATTAGAAGATCTTGTTTTGATTTCTTTTCCAAACATTTACGAGAAGAAGTTGTTATCTTCCCCAACCATGTTGAAATCATACTTTTGGCATGTTTTCCTCATGTGGACTAACTAGGGTTGGGAAGGTACTAACAATATCACTCTCACTTAAGTCCTTGAGGGTGGGATATGATGTTTCCAAATGGTTTTAGCTCATTTGATTAATTCAACCAATTATCACCAATGTTACTAGGAATTTGTTTAATTTTGTGTCAATGGGTGCCTACTTCATATCTCTTTGGATGAGTTGCACTAGTCTATACAATTAACACATTTACCATGTATACCATTAATCATAAATTTGGGGAATCATTCCTTGGGTTTCCCTGGATTATTTTCCTTGGAAAAAATGTGTGTATATATCCATGTCGAAGGGGTGGCTAAATTGGTTTAAGTACCATGATTTACTATCATTAACCTAGGTTCAATTCCTTCAGTAACAGTTAATGGATTTAGTGGTATATGAAGGTGGGGATGAACTTCCATATTTTTGTTGAAGGTGAGGTGTACAAGTCAGTTATAATTGGCTTAAAATAATATTTTGAATCAGGGTTGCGACAAATGATTTTTATGACATCATTAAAATGCATCCCTTTTATTGATGTAGAAGCCAAGGATGGTTATTGTTCCCAAACATGAAAAGTTAGTGATGCATGTGCATGTAGGATTTCTAGCGGTATTTGCACTATGATGTATTTTTTTATCATTACAAAACCATCATATGCATCTTTTCTCCAAATTTAAATCTCTAAACAATGGACGATCAATGTGGAGGAGATAATTGTGAACATCCTAAGAAAGAAAAAACATTTTTTAAGCAAGGAAAATGCATGACAACTAAATGGGTTTCCAAAGAACAATGACCTACAATGTTTTTTTTGTTTATTCCTTTTTTATGTGCGTGGGAAAATTTTGCAAAGAAAGTGTTGGAGAACTAAGGAATCACAAAAGTGAATAACAATGACTAATTTTTGTTGATTGAATTTGTGTTAAAATAAATTTTATTATTTAGATGTCAACACAAGTTCTAGTAAAAACCTAAATTATGTTTCCCTTTCTAATTCATAAAATAAATTATGTATAGGTTTTTTGATTTCATGACTTTTATCTTTGTAAATATGTTATCATGTTGAATGCCTTGTTACAATGATTTCTCATGGTTATTGAGGATGGAAATATCAATATGCTCCAAGGGAAGATTAGGTTTTATGCTCTCATAACTTTTATTTATGAAAATATATCAAGGACAATAATACTATGAACTATAAGGAACATTTTAAAATTGATATTGTAGTTGATTAATTTTAAGTTTTTGCAACTTCACTTAGTAAGAATAAGGTAAAATATCTTATTTTCTACATGTTTTGCATTCATAAGAAAGACATGTTAAATAGTTATCTTAGTTCTCATTGACCGGTTATAGTTATAATGATTCAATTCTTACCTTTATTTATCCATTTCTTTTTATGTATCTATGTTGAAATTTAGTCTTTTGGGGGGTAATGAATCCAATACTCATTCAAAATGAGTAGGTTTTTTAATGATAGGTTTGATACTTTAATGAAGAAGATTTATTTTACGATTAATCTCTTTTAGCCATCATTGATTATGATCTCTCGCATGAATGTGACCCTATGCTTAATGTAGTAATTCCATCTCCCAAACTAATAGTAAGTTGGACAAATAGATCACCCATAACACTTTTGCATCATGCTATAACCATAGCTAGTGAAACTCATGCGCATATACACTAAATAGTCTAGAGTTTGATCTATGATTTAACAATAGTGCTTATAAAAAAATATAAGAGATACTTAGCCTTGATTGATATGCTAATTAAATTATTCAAGAGAATCAAAACAAATAATATAGAATGGTTGTCTTTAATATTTATAACTTATTACTACAATTTGTTATTTAAATTTAATTTGAATCTTTTTTATAATTGATGCCAAAAATTTGTTAAAAAAGGAACCTAATTCTTTAGAACACCACATCTAGATTTAGAATTTAAACACTAAACTGTGGTATAATTTCCAAATATAAGAAAATTGAAAACATACAACATGATATGCTTTAAGAAAATATCCAATAAATAGTAATAATATATTTTTGTGGGGAGAAAAAATGTGAGCATTCTTATTACAAGGAGACCTAATAATGTTACATTTAGTGAATGGCTTTCCCCACACAAAAAAATAGCTAAAAACATACTCATGTTATATTAAAACCAACCCTAGAGTCATGATAGCTTGAAAATAGAAACAATTTTTAATCCCTAAAGCATAATAAAATATACAAAATTTAGGGCAATACATAAATAAATTTAAAGCTTATAAACAATAACATTAAAAAATATGATATCAAGATATTAATAATTTCAAAGGAACTTTTCTCAAAGTTCCATGTTGCACTATAATTGTCGTTCATAGTTTTTGAGGATGGCAACTCACAATGCAAGGAAACTAGTAGCAATATGTTTTGTTTAAAATATATGGTGGCTATATCATAGGTGAAGATACCATTGATGCTTGACTAGCCATAATATGAATATGCATAAATGTATTTTGTGTGAGACTTTAGAATGCAAATCCCTATAGAAGGTATATCTTTGTGTCACTGGTCTGGGCATCAATGGTTGTATTTGATGTAGTAGAGAACAAATGTTGTAGGTGGGGAGTGGTATGGTAATGCTTGAGGCTTTGGTAGTGTTGCAAAAGTCTAATTTACTGAAGGTTCACCACCCAAATTTGTTGGCATTAGCGGCCTAAATATCTAAGCATGCATTATTTTCATTCCTTGTGCCATAACACATAAAAGAAGATTTTCAAGATTCAAGCAAGTATCCATCTCATGGAATTGCCTTTATAGATATCTAAACATTTTAGTGTTGAAATTTTTTAGAGTAAACTAAACTAGAGAGAAGGCTTGAGGGAAGTGTGGAAAGCTTGCAAGAGGAAGTAGTTGAATGAACATTTATTGGCGATAGTCAAGAGAAATTTAGCTAACCCATTCACTAGATTGGTTGCAAATGTAATAAATATGATGGAAAACTCTATCAAGTTGTGAACTATAAGTACATTCTTAATACATAACATGCATAGTGAAAAAAAACACTTATCTCAATTTTGTTGATGGCGTAACTTACAACATTAAGAATACTTTATTTCTCCATATGCTTACAAACTAAATCAATATCGTTATTCCACAACCATTGAGCATGATAAATTTGAACCTATATATCTTCTTAGTCTCACATTCCCACTCCAAAGATATGAGAGAAAGTCAGTATTTTTAATATAGTGAAGAAAATAAAAGTTAAACTCTTAGTGAAAATTTCTGAAAATATATATCTCTAACTTATAATGGTACAAAGAAAATCTATAAAATGGTAGGCGAAATCTTGTAATAATATCAAATGGATAGAAGAGTTTCTTCCATCGAAATTAGTAGAACATTTAGCTTCCACAAGTAAAACAAATTCTACTTTAATGCTACAAAATATTAATTAGGGCTTCTAAACTAGGGATCCATGTGAGGGAAGATAGTAGCTTATAAACCATTTTTGTTGGCTACTATCTATAAATGTGAACTGAAAAGAGCCCTCATACATGCTAGTTGCAAGTGATTTGAGGTAGACCAATTAAAATATATATTTCTCTAATTAGGAGATAGTCCCTTTCAAAAGTGATATCCTCATTTCTCTTAAACGAACTTGGAAAAACATGGATAAGGATGGACTAATTAGCATAGTTGACACACTAAGGAATGAAGTTGCATCAACCTCCTCTTTGACCCATTGAATATAGGAAAGAACCTACATTACACCATGTATACTAATATCAACATTAGTGAGGACCAATATAAGTAATGTGTAGTAATGTCTGGTCACATGCATCCAATTGGTGATATGTAGTCATAAAGAGATATGCTATAGGAGATGACCCTTAAGAGGATCTATGGAGACAAATTGGTTATTGAGTAGTGACGGAGGTGAATGAGCATGACAAAGAGGGGAGAGATAGATTAAATAGAGCCCATGAAGGCAAGTGTCCCTTTTAATAGTTCGAATGTATTTTATTGCATTCATGGTTAAAACATTTTACTAATATAAAACAATTGACGGTGTACACACGTTTTCTAGAGAGGTTAATTGATGGTTTCTATGTTTTATGATTTCAGTTGATATTTTCAGTGCTTTGTTTTGGATAACGAAGATAAATTTCATAGGATCCAATAATGGAAATTTGTGGGTGGTTGTCCCATCACGATGGTAAAATTTAGTTGGGCTTTGATTGTTTCGTCATCTAAGTCCAATAAGCAACTAACTTGTATTTTTTTTAACACGTAATCATATGGATAGAGAATAGTCATGGTCTCGTTTTTAGTTGGATCAACATTGTAGATAATGCAAGCTACTAGCATTTTTGTTAGATTTATTGAAATTATTATGTAATTTATTATAGAGTTTGTAAAATGCAATTTCTATTAACTTTTTCTATTTTTAAAGTTATTGTATAATATTTTTTCCCTTCAAATTTATGATTTCATTTTTTTTTTTAATATTCAATGAATCATATGATTGGTGTCTTTTTTATTAAAACATGTTATTTTGGAAGGTTTTATGTTTTCTTATTGAAGTTCTTATTGAAGTTTTTTTTGGTAGTATTATGTTTCATTTTTTAAATTTTTTTATTATTTTTTAGGTGGTAATATAATTTTTCATTGTTCAGTTTTTGTTTCCTATAAAATTTTAATTTTGGGCAAGCGAAATAATTTGTCGTTAAGAAGGTATTAGTGCTTCCATATTGTATATTAAGTACAATATGTTGATTGTTTTCGTCGGTTTTCTACCATTTTATGTTACTTTGCAACTCTTTCTTTGTGATAACTTAATTCTTTATGTCTATATTTGGTGTCCTTGAATTTGCTAAATCCTATAACCTTTATGTTCATGAATTTCAATTATTACTATGATGTAGTGTCCTTATAAGTTGGTGGCTTTAAACTATGACCCTTCCTTCATGGGTAGCCTTTGTAACTCACCATTATTTTCAATTTCTTTTGGTCATGTAGGCGACATCACCCTATTTTCAATTCATTACTCTAAACTCTTTGATCTTAGCTATAGTTTTTCCAAAAGATGACCTACTTGCCTAGGTTCTTTGTTTCATTTACTAAAGCTCAATCGTTCATTCTTTCCTCTTACTAGATTGAACATTGAGATCCCCATCATGGAACAATTTGGATCCCCTTAATCTCCTTTTTTCTTGCATGATTTGAGCTTCTGCCTATCTATTTTAGAATGTGACCTTGAATGATATTTATCTAGCCTCTTAAATTGAGTGTTTTCCTACCCATTTTTTTGTATGTATTAGGCCCACCAACTGCTAATATCTCTCAACAAGGCTATCTTTGAATCTATTGTGTCTTCATCCATGTTTTCTTCCTTCACTTCATTGATTATAATATTATTTACCATGTTTTCTCACTCATGTTCATCTAGGATAATAGACCTCACCTCCTCACACATAACCATCTTGCTTGCCCAAGCCTCTCCCTATTGAGTATCTGCAATCTGTACTCAATTTTAAAAATTTTGAGTTGTTCTTTAAACTTGGTTTCAAATTCTATGGCCCTAAGCAATAGTGTCTTCATTTCCTCAATCAATATGTTTCCTTATTTAATGTCTCCCTCCTCTAGAGATAACTACATCTCTTCTTGAGAGTGATCTTCCAATTCTTTTATGACTTTTGAAAGTGTTGGTTTTCTAGATTAATTCCTTTGAGGAATAATTCAAAGGTGTGGATGGTCTTTTGTTTTCCTTGGCATTGTGTTTTACTTAATATATTCTCTAACATCTCCTTTCCTAACATGATTCATTGGTCCCAAATGGTGTTTAGTTCCATGTGATTAACAAGTTGTAGTTCATCAATTATTGCTCTAAGGGCTTTAGTTTATTTCCATAAATATAAGTTAGACACCTACAATATTGGGTATAGGGAGTGGTGGTTAGTCATGGGGGATTTTAACTCTTTCTTTTTCTCTTGTCATGAAGATTTCAACATCAGTATTGCTACCTTCCCTTCCCTTAACTATTCCATGATGACAAATATCTGTGGTCGTAGCATCAAGGCTATCAACCTCCCTTTGTGATATTTCTATTTGTGTTTGACATTTAGTATTTTCTATCTCTATTTCAATAGACTTAAATGCAACATTAGAATCTAATTTGTCTTCTTCAATAACTGAATCAACTCTTTGCAATGAGTTTATAACATAATCATCTTTTATAGAGAATCATCATCCTATTAATGAGATAACTTAAACTCATCTTAATTAGAATGTTCATCCGTACCATGATCAACATCTTTTCTATTTACTTATAACATTAATTACACTTCATTGTTATAAGATCTCTAAATCACCACTCCATTAAAATATATTCTTGAATCTCTAAATCGCCACTATATTAAAATACATTCTTGGAAAGTTATTGCAAGTTCTCATGTTTAATATTATAATATTATTTAGTTATAAAATAATAATGTAGGGATCTAGAGAAACCATCAATTATATTTTTCTTACCTAATTTTGACATGATTAATAGAAACAAACTCATCCAAGTTGGATTGGCCTCCTTATTATAGTTGTATTGTTAGTGTAAAAAAAAACCATCTTTATGTTCATTTAAACCAAAGTTGACATTTTCACCATTATAGAAGAAAGATTCCTCGAACTGTTTAATCCAATTGTCCTTCAGACCTTTATTGTTTTCTTCTTCTATTTACCTTAAAGTTTTATGACCTTTCATTGGTTTGGGTCTCAATTATGTTGTCAATTCCTATGAACCTCTCTAGTTATTCCCACTCGTTAAGTCTCCCGAAGCTTTGATTATCAAGATTTGACAAGGTTAGTTTCATATCCCATCCAGAAGACAATTCTATGCAATGATGTTAATTGTGCAAATGTCAATCATAGTTTGCATGTGGTGTCCTCGCATTGGGTATTGTTATAGTTGTGCAAATGTCAATCATAGTTTGCATATGGTGTCCTTGCATTGGGTATTGTTACATTTTTCTTCTCTCTATTTTCCATTGCTCGTAAGTCTCTTTATTTTCAAGGTGTGTATCCATATATGGATAGAAAACATGAATTAAATAATAGTAAATGAAGTTACGTGGTAGTAGTAGAGGTGGCTATTTAATACTTAATAATATATTATTATAATGCAAATACACAATGATAGTTAGAGGCATTAACTAATAAATACTTTTTCTCAACGCTTTTGAGATGGTCTTGGAATTTGTGCAATCTCTCAAATTCAATAACTGTTTGATTTTAACAATGCTTTACATGGAGAGTGGGTCATGGTAGCCCACTCTTCTTCCTTTAGCTTTGGAAATTGAAGTCATTTCCTTTTGGCTAACTGTAGCCATTTTAGTAGTGTGTCTTGAGCTTGATGTGGGACCTTAAACCAAAACGAATTTGTTTTCGAAGAAGTGGAGGAATGGGTGCTATGATAAAGCCCTTAATATATAGACGCTTTTATTCTTATTTTTCCATAAAGGGTTGTTTTTGCCACTGTTTCCATATCTATTTTTCAAGGTTTTAATACTTTACAATGTGAAATAATATAAACATCTTTTTTGGGATTGACTATGTTAATATATGCTTTCACTACATAGTCTAAAGGTTCTTTTTCCTTACCAAGAGACTATTCTTTTCTTGCACTTTGTGCATGTTGTTCTTTTCCTCTAAGTAGCTACATCCTTTGCTACACTTTTCTTTTTCCCTTCTTCCACAATTGATTTTTCTATTGTTTTTGTTATTCAATAACAGTTGACTTCTATACTTCTCCGTTATCTTTTTTTTTTTACATCTATTTTTTTTTACTTCTCTTTTATCTTCTTCTTTTACTTCAGTAGTTAATTCCTCTACCATTAGTTTTACTAACCCATGATGTGCCAAGTTATTTATAGGGCGTCTTTCCATTTCAACTTGTGTAACCATATTTTATAGGAATATGAGTAGAAAATATATAATGCAAATTAATTATTTCTTTTCACGTATCAGATAAACTTAAATTGATAACTAACTATCAAATTGAACCTACTTTCATATGTGATGATATTCTAGATATACAGGGTGACTTCTCCCCATGGTGTGGGGATATATTTTCTTGCAAACCTTTTAATGTGTCCTCCATAAATTCACCAAGTTTGAGAAATTTTATCTAGTATTTCAGGACAATCATTTTGCATTTGAACTAAAATTCACCCTCTATCAATATTTTTGTAACTTAGCAAATTGTAGGTTTAGATAATGGGACAAGGAAGCATTTAAATATAGCATGATTTCATCTAAAGTTTTGAATATATTTCGTAGTAACCTCATCGTCATATCCTTGAAGCTTGTCACATAATAAGGCCAACCAACTTATTAAATAATATGATTGTCACATTTATTGGTAAGACAACTATGCTAGTAAGTTACCCCATTCACCCATGACTTCCATGACACATACATGTTTTATTAATCTATGCATGTCCATCCCTTGCAATGTGGATTCACTATAAGCATACAATTTAGTTGTGTAGATGGCGATCAATAGAGATAATAAATGATGATATACATGTGCCCACACACACAATTAACCTATTTTTACTTTGGTTTATCATGGTGTATGATGGTATAAAGGACAATCATGACCATAAGTAACACTCATCATGTTGTCATGTCCCTTCTCAAACACATTTGTAACACGGTGTTTCCACACATTTTTGCACAGTTTTGGTGAAGGGAAAGAACCCAACATTTTTGACTTAGGGACTTAGGAGGAAATTCGACTTAATTTGGTTGCTAGTGGAAGGTGGGGGCTGCCCACATGGGAATTCGAACTAGGCCATTTGAATGGCTTGGATGGAATTCAAAGGGCTAAATGGAGGGACCCACATGAGGCAATGAAGGCCCATAAAGATAAAAGGAGGAGAGAGCTCTCATTTGGATTCATTCTTACACCTTGCAATCAAAATTACTTGACTGTTCACTCTGTTGTTTAGCTGAGTCAACCGGTTGTTTAGCCATGAATCTCTCAAGCAGGAGATTCAACCTCTACTTCGGGGGACCATCTTTTCCCACCCTAGAGAGGCAGTTCTAGAAGTATTTTAGGAGTTCCGAGAGTGTTTGCCAACACTACCATTTAGCCACAACAGGGAGTGTATTTTTTGCTAGCTGGAGAATACGCAGGAGGAGTTTGGAGCTATCAGTGATCAAGGATTTGCCGAGAGAGTTAGAGGATTGGGAGAGCAGAAAAGGGCTAGCCTTTCTTGTGATTTTTGGAGCTAGCAGAGCCAACATCCCAGCAGTTCGATTTACAGTTACCTGGGCCTGCAGAGAGAGCCATCACTAGGCTCACATGGGAGTTGGACGAAGGAATTGTAGAGTTGGATCTAGTCGGGAGAAGTAGGAGATCACTTGGAGGGCCATTTAAGGTTGATTTCCATTGGGAGCGCAGAGATTGATAGGATCAGTCACAACAAAAGAATTCGACTCTATGATGTGATGGGAAATCCCAGCTAGATCCCAATAACAGTCTAGCCCTCGAGTCCCTATGGTTATCAATGGCCTCTGCTAAAATGTGGCCATGGATGTATCCAACCGCCTAGTCTGCTCCATCGGGTACTAGCTCAGTACCTCTCGCCACCCAATCCCAAAGGAGGGATCGAATGTAGAATCCCCAGTGGAAGAAACAAGCCTTTCAAGATGATGCAGTTTCATACTCAGCTCATGTCGCTCAGTCCTGCTAACCTGACCATCCCATAGGGTATGTCCAAACAATGTTGTCTCCCTCAATCCAATGCATAAGGGTGGGCTAATAACATTATAGATCTTGTCAATGTGCCTCTAAAACGAATTGTGCTGAAATCCCAACATGTAGTCTCTATGTTGCCCCTCATCAATGGTTAGCCCAAAGGATGGTTGCACATCCTCCTCCATCATGCACACAACATGAGCCTCCAACTGCTCCTCCATAGACAATCCAACACGCAATACATGCTCGCCAATCAGTTTTAGGTGACTGTCGTCTATTAAATTTGGTAAAGATATAGATGCCTCTATACCTATCAGCTCCTCATCAACAATGGAGATGTCTCTCGACACCTCATCAACCTGTGGTGCGCTATTATCACCTGAGTACTCAATCACAACCCTAGATACCTCATCAATGGAAACCTCAACAACAAATTGCACCTCCTCAATGGTGGACACCTCTGTGTCTCTTGGCACCTCATCAATGGAAGGCCCTGTGGGTGTGTGCTCTACTCTCTCCCCCAAGGTGTCAGCTAGAGCTATCAAAGGAATCTCCAACAAGGGTGACTCCCACATCACACTGGACACATCGACATGCTCCTCACACTCTAGTGTGCCCAAAACCACCTCCTCCTTACGCTCTTGATATCTAAAGTTAGGTCTCCACCAGCAAAAGCGCCCCCTGGTCTCACCCTCTAACTATCCCTGTCATGTCTACTCCTTTTGAGGAGATCTGATGCCCTGATTTTGTTGACTTTCCCCACACAATGTAGATGGTTTCACTGCCACGACATGCACACCACTAGTGTATCTACTGTAAGGATGAGAATAGATTTGGTCCAAAACCTTCCTTAATTGGGCCAATCTCTCCTCATTCCAACAGATTCAACCCCAGAATTCCTGCATACTAAATCTTCTTTGAGCCATAAGTTGTCTATTGTTTAACCCGTGATTGTGCATACATGCCCAAATCTTCCATGATCTAGATGGCTACCCCACAACTAGCCAAGATCATGGCTCTGATACCAATGTAATGCTCCTAAACAAGAATGTAAGTGATATACAAAGCATGCAAACAATCCAGCAATGAGAAAAACGAAACATACACTAAGCACCCATGGAAACACTAGAAATAGAGAACTGTTCAGGCATTTTATTACTTCTTTAGGAGAAAATACAATAGTAAAATAGAATAGTGCACTTGGGCTTGTCTCAATGGACAAGCATGACAAAACCTAGGTGAGAAAATGTTGAATTGAAGGCTGTTAGAACTGTTGCACCAAAATGAACTGTGCTACCTGAGAAAACTACTATATATGCTGACTTCGAAGGGCTGGAATCACTGCTTCTTGTTCTCAAAAAATGATGAGATTTTAGCTCCTTGCTTCTTGGCCTAAACCTATAAAAATCCATGAAGGAATTGACAAAATGTTGACCTCGGAATTTTGGCCCAAATCCCATTTAGCTCCTCTAGTTGCTGGCTAAGTTGGGACCGCTGTTTGACCCATTAGATCTGCCCATAAAATTCTATAAAATTAGGAGTGTGATCCTTGCTCGAAACCCAGAAAAACCCAGAAAGGGTTTCCCTTGGTTCCAACCTTCAAAAATTGAACCTTCACAGTGTGGACCTCCTCCAATTGGTTGTTGTCCTTTGACACTCTAGGCACGAGAAGATAAGGATAGGGAGCTCACTCGAGATATTGGGATGAAACTCAATGAACTAGGGGAGAGACTTCTCAGTGGTGGAATTGGGTCAGTGCACGAGTTGACAACCACAGGTTGGGGGATGAGGTGATCATATGTAGGGTTGGCATGTCGTTCATCTCTAAGCCTACGCCTAGGGAGTAGGTCATGAGGGGACATGTGTCTATTGGAAATAATACTGAGAGGGGGTTGAATTAGTATTATCTGATCAATATTTTTTCTTTTCTCCAACAGATTTATATATGCTACTTTTGGAAAGTGAACTAGCGTGTACACTTAACTATGATTAGAGAAACCAACATACACCCAGATAACTTGTTATTTAGACAATTTATCATGTGTTGATCCTTAACCAGTGCATCATTAACTTATCAAGCAAAGCAATAAAAACATAATAAACCATCACACATAAGCAACACACATGAACACCAATATTTAAGGTGGAAACCCAATGTGGGTGAAAACCACCTACTGCTATCATCTCTGTCTTCTTTTAATGATAAGAAAATCTGCTTAAAATCTTGTACTGGTGTAGACTCATACCAGTATGTGGGCACCCACCTGCAGAAGGCTACAACCTTCTCTCGTTTTCCAGTGTCTACTGGAAGGGAGCTGCAACCCCATAGTTCTTGTACTAGCCAATGTGATTACTAGTACGTAGGCGCCGGCCTACAGAAGACTACGACCTTATCTCTTCCTCCAGGGACCCATGACTCCATGCACAATCAATATGCCAAGACAACTCATGAAATTGGTTTTCTCCCCCTTTGGACTTGATGGCAACCATGAAGGTGTTAATTACTGCAAGCTGTAGAAACTGTTAGGGATAACATGAAACACCAAAATACTCTCCCCCTTTGACATCAAGGGCAAGGGTGGACCAAGCAACTTTCCTCCTTTGATATACACTATGATGTCCATGCTCCCCCTGATTACATGCCGAGTCTACAAAGATATGATTCAAAATAATAACATGACTTTATAACTCAACTAAGTGAGTATGACCTCCTTATGACCAATGATTCATACATACATCAATCACCCAACCAAATGGGGATATACCAAATGTTTATACATGATAGAAATACAACAAATATTACATCATCCATCCCATGCAAAGTGGCGGTATAAATTACATCATTTGTCCAATAGGACTCATTCAAATATGTAAGAAGTCATATCACACCCTAGAAATTTACATGATTTCAACAAAAAATGATATAAAAATTTGAAGCCATAGCTAGCTTCAACAACCATAACACCAACAATTTAGAATGCGTGTGAGGGCTAATGCTCCCCCTGAACCTGTGCTACCTAGGCATTTTTCAACAAGTCATTCATCAAAGCATCTTTTTCAGTCAGATAAAAATCATTGAGAAAAGCATATCGTCAGGCTGTAATCATCAACATCAGACAGAGCACCCATATCAAAGTTTGACCCACTGTTTTTCTGTCAAAAAAACATATACGCTTCTTCAGCCACAGAAACCTGCATGTATACACGATTAATCTTCATGAAACCAGTGTATAATAACCTTCCTTTGAAAAATTGGATTTAACAGTAGGATGATGCAACAACTACTCCCAGCTTTTGTCTGAGATATTCAAATGTTTCTCTGGGCAATGGTTTAGTGAATATATCAACAACCTGTTCTTTGGAGGGAACATACTCCAATTTGACCTTTCGTTCAAGCACTTGTTCTCGTAGAAAATGGTACTTCATGGGTATGTGCTTGGTCTTGGAGTGCATGACTAGATTTTTTGAAATATTGATGGCACTTGTATTATCACATAGAATGGATATGGGTGGAGTACATGTGATATGAATGTTTTTCAATGTTTGCATCCTCCAAAGTAGTTGTGTGCAGCAAGATGTGGCAGCCACATATTCTGCTTCAGCTATAGATAAGGCAATCGAACTTTGTTTCTTGCTAAACCATGTCACTAACTGACAACCCATATAGAATGCACCTCTACTAGTGCTATTTTGATCATCAACACTTCCTAGCCAATTTGCATCTGTATATGCATGAAGAGGAAGGTCTGTATCTTTAGGATACCATAGTCCAAAGTCCTGAGTTCCTTGAAGATATTTGAAGATTCTATTGACTACCTGGAGATGTGATTCCTTTGGATTTGCTTGGAACCTTCCAACAAATCCCACTGCATGCATGATGTCAGGTCTGGTACCTGTTAGATAATGTAGATTTGCAATCATAGATTTGTAATTTGGTTGGTTTATTGCTAGTGATTCAACATCAGAGCTAAGACTGCATCCTATTACCATTGGAGTACATACTGGTTTAGAATCTTCCATTCCTTACTTCTTCAAGATATGTTTGAGATATTTGGTCTGTGAAAGAAGGATACCATATTTTGTTTGCTGAACTTGTAGACCAAGAAAATAAGTAAGTTCACCAAGTAAGGACATTTCAAATTCTTTCTACATTACTTAAGAAAAAATCTAACTCATGGACTCCTCATCGCTAAAAAAAATGATATCATCAACATAAACAACAATAATTAGCAGTTTATCAATTTCAATCTTTGTGTATAAATTGCTATCTACAGAACCTTTTGTGAAACCTTGTTGTTGTAGATATTTGTAAAGGTGGTAACACCAAGCCCTTGGAACCGTTTCAGACTGTAGAGAGCCTTTTTGAGCTTGCATATGAGTTTTGCATCATTTCCAAGAATGAATCCTTATGGTTGTTCAATATAAACTTCTTCTTCTAAATCTCCATTAAGGAAGACTGATTTTACATCCATTTGATATGCTTTGAATTTTCGAAAACTAGAAAGAGAAAGATACATTATTATGGCTTCAAGTCTGGCAACACGTGCAAAATTTTCTTCAAAATATATACCTTCTTGTTGAGCATACCCTTTACAAACAAGTCTAGCCTTGTTTCTAATAAGTTCTCCATTTTCATTCAGCTTGTTCTTAAATATCCATTTTGTTCCTATAATATTTTTATCATGAGGTCTAGGAACTAATTCCCAAGTATCATTCTTTTCAATTTGGTCAAGTTTTTCATCCATGGCCTTGAACCAACATTCATCTTTGCAGGCTTCATTTACATTTTGAGGTTCAGTGGAGGATAGTAATGCTAGATAGCTTGAGGTCCCTGTAAGAGTTCTTCTTGTCTGTATACCAGCTCCCTTTGCTCCTAGAACTTGAGATTCTGGATGATTCTTTTGAACATACCTGGATGGAAACTTTTCCCTATCTGTTGTATCTTCTTCTTCTGGTGCTTCATTAGTTTCTTCTTTTATATCATTTTGATTTGACACAGGAAAGAATTCCCCAACTTCCTCACTGTCATATTTCTTTGTCGATTTCATCTGTTGCGGATTTCTCCATGCTTCATCAACTACAACATCAATGCTTTCAACAATTTTTTGAAGTATTTTATTATAACATTTGTATCCTTTACTTCTGAAAAAATAACCAAGAAGAATACCTTCGTTTACTTTAGGTTCAAACTTACCAAGTTTTTCATCATTCCTTTTGATAAAATATTTTCTTCCAAAAACTCTAAAGTGTTTTATAGTAGGAGGCTTACCATACCAAAGTTCATGTGGAGTTTGACTGTTATTTACCCGAACATTCACTTTGTTGAGAATAGTCACAACAGCAAATGAAACTTCACCCCAGAAGGTTGCAGGAGTTCCAAATTCATCTAGCATAGCTTGAGCCATTTGTTGAAATGTTCTACTGTTGGCTTGAGGGGGCCTGACCCAGGTTCAATGTTAGTTATCCAAACAAATCCCTAGACTACTGGCTCTTTCGACATCAGCTTGCAGAGTGTGGACTGAAGTCTCACCCGAAGTAGTATGGGGGGATGCTGGAACCAAGTTTCCTCACCCTTGAGATGGTTGTGATGTCGGTTTATTCCAACTATACATGCCTTCATGTAGGGTGCTTCGCGCTCTGGTCTATCCTCTAGTACCTTCGTGATCTGAAACAATATCCCTTAAAGTACCTGCAAGCTGATGATCTTTCTGTGTGATGGTCTTGAACCATTATTCTTCTGCATCTTGCTACAGCATGTCCACAATTATGACATATAAAACATTAAAAATTATTCATTTGAGGAAATAACCAACTATCACTTCCATAGCTAGGAGTAAAAGATTTTCTTTGAAGAATTTCTTTCCTTGGTTGTTGATGGGATTGACCTCTCATCTCCTTGTTGAGCATTTCAGGTTTTACACTAGAGTTCCTTTTCTTAGTTTGTGAGTTGGATTCACCTTCAATAGGTTCATGGAAACCAAGACCAGATTTGATGGCAGGAGACCTTTGACTACTAATAATATCATCCAAAATCTTAGTACTATCTTTAAATCGTAAAAGCTTGTCCTTTTCTTCTAATTTACCTTTTAGAATATTTTTGTCAGCCTGATGTTGCTCTTCCTTTTCAAGATATTGCTTCTTCATGATTTCTTTAGTTCTTCTTCTTTCTTCCATCTGTTGCCTTAATTCAAGAACTTCGTTTTCTTATTTTTCAAGACCTTGGAGTAGTTCTTCATTCTGCTTATTTGATTTTTCAAGATCTTCTTTTAGTGAGAGGATCTTAGCTTCAAGACTTTCATAGTAACAAGATCTATTTTTGAGTTTCTTGATTATTGTGCTCCTTTCATTTATTTCATTTCTTAATGATGTCACTTCATCCTGCAGCTTTTGACATTGACCTTCCTTTTCCTTGAATTGCTTCCTTACTTTGTTTCCTTCCTTTAGTTGAGTTTTTAGTTTGGTAGCTTCTTCTTTGAAGGCACATTCCCTTTTGTCCAATAGATCTTTTTTATCTCTAATTTTGTCCATAAGCCTTTTAAATTCTGCCTCTATTCGATATCTTTCTTCCTCACCCATAAGAGAAAATTTAGTTGTTTTTCTATCACTTTCATCATCTTCAAATGGATGGAGAAATGTATCACCAAAGGATAACAAATTCATACCTGATAGTTCTTTTGCTTGTTCATCTTCATTCTGAGGTGATTCTGAATCTGAAGAGTTGCTTCCACATAATCCCCAATCGATTCTCCCACTGTCATAGTTCCTTTGAGATGTCTTCTTCTTCTTAGGTGCTTTCTTCTTTAGCTTCTTTCCCATTGTTCTACGGATCTCCTTCAAGTGATCAAGCTTCTACCAAAGGACCTGCTTTGATACCAATTGTTGGAAATAATACTGAGAGGGGGGGGGGGGGGGTGAATCAGTATTAGTCAAGTCAATAAAATTTTTCTTTTTATACTCAAATTTTTATATGCTACTTCCATGAGTGTAACCAATGTGTACACGCAACTGTGCTTAAGGAAACAAGCATATATCCAGCAGACTAATGATTCAATTAATTCATCATATATTGATCTTTAATCTGTGCATCAACACTTCATTAAACATTAAACATTAACCATATGCAGTTAATAACAGAGTGAACCATCACACACACGAACACCAAGATTTAAGGTGGAAACCCAATGTGGGTTAAAACCATCTGCTGTTGTTGTCTCTGTCTTCTTTTAATAATAAGAAAATCTATTTACAACAATGTACTAGTGCAGACTCACACCAATACGTAGGCTTCTACCTATAGAAGGCTACAACCTTCTCTCATTCTTCAGCTTCTACTGGAAGGGAGCTACAACCCCCTAGCTATTGTACTAGCTGATATGTTTACTAGTATGTAGGCGCCAACCTATAGAAGGCTACAACCTTCTCTCTTCCTCCAGGGACCTCGTTGCATAAATTTTCAGACTGGATACACAATATCATAATTTGAAGGCCACGTTTCATCCAATTTTTATACTGGACCCATCAACAACATTGAAGCTCAAAATCAATCACCATTGCAATACATTCATCAACTATATCTGCATCAACCAATCACTGAAACTCAATCTGAATCAGCCAAACTCAATCAATCACTGAAAACCTCTGAACCTATGACACAACTGAATCAATCATTCATTCAAACTTTAACCAATCAATTGCAATAGATAGATCACTGTAACCAGTACCCAGATATGAGTTACATCAACATTTAGAATCAGTTGTAATCTTAAAACCATGCTTTAGAGTGTATACACTATTTGGAAAAATCCAACCTGCGTGTATACGCAGCTTCCCTGAAGCAAACCTGCGTGTAGATCTGCAAACACTTTGCTGCACTTCCAAACTTCAGACATAATCACACATAGAGGATAAAACATGTTTTAGTAATAAGATTTAGCCCATCTATTATTAGATCACATAATGATAATTCATTATGATCCTGATCCATCATTAGATTCCATCCATCAACACTGAAGCTAATCACAATCAATCAATTTGAATGTGTAGAATACTGTCACCAGAAAAAATCACCAGAACACAATACATAACCCAGAATACTGCATCATCAAACAGAACCCTTATAGATCATACTTCAGAAGATATGCACTACATCCATAAGCCGAACCAACGTGTAGATGCTCTTTTATCAAGGGAAACCAACATATAGATTTGCAAATTCCATTTTGTGATGTATACGCTACTTCTGTATGCTGAATCAGTGTGTATACGCTATTTTACCAAGGCCAACCTACGTACAGCTCTGGAAATGCTAACTTAAAGCATCACAACTAATTTCAGACTTCATTCATACCCAGATCATCACATTTACGTAATAAAAACATGTGTCAGTATTTAGAACTAGAATGTTCAAGATCAAACCACATAATGATAATACATATAAGTCTTCATGTTCCCGATCCATCAACTTTCATTAGCCATATAGGTGCATCCTTAGTTCATATCAAAAACCCATAACCTACATACTTGATCTCACACTTCATCAGATATTCAATACTTTCTTCACTTGGCCTAATGATCTTCTCCTCCTTATATAGTTTTAGGTCTTTCTCAGTACCATCGACCAAAACCATTTAGGACCAATGCCTTGGACCAAATACCTTGGACCAATACCATGGACCAAATACCTTGGGTTAGATACCTTGGACCAAAGAAATACCTTGGACACAAAAACTTGTTTTCCCAAGATATACGTGCTTTTCCTTCTGTGAAAGTGCACGTGTATGTATACGCTCCTTTTGTTCAATGAACCTATGTGTATACGTGGGTTGGTCAAGGTGACCTTGTGTATACCTTTCTTTCTTCATTCTATGTGGCCTGTAGTACATAGATCTTTCATCTGAGTGAGTTGCCATTAAGGACAACACCTGTATCATAATGCCAACACTATGTTTGTCTCTGGATGGGGCGAAGGTGACTTCTATCCTTCACGCTCTTCTTCACCTGTCTTCTACTATTGTTCCGCCAATGTCACAGTGTCACGCACCACCTGGGCCTTAGCCTCTACTTCTTCTTCCTGCACTTTTCTGCTAGTTGCACCATCCAAAGTTTTTCTCTTCCTTCTTGCATTGCATGGAGGACTTCTTTGTTCCCACCATGGAGCCAGCTGGAGTGCACCACTCCGGTGGCCAAGACTCAAGGACTATGAATATCACATCGTCAGTCGCCAAATACGGTAAATCATGCCACATCTTCATAGGGTCCTTCCGTGCCCTGATGAAGACATGGTGGAAATCTACTTTGAACTCTGCAAAGCTCTACAAACTGTTGTAGACTGTGGGTGATAACCGCGACTTGCGATTGATCCCCATCCTGATGTTCATCTCCATGAGCACCCAAAATATCTTGCTCTCTCTAATCCGCTGCATGTCCCTTGTCACCCACAGCGAAGCATACTTCGCTGTCTCTGGAAGGTCTTATGCAACTGAAGGGAACTGGCTATCTTCGAGCAACTCCCATGCCACCAATACTATCAACAATAGGAGCCATGTGTAATGAAATGTTTTTCCCTACTCCTATGCCTCGCGGCAGTTCGTAAGGAACTTTCCCCATAGTTAGTTCACCCAGTTGAACTAGAACCCTTCTACGCATTGTGTCACTAGTGCAACCACTAGCGCGAGCAACGCATCTGCGTGACACTTCCACATCATCTTCTCTGCCAATATTTATGTCGCGACCTTGACTACAGGGTTGTTGATGTTGAAGATGGCATACCCTTGCTTCTTCTTCTCTAGCTTAAACTTTTTCTTCATTGCCTTTGCGAGGGCCAACTTTGCACCTTTTCCCTATGAAATGTTTGTTGGATCCTCCCTCAACAAGGGAGTCATGTAGTCTGGTGAATCAGATGGCCCGTGATGGGGATGGGCTCCTCCAACCACAAGCACCCATCATGCACCAAGCATAGAAGCTGTTTGATGACAAAAACGGTCACTGGGGCACGGTGGTAATGCAACACCAAGAGCAGGTTTAGCAACCATGCTTTCTCGACACGTCTTTGCTATTTGCACGATTCTAATTCAATCATTCCAGCCAGTGCATCTATCTTCTGGCACATTAGCTCCGCAGTTGCTAAATGTGGGAACCTCTCGTGGTCTGCGAGGTCCCAATCTTCAAATTTCAACACAGGAACCCACCCCAAGTGCGGCCCCTCAAAAATAATATCGTTAGGGAGAAACGGGGTTTGTAGAGAGCACTTGCTCTCATCTATATCCTTTGGAACCTTGGTTTTACCCTTTTGTTGATGAACATATTCTGGAAGCCTGGTGACAGGGTCCGCACCTTGGGTTTCGAATTCCATCTCTACATCCTCCACCTCCATTAGAATTTCTTCAAACTCCTCCTCCTCATCGGCCTCCAAATTAATGGCCTTCCCCTTTTCCTGCAATGTGAGCTTGGTCCTTAGTGGATTTCGGGGCGAGACACACACCGGTATCATGGCCTGCTTATCGTTCTTAGGTATCAGTGTTTGCGGTGATTTAGAGACCTCAACAATTATTCTGGCGCTCTCTAGGGCTTCCACTTCCGCAATTTCCTGCGCGGATTCCTCAGTTGTCAATACTCCTGTGTCCATGGCTTCTTCAGGTGCTGACATAGCGTTACTCCATAGTTCTTTTAGTGTCTCTGATAGTTGCTCAAACAATGAATTCTCTTTCAGAGTCTTGAATAAGTCTCGGTTCATGAATACTTGAGCACGCAACAACTCAGTTCTCAAATTTCCAAGTGTTGGTTGAGGGACAACCACTTGTAATTTATAATGCCTTTTGAATTTGAATTTGATTGTTCCCCCACATTTGGTCCATTAATGCTAGATTAGCGGCAGATTTTCAAGAATCTAGCCCATAAAGTTTTCCTTAAATTCTTGTCGCCTGCTCCATTTGGCCTCAAACCAAGCATCAAATTGTGAATAGTGACTTTAACGGTCACTTTCCGGCCGACCCGCATGCCAGTGCAACTGTCATCGCGCTGTCTCAGACCCTGTGACACTTCGCTACTTCGCGTAGTCCTGACGTCGTATAGTTCACAGGCAGAGTAGTTTATAGTCCCACGCCTCCTTTCAGCTACGTTGAGCGCTAAGACA
Organism: Pinus tabuliformis; assembly: GCA_031772625.1. Lineage (NCBI taxonomy): Eukaryota > Viridiplantae > Streptophyta > Pinopsida > Pinales > Pinaceae > Pinus > Pinus tabuliformis. Next base: position 1,266,618,146 of record CM062820.1, on the reverse strand, counting down.
GTGCCACTTTCATATACTCACATCACTGGATCACTAGTGTATGGCTTCAAGTGACTACCATTCACCTTTCCTAGGAAGGGATCTCCATTCAACTTAACCAAATGGACCGTGCCTCCGTTGGTAATCTCCTTAATAATATATGGCCCTAACCAGTGCATCCTGAACTTTTCAGGGAATTTATCAAACTTAATATCATACAAAAACACCAAATCATATACCTTAAAGGTGCACAACTTAATATGTCGATCGTGTCATGGCTTTTCATGTTGCTTTTGGACTTGCTCGTGAAATCCAACCAAAAATCTTTCTTCTTCCAACTCATCCAACTGAACAAACCTCTCTTCTAGGGCCCAACAATCTGTCATACCTGTGAGCGCTTCTATGCGTAGACTAGGCACGATTTATTCCATAGTATTATGGCTTCCTCTCCATAGACAAGCCTAAAAGGTGTCTATCCCATCAATTTCTTGCAGGTTGTTTGATAAGCCCATAACATTGCAGGTATGCATAGGTCCCAATCACTTCGCTGAGCATTGCATACCTTGGTTAGCGCATTTTCAAGCACTTTGTTGAATGCCTCCACTGTCTCATTAGCATGTGGGTTATAAGGTGTGCTATTTTGATGATACACCTAAAATTCCTCTGTTATTGTACCGATCGTCTCGTTCACGAAGTGTGTACCGCGATTGCTCATCAAGATCTTCGGACATCCAAATTGCATCAGTACATGTTCAAATAGAAACTTCGCAGCAGTCGCATATGTGCAATCCTTCACTGGTTGCGGTTCTACCCAATGAGTCAAATACTCCGTCACAGTGATAATATACCTCGCACTTGTCTTTCCTTGAGGTTTGATGGGTTCTACAAAATCTATTGCCCACTTTTCGAAATGTTGCAACGTCATTTGTGGATTCAAAGGTGTTTCATCCCTTCGTGATGGCCTACATATTCTTTGACATACATCACATGCCCTACAATATGCTTTTGAATCCTGATGAAGGGCTGGCCACCACAAACCTACAGGTAGAATCTTTTGCGTAGTTGCTCTTCTTGCATAATGTCCTCCTGCAGTGCCCCCATAAGCGTTCGGGAGGATGCTACTTCATTCAAATTTAGGTACATACTTTCGCAGTATTTCATCATTCCCCATCTTCTATAGATGCTCAGTAATGACAGAGAAATTTGTCGTGCACACCACTAATTTCTTCTTTTGCTAGTCGGATTATCCCTCTAGTGCAATTCCAGTTGTCAGAAAGTGTATTATATCTTCAAAATGTCCATCCGCGATGCGCACAGCAAAGAGTTGTGCGTCAGATAATCCTTTAAACTAGTAGGTTCCTCCCCTGTCTTGATGCACAACAGGTGGTCTGGTCCCACATTCAATTGTTCAGGCTTCACAACAAATTCAAAATCGTATTCCTCGAACAATAAAAGCCATCTACAGATGTGCCCCCCCAACACAGGCTTATTGACCAGGTATTTTAGTGTAGAGTACATGTGCATATGCTCAGGTTGGGGCTTTTCTCTATAGGCCTGCGTCCACATGGCCAGATGTACGCATGGGTCATCCTGTCCATCATACTTGTCTATCAGTCACATCTTAGGCTTCCCAAATCGTACTCTCATCATTCTCCTATATTCATGCCAATCGTCAAAGCTTTCTTTGTGTGTACCCCACCATCTCATGGGCATAGCGCGCAGTACCCAGTCAAAGGCCTGGAAGTGTTGCTTTCTTGGAACCTCCCTTTCAAATGCATCCAAGAAGGTATCTACCTCATTTATACCATCATAAGTAGGCATATCTCTTACTTATGTCAACACGCAGTGCAGCCACTGGGTCATCATGTTGCAATTCAGTGTAGTTACCTTGTGTAACAGATTCTGCCATAATTCTACTTCTTCATCGGAATTCGAAGTGCAGGAACTCTCATGCTCCCATGTAATCCCTCCATCTGCAGTGGGATCCACCCAGTCTTGGTCTCGCGTGGTTATCTTGTAGATGCAGTCAAAATCATCATCATTCTCATAATCACCGACCGGCTCTGTCTAACGTGATCCTTCAGTAGGGTTGAGGGGTATTATTACGCGTAGTGATTTCTTCTCAAAGATCATCTTCCACTTCTTCAGATTGAGTACCCCATTCATATCAGTGGCCCAGTCAATTCCCAGGAGTGTGGGGTAGGGATTGCTGTCATCGACAATCTCTATTACTCCAAAGTCTGCTAGCATGCTCGCTCCCTCAATATCCATGATTACTCCTTGCAATCGCCTCATGGGTATGATTTTCTGTTGGTTCACCATTCTCAGCTAAATCAGAGACCATTGCAACATTATTCTCCCCATTCGCTCCCATGTATATTTCGGTAAAACATTTGCATTTGATCCCAAATCCATAATGACTTGGTCCATCTCGTATTCTCTAATCTGCACAGTTAGTCTCATTTCACACCCCATCCTTGTCTTATGATTTCCGATCTTACGGACTACGCGCGGTTCACTTGGTACAATCCCAGCGCATCTGTTGATGAGTTCCTGTAACCTTTTTATAGCCTTACTATCATGTAGTTGCTTCATATAGGTTTCCGGGAATGTTGTGAGCAAAGAGGGGTCCATCTCTAGCTCAGGCTTATCTTTTCTTCCTGAAGTGGAGGCCTCAGCGAAGCTCTTCTTAGCTTCTATGAAGGTTTCCCAAGAGTGCTCCAAATCAAACTCAACCTCTTTCACCTGGGCTTTGCGAACCCAAGTATTGTCTTTCGGTTGTTTTCCCTTGTCATCTCCTATTGTGATTCCACTTCGGAGCACAATGTTTACGTTCGGATCTTCCTCACGTGGCTCAAACCTAATCATCTACAGGTTCTGAGTCAAGGGAGGTGGTAGCACTCCTTTGTCACATATCCTAGCTATTAGTGTAGGACAATCTTCTCTCTCATTATCAAACAGTGTGCAATACTTGCACGACGGGCGTGTTGGATTAGTGCAATCACAGGCATAGTTTCTTGGCCCTCCGAAATTGTAGCAAATCAATTGTCCCCGACCTCTACCAGGTCCTCCACCTTGGCCTTGTCCACGCCCCTAAAATCCTGTCGACACCATCCCTACATTCTAATCAAGGGGTCACATTTCGGCCTGAACCCTGTAGGCCGAAGTTCTATCCATCATCAATTCATAGCTCCTATAAGTACACTCATCATGTCCCACCGACCTACAAAAGTTGCAGAACAACTATTGTGGAGTTTGCGTATACTTCTGTAACAAGTGGCAGTTATCTGTGGCATGCTTTCTGGCTATTTGACAAATAGCGCACCACAAAGCAAGTTCCATGCTAGGTCCTGCTTGAGCTTCTGGCATTAAAGGCATCGGTCCTCCTCCTGCAAGGTAATTTGTAAAGATCAGGTAGTGGTCTTTATCATGACCCTGACTCTTGCATTTTAGGCAACATACTTCCTCATGCACTTCTAGTCTAACCGTCCTATCCCGATTCAAGATTTGCATCTCAAGGCACAGATTCTTCCACTGTGCGTGGATCTGCTAAACTCCTAGATTAGGATCTTACATCAAGGTCTCATGCAATCGCATGGAAATCTCCAAGGATTCTGGCTAAGTTGTTATTTTCTAGTGTGATAGTGCACTCCTTAAATGTGGTAGTAGAAAAGTTACAAACCACTCGAGATGTTGTCCATTTGTCAGATTCATGCTTGCTTCGCGAATCGTACATTTCAACCTCTGATCTAGTTCCCAAGGCATCTCTCCTGGTAGCATCGTGATTTATTTGAATCCAATAATTGACTGTGCTTTAGATTTAGACCTTCTAAATTCCTTATCTAGTGCTACTTCGATGTCCACTACTCTCACATTCAGGTTAACGTTGGAGTACTTAATATACCAAGTTAGCGTGTGATGTTGTAGGGCGCTAACTAGCATTTCTTTCTTTATATTTTCATCTATAACACCTTGAGCTTCCCATACAACCTTCACTACGAACCAGAATTGGTCTGGATCCTCATTTCCCAAGCCTTTGAACAAAGGAAATTTCGCTGTGTTCACCATACTGAATTGCGGTGGTGGTGGGGGTGGTACGGGTGAAGATGGAGGTGATGGCAGTGAAGCTGGTGGTGGTGTGGGCGGAGGTGGGATTCAGGGAATTCTTTGTCTTATCAGATGAATAGCACTTAACCAAGAGACCTTCATGAGCTCTTCCTTGTCCCCTCGCGGAGGTGAAATCAAGGGGCTATTTTCTAGACCCTTATTTCCTTCATTCCTATAAACATTCCTACTTTGCATAGCCCCAAACATCAAGGTAACTGATAACCTGTTTTTCGCGCAACAACATTTTAATCCAAGTTTTCAAATACTTTACATACTTACCTCGCGGTCCTTTGAGAAAGCGTAGCTCTGCCTCACTGTAGCTGACTGAGGTGTCAACCACGAACTCAGTAACAAATCCTCCTATAATATGATTGAGCTAATGATCGACGACACACGCGATCTTATCCTTTGATGCTTCCAACCTTCACACTAGCTATGGGGTCCACACAAGAGGACTGTCAAGTTTCCACCTTCCTTAGCTATCTGTTAGCTTTGCAATCCACTCGTATAGCTTAGTAGGGAAGGACATGAAAAATATTTTGTGGATCTCCATATATAGGTAGCTATATAACCACTATTCTTTTGATAGTCATAGTTTCAGTTTTCTTGCACTGCGAACTCGTGAATTCTTCTATCCAATGAGCCTTCAATTTATTTCTTAGTTGGATTCCAATGATACAACATCACACATCTCTCATGTAGATTCTAGTCCCGACAACGGAACCATTTTTTTGCTTGAGGGGGCCTGACCCAAGTTCAACATTAGTTAGCCAAACAAATCCCTACACTACTGGCCCTTTCGGCATCAACCTGCAGAGCGCAAAATGAAGTCTCACTCGAAGCAGTATGGGGGGAAGTTGGAGCCAAGTTTCCACACCCTTGAGGTGGTTGTGATGTTGGTTTATTCAAACTATACCTGCCTTCGCGATCTGTTAAAATTGGCTTTCGTGCAGCCCTAACCAGGGGTTGAAGTCCTTTCGCAGTGATATGGCACTGCGCAATTTTCCAAACTAGACTAAGTATCTTAATTATCTTATTGACAGATCTTGATTATCTTCGTGTAAAAAAATATTCCTACTTGCATTCACTTAACCAATATAGTTATCCACATTCGCACATCATATAAGAATTTAGAAGTGAAATTCATTCCTAATATAAGAGATGCATAAACAGGAAATAAAGATGCAAAAATGATAGAAAATTCTCTTTCTTAATACTTCGAGATGATTACAGACTTGACTCACCCTGCGCACTTAGCTGTAGGGGTCCGCACACTCAGCTGCAAACTGCTAGGCCTCTGTGCACTTAGTTGCATAGCCTCTACCTATGCTACGACCCAAAAATTAGACTTACACTTCAGAGCTATCTCGCATACATCATATCTTCATTATTTGATCTATATTATGTCTATTGATTCTATCTACTTTGAGCTTCGCTCTATTTATACAATCCCATGGTCCGTGGACCATGGTTAGATCTTCTACAACCAACATGACATTGTCAAAATAAGGGCAGACAACCCTATGACTCTTTAACAACTACACACTCCACACCCACAAAATGCGTAGTCTTTACATTGGAATTACAAAATTAGACCAAAATCTGGGCTCTAAACCCTAAAGCTGCCCTTGGGGGATCTTGCGCCCAACATCAATTCATCCTTTCTACCACACCATTTTGCTGAGGACTTCTTATAGTGGAGAATTGCCTTTTTATTCCATGTTGTTCACAAAAGTCAAAGAATTCATCTGATATGAATTCTCCCCCTCGATCAGATCTAAGAAATTTGATTTTTCGATTTGATTCATTTTCAGCTAAAGCTTTGAAGGCTTTAAACTTTTCAAATGCTTCAGCTTTATGTTTTAGAAGACCTATCCAACACATCCTTGAAAAATCATCAATAAAAAAAATAAAGTATTCTTCTCCACGAGGTGACTTTTTCCTTGTTGGTCCATATAAATCAGTATGGATGATTTCAAGAGGCTTACTTGCTAACCCTTCCTTTTCAATGAAGTGAACTCTGGTTTGCTTACCGATTTGACATGGTTTTCATATGGTATTTTTTGGTATGCTGATATGTGGAAGATCACGAACTGCCTTGAGCCTGCATGCTTATCTTATTTGAGAAAAGCTTAGATGTCCCAATCTTCTATGCCACAACCAATTTTCATTTGTTTTGCTTATATAGCATTGTTGTTGTCCTCCTTTGAGTATGTATAAGTTGTTTGGAGTTCTTGTACCTTTGATCACAGTCAATCTTGATCAAGTTCACGAACGACACATCTGTTTGATCGAAACACCACTTCATTTCCTTGCTCACACATTTAACTGACACTCAACAGGTTATGCTTTAGACCATCTACATACATGACATTTCTAGCTTTAACCTTTTCTTTCAAGAAAATAGAACCTTTACCTTTAATGACAACAGGAGTATCATTTCCAAATGAGACATTCTTTTCCTTTTCTAAAGCATTATATGAATGAAGTTTCTCTTTATCACTTGTCATGTGTTTGGAGCATCCACTGTCGATGTACCACTGATTTTCTTGTCCTTCTGCATACAAAGCTATACCAAATCTTTCTGATTGAGATTACTTCCTTCTCCATATCTTGGGATTTAATGGTGTTTGCTCCTTTTAAAATGTTGGCCAAAATTTTCTCCCACATTCAGATTCTTCATGACCAAAGTTGTTACAAATCGAGCACTCTATTTCATCTTCAAGAGAAGAAAAGTTATTATAGGATTTTTTTTCTTGATTCCTGTTGCACTTCTTTGATTTTGTGCTTCTCTAGTCGTGATGGTTTTGTAAGCAACACATTGAGTAGCCTTGTGTCCAAATTTATGACATGAAAAACATTGCCCATTAAAGAAGTTTATGCAATCATCTAATATTTTGACATTGTTTACCTGTTGGTGCAGCTTCTACTGATATTCATCCTTGGAGTAAACTGAGTATGATTTACCTGATGAGTAGTTTTAGGCCTTTGCTAATGATTGACATACTATTCACCCATCTTTGTTGCATCAAGATAGCTTCTGGTGGAGGTTGACGACTTCTATGATTGAGATGATTCTTCAGTATATCCAAGACTTGTCTTTATCAGAGGAGAACGCTGAACTTTGATAATTTCATTTAAGTTTCTGATCCTTTAGCAAATCTAATATTGAGAGATTTTTTCTTCTCAAGATCCTTTCTTAGACCCACAATTTCACATTCTAGATTTCATTATGTTTTTCTCTTTCAACAAGTAGGTGTGTCAAAGTATCTATGATCATATTCTTTTCTTCTAAATAGATTTTGAGTTTAGCGATTTCTTCCAGAAAATATTCCTCTTCTAATGCATCCAAAAAATCATCATTGTCATAGGCCATGAGAAGTCTACAATCTTGCTCAGTTTCATCTTCATCACTATTAGATAAACCATCACTATATTCATGCGTATAATAACTCCTTCTATTCACAACCTGTTTTCTATTTCCTTTTGCATATTCCTTCCCTTTTTCATATTTGTCTTTATGAGGACATTTGGTAGCATAGTGACCAACTCTACCACAAGAAAAGCATTTGAAAGGTAGATTACCTTTGAATCTTTCGGAACCTCATTGAAGCTTCTTGACAAAATTTACCTCATCTTCTTCTTATGAAATGTGTCCTGATTGATGGTGCTCTTCCTTTTATTTTCCCTTTGATGATGTTTTAAATGCAGCTTCTCTAATATCTGATAGACCTCCTTTTCTCATTTCAAAGGCAGTTAGGATTCCATGGAGTTGAGTCACTGTAATATTTTGAAGATCCTTTTTTTCTTCTATGGCAGACAATTTTGACTCAAATTTAGAAGACAAAGATCTCAAAATTTTCTCCACTAATGTAACTTCCTTTATCTCTTCCCCCAGATTCTCCATACAATTAACAATATCATCTATACATAATAAGTAACTAGCAACACTCTCATCACTATGCATCTTAAGGGTTTCATACTGAATTCTAAGAGTTTGAAGCTTAGCACATTTTACTTGAGAGTCTCCTTCATAGATTTGAATGATTTTGTCCCACATTTCTTTGGCTGTCTTGAGTTGCATGACTTTGACAAATTCTGATTCTGACAGACTTCCCAATAATGTATCGACAACTTTGGCATTGGTTTCATATAATTTCTTACCTGCAAAGTCCATAGGAATTACTATTGGAAATTGATATCCTCCTTCTACAATTTCCCAAACATCTGCTCCAAGCGAGATTGTAGATAAGCCCTGTTTCTTATTTTCCAATATACTAATTTTCTCGCTTTGAATATTGGTGGTCTGATGGATCCCATGCCTTCGTGATTATTCATCTTGAAAGATCTTCCTTCAAGCGATCAAGCTTCTTCAAAAGGACCTGCTATGATACCAATTGTTGGAAATAATACTGAGAGGGGGGTGAATCAGTATTATCTGATCAATAATTTTTCTTTTCTCAAACATATTTATATACGCTACTTCTATAAAGTGAACTAGCATGTACATGCAACTATGATTAGAGAAACCAGCGTACACCTAGAAAACTTGTGATTTAGACAATTTATCATGTGTTGATCTTTAACCAGTGCATCAGTAACTTATTAAACAGAGCAATAAAAATAGAATAAACCATCACACATAAGCAACACACATGAACACCAAGATTTAAGGTGGAAACCCAATGTGGGTGAAAACCACCTGCTACTATCATCTCTGTCTTTTTTTAATAATAATCTGTTTACAATCTTGTACTAGTGTAGACTCGTACCAGTACACAGGAACCCACCTAAATAAGGCTACAACCTTCTCTCGTTTTCCAACTTCTACTCGAAGGGAGCTGCAAGCCCCTAGCTCTTATACTAGCCAATGTGATTACTAGTACATAGGCATTGGCCTATAGAAGGCTACGACCTTCTCTCTTCCTCTAGGGACCACATTTCATAAATTTTCAGACTGGATGCTCCTGGTACACAATAATACACATGAAGGCCTCATTTCATCGAATTTTCATACTGGACCTGTTATCACCCCAAGAAACTCACCTAGGTTGTATCTTAGTGATGTTCGGGAACATTACAAAATCAACAAAAATGTTGGAAAAATGGTGGATGAATGAAATAAATGTTGCATATTCAAGCCAGATAACCACTCCTACTATGCTTAACCGCAGACATGGGTGAACACCCCCAGACTATAATGCTTTTAACCACCAATTAGTCACAGTTTGAGGATAAGGTGATAATGGAGAAGACTGACCACACTAGCAGATGCACAGGACCCTGTGATGGCTAGCTGCAACCAGTTAAAAGGACTATAAATCTATTCTCTAATGCACAGATAGGATGACAGCTCTCTGGAATTAAAACAATAGAAACTTGCATACAAATTCAATAATACTAACTAGATTCTAATAGAGAGGTGGGATGATAGCCCCTCTACTGCTAAACATCAAGAGAAAATGAAAAATGCATACAAGCACAACCTGGAACAAAGAAGAAGTGGAAAATGAGCAATTGACAGCAAAAGAAGCTTGTATTAGTTGGAAATGAAGACCAAAGCTGTAGGTATTATAGTAGTTACAGTCTCTAGAAGTTGAAGCTTACAACAGAAAATCACTCATCCAACACTCATCAACCCATTACATTGTGTCTTTGGATATATATAGAATGTGTTTACAAAGTTGCTCTGCTAGAGTATGCATGGAGGTGTCTTAATGGACCACCAACCACATTTACATTCAGATATGGGTCGCTACTGCAATTTGAATGTTTTAATGGAAAAATCAGCCTTTTAGATTGTCTAATGTCCTTCTCTGGCAGCTGGAGTGAATTATGGATGACATTCCATGCCCGATAAATGATCTTCACTACTCGAGGTCATCCTATTTGTCCTTCGGCCCTTCTGTTGTTTAATGTAGTTGTTGAAACTTTAATTGTGCAGGGTGCAGACAGTTGGTTGTCTTCATTATTTGGCAGCAGTGAGCAGTCGGGAATGGAACAAACAGTAAGGCAGAAACATACTGATCAACGGACCGCAGCTCAGTTGTCGGATTAGCTAAATCAACGGTAGGGATGACTTGAAGAGGGATATCGAGAGATAGTGTAGATGGGCGAATGAACACTAGCCATTGGATTAAGCAATCGGATGGCGAAGATCGGCATATGGAAGCTATCGGAAGACAGTGGAGTGGGGAGAGCATCACGAGCTGTTGGATCATATAGATCAATGACTACGATCACATTGGGAGGAGCTATCGGAATCAATTGCAGGTGAATGAATTTGGGCCATCGGATCATGGGCGGGAATGATCGGACAGTGATCATTAGCTAAAAGAGCATGCACATTAACTGTCGAGAGTCATACAGGAAGGTGGAAAGCAGTTTTATCGCACCGCTTATGGCGTTGCGATGGTAATCGTACTGCGGGCAACGATGCAATGGAATGGAGATGTGTATCTGATAGGACGATGGGGAACCGCTTTCCCTGGGAGCTATCGCATGATCAGTTAATGAGGTGAGGGCTTGCGAATGGCGTTGGATTATGGCGACAGATGATCGGACGACAGACAAAAGGTAAAAGGTTAATGCACACATTTCGGATGATGTGACAGGCGAGGGGCAGGCCTGGGCTTTATTAAAACCTAAGGTTATGTATTATATTATATGCGCGGTTTAAAAATCCAAAGTTAAGACTTAAGCGCCCAGGAAATGAACGGATAATGGGTTTATATAAGTTTAAACGAATTATAATAAAAGTGCCCCAAAGTCGTGAAAATTGGGGGTTTAAAGATTAACAGGGGTTTAAAGGGTTATCGGGTTTTGTAAGGTTTTTTAAACATAAAAACCCGGGAGCCAGGAAAGTAGTGGTTTTATGCCAAAGAAGGTGTAAAATAGGGATAAAAGGGATTTAATGGAGAATAGGAGGATTCAAGGGGAAAGAGGAAATGGAGGGATAAGGAGTTAGAAGAGATAAAACAAATTGCTGCAAACCCTTTGCCACCAAAACCAGCATTGCCTGACCTGATTTAAACCTTTAAACACTGAAGCTATAGTAGAGCTAACACTGGCTCCTTCTGGGGGTGAGATCCCCCCTGTGAAGTCTCAAGAACCTACAGACCAATGCCTTCATACAAAACCTGCTTTAAAAAACATTTGCCTAGTATCCATTGGGCTTGGAGTCACACTAAGCATATACCAAAAACTGCTTACAATCATTAAAGCCTGAAAAACTTATACTTCAAAAATTGCCCATCAACTGGGCCACCAAAATGCTTCCTGTCATCTGGTTTATCATAAATTAGTAGGACAAGATTTATTTGATCCTCTACCTCAAAAAGTTTAGGACATTTTAGCTTAACAGGTAGATATGGATCAATTTTCATTTCCCTTTTGTGTATTTTCCTCCTTGGATGTTCTTTAGAGGAGCCTTTGTACACCTGCTGAATAATCATGGCTGCTGTATACTTGTTTTTATCATTTGTGGCCTGCACAATTAATATGAATGGTGTAACAATGTTCTCATGTGTAGAGGACACAGTGACTTCATTTGCTCTTGAATATTTCTTTGAACCATCCTCATCCAAGGAGAAATCTCATGACTGTACATTTTCTTCCTCTGTCATCTCGTAAGCTGCCCATTCATTCTTTATGGAGGCCACCTGAGCAGGTTTCAAAATATCAAGACTGAGATGATCAACTTTAGCCTTGACCATTGAATTATGTTCCTCAGTGTTCAAGGGACAATTGTGAGGATTGTTATTTGAGCAGGTAAAGAAACAAAAGATGATGGGGAGCTTTCTTCTCCCTCTTTAATCATTGGACTGGGGATGATAGCAGGCTAGCTAATTTTTAGATCTGCATAGCCATTAGAAGATGTGATGGCCTTAGGCTCAAATTCTTGGAGGAAGGGATCTACTGCTGGCTACCACTGGTGGTCAACTTGTTGTTCTGCAACTACAACAAATTGCTGAGCAGTGCCTTTAGATATTGCTTTCTCATAAGCAGCCCTTGTTAGGAAAGGAGCACCTTCCAAAACAAGGACCTCCTCCTCTTCTTCAAACAGCTCTTCTTCCATGACTATATTTTGTAAAAGGGGTCTCACCCCTTTGTCTTCATTTGTACTCTTATTTCTTTGCAAAATCTGCAAATGCTCATTTGTTCCTCTATGTGAATTTGGCTTTGAAAAAGAATTGGAACAATGAGTTCCTGTTTGTTCAAAATGTTGCTCGGCCTCTAACTTGGAAACTTCAGAGGCTAAAAACTCAATCATCCTAGCTAATTCATCTATTTCAGAATCATAGGATGAGGAGGATTCACCTCCTTGTCTTCTGCTTTCAACATCTCCTTCAAGTACTTCTGCAGCCAGAATGTTCGATTCAACTTCAAAAGTTGCATCTTGCATGTCTACCAGCGTAGCACATCTTCTTTCTCTTAACAGCAGGAAAAACTGAGAATCAAAGGCATTAGAATAAATAATCATGGCAAAAGCAAGGGTAGGTCTTACTTCAGCTGGCATTCTGCTATACATATGGTTGAATCTGGTGTTAAATTCAGACAGCAGCTCACCATCTTCTCTCTGCAAGTTCCCAAATTCATCATGATAAAAGAGCAGGTCTTTATTATTTCCCCAGTGCTTTAATACATCATCTAAAGCATAAATGTCTGCAATAGACCTAGGGGGTAAATTTCTAAACCATTTTCTCACTTCCCCATCTAGGATTTGGACAAAAACCCTCATCCAGACATCCTCTTCATTGATATCCAAGTTTTCAACATAGCTATAAAAGGACTCAAGGTGTTGTTCAGCTGATATTTCTTTTGAACCAGTAAACTTTGGCATAAATTCATGATAATTCCCTGCAGGCATGGCATTCAAAGGGGAAGGCAAGACCAAGGGTCCATACCTAGCAGCAACTATTCATTCTATCTTTGTGAGGGCTTGCTGGCTTGCCATGACTGAGGTATACAATAGGGATACTGGTGGATTGAGTGGAATGAATCAATGAATGGAATGTCAGAAATAGAGGCATATGATGGACAACATGGATGCTTTTTTCAACTGAGGATTGAAAGGGAAATGAGTGACTGAGGAGCTGAATGAATCTCTAAAGGTATTTCTACACTGACAGAGATACATGGAACTTTAAAGGCTTACCTGACCCTGATGCTCCTTACTGCAATATTGTCTTCTGCTGAATGATCTTCCCAGGATTAGGCACTGATTCAGCTGGTGATATCTGAAGATATCTCCTAACATGCCTCACCAACTACTCTAGAACTGCAATGTGGAGTCGCCAAAAGATGGTCTTCCACCAATGGAGTTGCCAGACAGATGATTACAACCAGAAACTGTGTCCAAACCTTGTCTATCATCAAAGCTTGAAGTTGTGTCGTTCTCTTGGAGAAGCTGACCTTCAATTCTCCTCTCCCCGGAAACGACGCCAATTAATGTTATCACCCCAAGAAACTCACCTAGGTTGTATCTCAGTGATGCTTGGGAACATTACAAACTCAACAAAAATGTTAGAAAAATGGTGGATGAATGAAATAAATGCTGCATATTCAAGCCAAATAACCACTCCTACTATGCTTAACCCCAAACATGGGTGAACACCCCCAGACTACAAGGATTTTAACCACCAATTACTCACAGTTTGAGGATAAGGTGATAATGGAGAAGACTGACCACACCAGTAGATGCACAGGACCCTGTGATGGCTCGTTGCAACTAGTTAAAAGGTTTGTAAATCTATTCTCTAATGCACAAACAGGATGACAACTCTCTGGCATTAAAAAAATAGAAACTTGCATACAAATTCAATAATACTAACTAGATTCTAACAGAGGGGTGGGATGATAGCCCCTCTACTGCTAAACATCAAGAGCAAATGAAAAATGCATACAAGCATAGCCTGGAACAAAGAAGTGGAAAATGAGTAATTGATAGCAAAAGAAGCTTGTATTAGTTGGAAATGAAGACCAGAAGCTACAGGTCTTATAGTAGTTACAGTCTCTAGAAGTTGAAGCTTACAATAGAAAATCACTCATCCAAAACTCATCAACCCATTAAATTGTGTCTCTGGATATATATAGAATCTGTTTACAAAGTTGCTCTGCTAGGCTATGCATGGAGGTGTCTTAATGGACCACCAACCACATTTACATTCAGATATGTGTCACTGCTACAATTTGAATGTTTTAATGGACAAATCGGCCTTTTAGATTGTCTGATGTCCTTCTCTAGCAGTTGGAGTGAATTATGGATGAAATTCCATGCCTGATAAATGATCTTCACTACTCGAGGTCGTCCTGTTTTTCCTTCGGCCCTTCTGTTGTTTAATGCAGTTGTTGAAACTTTAATTGTGCAGGGTGCAGGTAGCTGGTTGTCTTCATTATTTGGCAGCAGTGAGTAGTCGGGAATGGAAAAAATAGTAAGGTAGAAACATACTGATCAGCAGAATGCAACTCAACCATCGAATTAGCTAAATCAATGGCGGGGATGACTTGACGAGGGATATTGGGAGATAGCGCAGATGAGCAAATGAACACTAGTTGTTAGATTAAGCAATCGGACGGCGAAGATCGGCGTATGGAAGCTATCGAAAGACAGTGGAGTGGGGATAGCATCGTGACCCATTGGATCATATAGATCAGCGACTACGATCACATCGGGAGGAGCTATCAGGAGCAATTGCGGGCGAATGAATTTGGGTTGTCGGATCATGGGCGGGAATGATCGGATGATGATTGGGAGCTAAAAGAGCACGTTCATTAACTACCGGGAGTCGTACAAGAAGGCGGAAAGTATTTTTATTGCACAGCTTATGGCGCTGCGGTGATAATCGTACCGCGGGCAATGATGCAATGGAATGGAGACGCATGTTTGACGGGATGGTAGGGAAACCGCTTTCCCCGACAGCTATCGCATGATCGGTTAACGAGGTGAGGGCTTGCGAATGGCGTTGGATTATGGTGACAAATGATCGGATGGCAGACAAAAGGTAAAAGGTTAATGCACACATTTCGGATGATGTGACAGGATAGGGGTGGGCCCGGGCTTTATTAAAACCTAAGGTTAGGTATTATATTATATGCGCGGTTTAAAAATCCAAAGTTAAGACTTAAGCGCTTGAGAAATGAACGGATAATGGGTTTATATAAGTTTAAACGAATTATAACAAAAATGCCCCAAAGTCGTGAAAATCGGGGGTTTAAAGGGTTATCGGGTTTTGTAAGGTTTTTAAACATAAACACCCGGGAGCCAGGAAAACAGGGGTTTTATGCCAAAGAGGGTGTAAAACAGGGATAAAAGGGGTTTAATGGAGAATAGGAGGATTCAAGGGGAAAGAGGAAATGGAGGAATAAGGAGTTAGAAGAGATAAAACAAATTGTTGCAAACCCTTTGCCACCAAAACCAGCATTGCCTGACCTGATTTAAACCTTAAAACACTGAAGTTGTAGCAGAGCTAATAGGACCCATCAAGAACTTTGAAAATTAAACTGCATCAACCAACAATTAGCTAATCTGAACAATCAGATCACTGTCACCAGAACACTGTGCTGAACCTAGAAACCTACATCATCATTCAAAACCATTTGAAACCTCAAAAATCATACATCAGAATGTATATGCTACTTTACTGAACCCAACCTGCGTGTATATGCTACTTATTGTAATCAAACTTGAGTATACCTTCAAGACTACTAAAACATAAAATTTATGAATCAAATCTATACCAACTAGCGGTAAGCTGACCATATACTGTATATTTACAGAGCTTTACACAGGCAGTAGCAGAGATCACCCTTCTCACTATTTAAAGGTATCGCCACATTGGACCCCAGTTCGAAATCGGGTGGCAATGCCGCCCGTAAAATATTCGTTGCAGGGGGGGTCCGGGGGGGGGGGGGCGGCTGCGACCTTTTGGGAGCCCCCCCCTTGCTGGGGGTTTTAGGGGCAGCACCCCCAAAGCTAAGAATAGATCTAAAATTGGCTTGTAAAAGTATAGTAATTTTTAGTCAATCTAGGTCGTTCATTAGGCAGAGATCTGATGGTAGAAGTTATGCTTAATTTAGGGTTTTTTGCCCTAGAAGGCAACCCCTCACTATATATGATGGAATTGTGTTTCATCTATGTATATCTGTATTCTGAGTGAGGAAGAGAGAGGAGATTGAGAGAAAAGAAGGAGTTATAGCGGATCTGTTGTAGGTTGTATCTCTTTAGTTTGCTAGATAATATAATAAAAGAAGGACTAGCTGTTTCTCCGTGGACGTAGCCCAAACTGGGTGAACCACGTATATTTGTGTCTCTCTTGTTTTATGCATTTTCTGTGTTTATATTTCAACAATATATTATGTGTTCCATTGCTCTGTACTATATAATTTTCTAACATCAAGTTTGTACCAACTAGTGGTAAGTTGACCATATACTATCTATTTACAGATATTTACACAAGAAACAGCAGAGATCACCCTTCTCACTTAGTCAATCAATCAATCATATACCAAAGTCCTTATGCATTTAGTTTACATTTAGATCTAAGAAGAATTCATTGACAGACAACAATAAAACAACAGAATTGATCAGATAGACCACTCAGATCTGAAGAAGAGGATTTTCTTTTGTATATGCTATTTTGAAGAGTAGAACCTGCGTGTACATGTGGTTTTGTAGAGATGAACCAGCGTACATATCTGGAAATATTAAATCATAACTTCACTGCATTTCTGGATTTCAGACAAACCTAGATCATGACATTTAAAGAATAAAATATGTGTACATAATCAGATCTAGCCCCACTAATATCAAATCATTCAATAATAAGTCATTTCAGGTCTCATGATCTTGATCCAACATTGAATTCAAGGTGCACAAAGCATTTCAGATCAAATCACAAACATAGCCACTGCAACATAAAATATACTTCAGATAGAAGTATTCCTTAGAAACCCATACACTTGCAAACTTGGCCTTTTGATATTCTCCTCCTTATATAGCTTTAGGCCCTTTGTCAATATCTTGGACCAAAACCACTTAGGACCAATACCTTGGACCAAATACCTAAGACCAAAACTTTGGTTTTCCAACATGTACACTCTTTTCCTTCTGTGGGAGTGTGTGTATAGATATATTCTCTTTTTGTTCTATGCACCGGTGTGTATACACTGTTTTGACTAAGTGGGCCTGCGTATACTTCTTAAACTATTTTTCATCATCCTTTTCCTTTATCCTTAGTTCCATCTTCCTGTTCTTTTGTACCACTGCCCTGTTACCTCTGAATATACCTATTATATTGTGAGTTTCCTTTTACCAAAACTGGATTGACATGTGAGTGAGTTTCCATCAAGAACAACACTTGTATCATAATGCCAACAGTGTCACTCATTCCACATGGCATTTCAGGACCATGCATCAACAGAGGATACTGTGTACGATTGAGGCAAATTTCTAGTATGTGTCTAACCTCCAAACATTGTATTGGCACATTATCAAGAGGGCAGTTGACAGACTCAGTGGTGATGGTTGGTAGGAGCAAGATGGATCCACATACCCTGAGTCAATTACAAGTATCAGATACCCATATTTTGGTTTAATTTAGGGGGTAGCTTGTTGGCACATTCTTATAGCACCATTCATCACCCTTGGTATTTGTGATGTCTGGTTTATGGACTAGGGCAACCCCTCCTTCCAGACTCGGTCCAAATATATTAAAAACATTGTTTTATTCCTAATACACTACTTTTCCCTAAGATAAATATGTGTACACACGGGTTAGTCAATACCCAACCCACATATATGTGTTAAAAAACTTTAAAAAAATAAATTTCCTTAAATATGGGCAGAGTTTATGGTTTTTACTTGTTGATTACCTCCTATTGCCCGTGGCCCAACTATTTCCCAACTAAAAAACTAATTGGGAAAAGTATAAATAGATTTCTATGGGAAGGCCTTAAGGAGGAGAAGAGATAGAGTTATTATATTGAGATTATCCTTGACTGAGTTTGATATATCCCTATGCCTCATGCACTTCCCCAAGCTTCAGGAAACCCTTGTTTCAATGAATATAGATATTCTTCTTCTTGCTTGAGATATCATGGTGTTGGTTATGGAAGAAGATTGATGAAGCCTAGGATAGGACGAATCCGGAGGACGGTTCCACTTGGAGTCAGAAGAAGAAGACTCAGGTGCATTCTCTCCATGTTATTTATAACTTACTGCAATAACATAAATTTTGTCTTGTTTCCAAAAATAACTTTGTTTATGCATCAAATCGTGTTGTAATTCATGTATGAATGTTATTTTGATGTATAACTGGTCATTAGTTTACATGATATAAACTTAAATTTCATGAATATGATTTACTTATATACTGCTACGTATGTTCGAAGTGAATGATTTTCAGGTTTGAAGAGCATCAGGAGTTGTAGAGGGTATGAACCCTGCGGGACCTACACGAATGAAGGAAATCCAGGTATGGTCGCTCTTTCATAGTTTGTTTATATAAGCATTTTGCCTGAGTTGTATGAGTGTTTCTTGTTGTAGTTTGCTTATGCTCTATTGGGGTTCTAACCCAAAGCCCTAGGATACTTATTCCTGTAAGAGAATTGGCAACTCCACTAGGGATAACAATCTTGTTATTCCTAGTTTGGGTTGTTCAGTGTCAATCAGGCTCATTCTTTGGTTTGCTTGCTGTTGCAGTCTTACTTGGTCTAGTAGAGTCTCATACCTTAAGTCTGATCTTTTTGATCTCACTTTGTTTTTTTCTTTTTCTTGCAAAGCTTTGTATGTGCACTTTACTCTGTTTATAATAGTGTACACATTCTTGTTTCTGTGAAGTGAACCCGTGTATACGCGAGTTTCCTTTATCAAAAGCACGTGTATATGACTCCGTGCTTGAACACGGTCACGTATACTATTTTTTGCATTTTTTTTTCAAATCTCTCTGCCCAAAAAGATTTGTTGCCTGGTCTACTTAGTCTCTGAGTGCTTAATTTTTGTCTCAAGAATTTCATTATTATGCAAGCTTACTGTTTTGACGTCTCTTCCTCATTGAAAATATTTGGCCTAGGTTTGCTTTTTGAGCGAGTTTGTAATTGGTGTTTTGGCACACAAGACTTCGTTCAAATTTCTTGATTGTTCTGGTCCTCTAGAACGGGAGGCTGTCTTCAATCTCAGTGTCAAGCTCAGTTTTTGATCTACTTGCTTTGCTTTCCATCATTTTGTGGCCTTATAGCTTTTCTTGCTTTTTGACAGTATTTTTGACGAATTTGAAAGTATTTCTTCGCTGGCTTCTTGGTCAGTTTGTCCAGTTCCTTGCTGCTGTTTGGGTTGTTTAGTAAAGTTGAAGCCTTTTTGCTCAAGTTTTCATTCATTTCCGAGTTTGTAACTTGCAAGGACTCCTTGTGCTCTTATTTTGATCTTTGAGTTTTAGTGGCATTTACAGTGATTTCAAAAGGTTGTTTTGGTTGTTTCTTGAAAAACAAAAGATCTCAAAAAACATTGTTTTTGTTTTATTTTGCCAAATTTGATTTCTTTTGATTTTTGAGAGTGAATTGTGATCTTTTGCGATTTGTCGTTCTTGTTTGGAGAGAATTCTGTATTCAAAATTTGTATTCTCTTCAATACTTAAGTTGGATTATTAATAGTTATAAACAATTTCTTTTGTTTTTTGTAGAGTGATTTAGGATCTTGTATCTTCAATACACCTTGCATTCGGGTAGTTTGCATTATTAAACCATCAATAGTCTTTTTAGTTTTTGCATGTGTGAAGTGTGTTTCAAGAAAAGAAAAGAAAAATTATTTTGCTTTATGGAAGTTTCATAGAACCCACGTAAAGATCTCTTTTCATTGAAGAACAAATGATTGCATTCATGTAGTTAGTTTTTCATTGATTTATTTTGCGTCATACAAACACCATTGGTTTCACTTTCATCTATGCCCTTGACTTAAGAGAACAACCATTAATATCAAGTGCTTAATTAAAATAAACTAGAAATTTTGTATTGTCATCAGAATACACCAACAAGTTTAGGTTTATTAGGGCCTTAGATTAGGCAAGAGGAGACTTAACTCTCCAAGGCCGCTCTAAATTGCAAAACATAGAAGTTTGATTAGTGAGTGAAATCAAATAACGTTAGGGAGACAGGGAAATCTCCGTGACTAGGAGTAAAGCATGAGGGTTAGTGAAGATAAGGACGAGAAATATACCCTCTCTTACTTGTCAGATCCTACCTCACAACTGTTCCGCCCAGCTTCTGATACAAGTTGGTGACCATAGTTGCCTATCCTAGGAACCACATAGGTGGCTATGGAGGGGAATCCCATGGCCCCTGAGGTTGACGTTGTATCACATTCAACAGTACTTTTGGAGGGCACCCTTGTGAAGCTTGGGGGCTTGCACCAGCAAAGGTTGTTGTTTGAAGGTCAGCGTACCTACCTCTGAGACCTTCGCTAGTAGGCCTGGCGTGTAATTACCCCAGTCTATTTTCGGAAGGCCCTTATTATTAACTTTCTTGTATTTTGGTGTCTGGTCCTAATCGCCTGAAGCTGAAATACTTGAGATTTGTTTGATTGTTGATATCTTTAGGAACATTTTCGTGAGTGTTATGTGCTCCTAGTCGGCCTAGCTTTATAATTTTTGAGTCTTTAAGTATATATTTTAAATAATTCAAAGTGTCTAATCAACCATCTCAATGGTCTAGGAGGCTTCGTGGGCTTTTACCTATGAATTCAGAGCCTTCTCCTAGAAGGCATAGGAGCGATTCTGCTAGTGGTTTCCAACTAGTGGTAGCAGGTGCATCAGATATTGATCCTTCTCTTGGGGGCATTAGTTCACAAGATAGACCTTGTACCAGTACAGAGTTAGAGAGGAACACACCAGTTATTTCTTGAGTACTCTTCCAGTCAGAAGATAGTATTGAAGTAGAAGAGCTTTCAAAGTTAGTTGCGGCTCCAAATTCTCCTCTCCCAATCGACCATCCAAACATTTTGTTATACATTGGAATTCCAACTCACAGGCCTTTGAGCCTAGGTTTATATACATCTATCCCTTCTATGACCATTGCTGGAAGCATGGCATCTACGATGAGTGTTGCGAGCATGCAGACTCCATATCTATACAAGGGGGAGGAACTATTTCCATCCCTTCTAATACTCCTAGCATGACTATATTTAGGTCCACTTCCATTCCGTCAAACAAGTGGAAGTTCTCAAGCTACTACATCTAGTTTTGGATTCTTCACTTTTGGAATGCCATCTCAAGGTATTCCTTTAGTTCCTTTGAACATACCATCGACTGCCTCTACATCCATGATGAGTGGATCAGCTTCTTTTTAGGGTTTCCCATTTGGAAGTGGTCATATACCACATTCCAATTTAACAGTAGGGTCAATGCATTTTCCCTTTACAAGTCAAGGTAATAACCCCTTCCAGAGTTGGAAAAAACCCTACGATTAGTGGGATAGGAGCTGGGAATCAATTTTTTGGCCAACAAGGGAATGTGCCATATTCTTCAGTTAATTTGTTTCAAAGTTTTCCACCCTTTGCTAACACATGGAATCCTTATCAATGGCTGTCAGCTCCTTTCAATACTTCATTAGGGGGTAACTTCTCTAGTTATAGAGGATTTTCAGCAGGAGTTCATCAAACTTCGAATTTTGCTGGACCACCAGGATCACCTTTTGGTTTAGTAGGCTCTATGGGTTACTTTAGACAACCTGGTGCCTTTCAAAATCAAGGTCATTCTTTTCAGACCTTTGGGAACCCCGCCTGCTCGGGATGGAATTCCCAAGGTCCCCCACGACTTCCTTTTCTGGCCACGCTTAATTTGCCAGACTTAACTAAATTGACGAATGATCCAATTAGGTACAATCTGACTTGGCCTCTGATCCCAACTAAGATTCCCTTGGATATTCCAAAGTTTGAAGGGAAGAATGGTGAAGACCTGGGAGACCATGTGACCACATTTCACTTATGATGCTCATCCAAATCCTTGATAGATGATTTGATTAGGTTGAGGTTATTTTAGTGGACCCTAACTGGAAATGTGGCCAAATGGTATATAGAGTTTCCAGGGGGCACTTATACTTCTTTGCTGATTTGGCTAATATTTTCTTGAACCATTTTCAGTTGCCTGTTCGCTATGAAGCTGAAACTGAACTTTTGGCTAACTTTCATCAAGACACAACAACTCACATTTTGGATCACATCCAGGAATGGATAAGGATAGAAAGGCTTATCCCAAAATTCCACGAGATTTCCTTCTCGAATGGTTTCTCAAATCATTATAGCCTAAAATCTCAAAGGATGTTTCTCTTTCCGATGTTTATTTGGAAGAGCAGGCTATCTTTCGAACCCAACAATTAGAACTGATATATTATCAATCTAGGACTCTTCAGAAAATCCTAACTGATTCTCCTAGATCTAAGGTTGATTTATCCAAACCGAAGCTAGGCCATCACACCGATGGTATAGTTGGATCACTTAACACAAATATAGTGAACATTTTGAACCAATTGCAGCAGTTGTCTCTACAAACTACTTCTAACCAGGCAACACCGTCTACACCTTCACCTTCCCAACCTACCTCTATAAATGCCATCCATGCCTCTAACCCCAAAGGAAATCAACAATCCGATGGGAAGAGGAACGGATGAGGTAAGAAGAAGAAACAGGAGGGGAAGGGAAATGCGAAAAACCCGACAACGGAGCCGGTGAGGGTAGAAAAGAGTCCAAGAAAAGGTTAATTTTCCATGCAATTTATGCAATGGAGATCATTTGACTCACCTTTTCCCTAAGATACAATATTCTCAACGCTTGTTAGTGCAGCAAGGGTCCTCTATCTCCCAAGCTATTTTGACTAACCCATTTCCCCAAGGGAAGAAATTACTTGTTGGCGTGAACTCGAACGCTGGTACCTCCGCAGGGGGCAACCAGGAAGGGGAAAATTCCTCAAATGTTTATATGATGAACTCTCATGTCGACGTTGCTACACGAGCATGTGATTATGGTGAAATAGAAACATCTAAGGCTAAGTCTATTCTTGAAACCACAGACCCATTTCATATTGAGTGACCCTTTGCTGAGTCTATACCTCGGATACCGAAAGGTTCCTCAAAGCGCTCGACTATTAACCCTAATGTTAGGGAAGCCAAAAACTACTCAATTGTAGAAGATATGGCTCAAATCCATGTGCTATGTCTGCTTTGGAGGTACTCCAGTTGTGTCCTACTCAAAGAAGTGATTTTCTTTCAGCAATCGGTGCAGTAGACCCAAAGAATTATTTAGTGCTCACTTTTGATATGCTGAATGTCAAAAAGAGACTTCCTCATCATATGGATTTCCAGATAAAGTCCACTTACCGAAAAACAAATATTTTTTCGTACAGTTATAGATGAGGGAGCTTCCACATGCATAATGTCTATGTCATGTTGGAAGGCCATTGTATCACCATAAGCTATTCCTTCACCGACTCTCTTGATAGCATTTGATGGAAATTCTCATAGGCCACACGGAATTATCCCGACCTTTCCTATATGTGTTGGGGGAAGGTCGTAAATATTGTAGTGGAAATCATTGATTCCAAACTGGATTATAACCTCCTCTTAGGAAGGAATTGGATTTAAGAGATGGATGTCATAGTTTCATCTTTATTTCACATCCTTTGCTTTCCTCATGAGGGGAGAATTGTTAAAATTGATCAGTTAGATTATTCTCCAGGTGACTCTGTTGCACAAAATATTGTCACCATGACATTCTGCAATCAGTGTGAGTCTATCACCACTCATACTTTCCTCCTTTGCAGTCTTAAACTTCAGCTCTTCATGTCAAGCCTTGAAAGATAAGAGAAATCCCTTAAAAATCTCTAAAACTCTAGTTTCGCACTTTCTCTTAGCATTACCTGCAGTCTCGCACCCACTGCTCATGTCCCCTGTGTACCTGACCGCTCTGTTTCTGTGTAATGGGTGCAGAACCCTGTAAAAGTCAAAAAGGCGCAAGTACATTCTTAAAAACTCAATTTGGCTTATTTCTGGAAGCCTCTAGAGGGAACCTTGAGGTGGAAAGTTCACTCCTTTGAGGTTCATGCATCCCATACCTAAAGGAGCTAACCCCTTGATGTGAGGAGCTTATCCCTTTGAAGGAGGACTCTATCCCTTCATAGGTGGACCTGTAACTTCCTTCCTTTGCACTATAAAATGAGGCATTGGGCTGGTTACTAAAGAGGTTGAAAGTTGAATATTTTTGAGGGTAAATGTTGTTGGAATTTAGTCTTCCTAATTAAGCTTGAGAGGAGAGATTACATACCTTTTGATCTCATTGGGAAGAGTGTGAGGCTTGTCAAAGTAGAGGAGATTCTTGCTTGGACCCTAGGAGGAGCTTGTACAACATCAAGGCACCAAGGTTGTAAAGTTCTTCTTTGTTCAAAGTTAATACAATCAAGTTTATTTTTCTCAATAAGCTGTCTTTTATGGTTTATTTCATGGATTCCTTGATCACCATGCTGAATATGATTTATTATATTAGCTATGCAGGTGTTATTTGATGTGTGCTTGTTTGTGTTTGCAGGTTCTTAAAAGGAAACTCATTCAGACGGTCGAAGCGTGGTTGCCACAAACTAGCATTGGACTTAAGGTAGGGTCTAAAACACCTCTTGGTTTTTATTTATAAATTGCAATATTTAGAGAAAGGTTGTTTTGCTTGTTCTGCTTGTCGCTAGATATCAGTAGATACTAGGGAGATCGGTCTTGTCCGCAAGAACAATTTATCCGACTGACAAATTGGCGACTCTGCTGGGGACTTGAATTTTGGTTTTTGCCTTTACTTTTACTTTGACTTGAGAAACTTTTTCTTGTTTCTGGTTTTCCTTGATGTGTGTGGAATTGGGTAGGTTTTTAGATTCTATTTTTTTTTTTCACATTTTTGAAAGAGGACTGCATGTTATGTTTGTAGCACAGTGTGGACATCCCCGCACTGTTACTTTACTACACAAAGTGGTACCGCATCTGGTTATACTGGAAGCCTGCGGACCCTGTCAAATTTTTGAAAAACCTAAAATCTATTCATCCAGTTAAGCTTAGGATTTGTTTATGTCTTTTAGCCTCTGCCCAGATCTGCATGTGTCCTGTCAGAAAATTCTTTTAAGTGAGTTCCATTGGCATTTTGGTTTTAGGTGATTTTCTAGAAATTTTGCATGCCTGGTTTGATTTTTGTTTGGTCTTTGTAGTGACTCAGAGTTTAGAAGCCTAAGAAACCTCAGATTACCCTGGTCTTTTTGGTCTTCTTGGTGAGTCTGATTGATTTGTGAAATCTGCCCTTGGTGAGGAATAGATCTCATTTTTCTCTTTGCAAAGCTTTGAAAGAACTTTTTTGAAAGTTTTGAATTTCACTTTTAAAAAGGAAAACATGGATGGGTGTTTTTTGATTAATTTGTTATTCTGAACGAATTAGTCCTTAGTTTGCTGAATAACTACGTAAAACATCCTCAAAAAGAAAATTTTCAAGCTTTTACTTCAATTAGGTTTTTAGAAGTTGTAGATCTCAAGATTAATTTTTTATAGTTTTGAGTGTTTTCTAGAAATTTTAGAATCTCTTTTGAAAGAATTTGTTTTTGTAGTTTTTGAGTGTTGAAAAAGCAAAAGGATTTTTTCGTGAGCATAATTAGTAGTCTCATTTTGAGTTTATTGGAAAAGACAAAAAGATTTTCTTTTCATTTATATGTTGAAGAAAGATTTGTTTTTCAAAGAATTGCATTCTCAACTCTTTCTTTGGCTAGAAATTCATTGAAGAAAAATAATTGTTTATCATCTTAGGTGCATTTTTAATGTTTTGGAGTCGAGTCTTCACACCATAAAGTTTCATCTCCATACCTTTTGCCTTAAGAAACAACCATAAAAATAACGCTTAAAGTAAAATTGATCTAGCAATATTTTTATTTCTAGGGCTCTTATCACCAACATAGCTTAGGCTAGTATCTTGGAGTAGGGAGTAATTAACTCTCCAAGATAGTTAAAACAAACAAGTAGCTATATCTTGTGGTAGGAAATAAATTCCAATTGTTACATCTATGCTATGGGAAACTCCTCTTAAAGGAGTCAAGCATGAGATCATATTTGAACCAATGGGGTAATCAATCCTTCCTCATTGGGAACAATAACATATATACATGTATTAGAAACGGTAAACCTCTGATTGACCATTGTCGAGGAGCCTGGGGTCACTTGTTGGTAAACCTTGGATTATGTCAAGGAGCCTTCAAGGGGATTGAGCTTTGTTACTCTGCCCTTGCATGTGTATCGGATCGTAGATTGTTCCCTTAGGTATATTTGTTTCTTTTGGTAACCATAGTGACCATAATCTATAGGATTCTTTCCTAAGGTGATGGTGGAGGGAAGATCCCACTGTACCTGGAGCAGACATTGACTAGACTCACTTGGACTCTCTGGGGGGTTCTCTTCACTCGAGACAATTTAGTGAAGAAATTTGTGCAAGTTTGTTTCATTAAGCAGATTGTCGGGGTAACTATTCCAACCGCCCTTTCTGTATTGAATTCTGTGACGTTGGATTTCATCACCAACTAGTGTTTTTGGTATGGAAAGTTACTTTTTGTGTGTGGTTTGAACTCCTAGATTTTTTAGGCGTGTGATTCAAATTGTTTGGTTCTTTAGAGACTTTAGGTGGTTTTATTGAGATTTTCTTTGTTTGCATGTGAAGTAATTAAAATTTTTTAATCGTGGCTGAATTACCGAGACAATCTCGTAAACTTCGGGGGAACCTCCCGAGTATTCACCAAGCCAGCTTGAAGGGCTACGAGCTCTTGTAACTCCTAGTGACAGTAGAGTTGGGTCACCGGAAGCCGGAGATACTCCTTTAATTGTTCATTCTGATTATCAAGTTCAAGCAACAGAGTATGTTTCGGAACTAATTTCATTTTCCGAAGTTACTGGTAGTATTTATTCTACTAGTGAATTAGCTGAAGAACCTGAAATTTCTGAGCCTGAAACTGAACCTGCTGCTACTCCATCCTCAGGATTTGCTTCTCCAACTTCCAATGGTCCTGGTTCATCCAGGGTAGGAAGGATCATTACCCAAAATCTTCCTTCGGGACTCATTTCTATTGAAGAACTTGTTAGTCCGGAAGAAGGTGTATCTATCCCTGAAAATCAACCAACTTTAGAACTTAGGGAGCATGAATAAATTTTCTGCAGTCCACCTAGGAGGGATGCTTGGTACGTCTCGTTGACCAACTTTTTAGAAAATTTGGGTCTAAGTTTTTCACCACCTCGAATTCCTTTTCATCCAACACCTAGAGGTATTAGTCACTCACTGGTACCTTTTCAGGAGCATCTCCTCAACCCATTGAACATGGGTTATCAACTGGTAATAACGGAACTAAACTGTTGGGTGTAGAAGAAATTATTATGATGTTTGGTACTATTCCAAATCCGCAACCTTAAGGTAGTCAGTTACCGCCTGGGGGGCAACCTCAAGGTACTCAATTATCGCATAGGGGGCAACCTTAGGGTAGTTAGTTACTTCCTGGGGGGAAACCTCAAGGATAGTACATTCCTTCGGGATAGGACATTCCTCAAGTTCAACCCTAGACTTAGTATATACCTCAAGGTCAACCCCAGTTTCAGTACGTGCCTCAAGGTTATCAACCTCAAGGTTAGTACCCAACCCAAGGTTTCCAACCACCTTCTGGTCAATCATTTGTACAAGGAGCTGGAAATGTACCTTTGAATTATTAGCCCTATGCTCAACCCGGTTACGGTCCTCAATATGTTCAACCTACTATGGGTCCATACCCCGGAATGAACATGGTGTGGGATCCATCTCAATCTCAACAGATTTTGCAGCCTAATGTGCAGTTGTCGTCTCAATCTGGACAACCTTTGGTTTCTGGTTCAACCCAGCAACCTGTCCAGCCTACTATTCAAACTTTTTCACCTAGTGTAGCTCATCAGTCTACGCCTAGTTCGCCTCGAACTCTACCTCAAACAACTGCTGCAACTACTGCAGCTTCTGTTGAATCTACCCCACCTACTTCTGGAGTATCCACAGCTCTGGTTTCTACTGCTCCTGCATCAACTCCTCAAGCATCTTTACCTCAGTCCAGACCCACAATTCAGACTTCGGTTCAGATGCCTACAGGACAACCTGGTCCAAGTACGGTTGTCACAAGTCAACTGCAATTCACTTATCAACCATACCAGGGATAGTACCAATTCGGTCCTGCTGTCCAAAACCCAGTTTACTAGTATCAACCATACCCTGGATATACTTATCAGCAACCTCAACAACCCCAGCATAGTCCAGTTAATCCTAGTTTTTCGGGAGGATATAATATCCAAAATGCAATTCCAATTCCAAGTTATCCTGGATATCCTCCTCCTAGGGTTGGTCTTATGACCCACGGTTTTCGAGACCCTAATTGTTAGTTACCATTTATTGCAACTTTGGACTTGCTTGATTTGTCACACCTTATGAACGATCTGATTAATTATCTTCTGTTTTTGCCGCCAATGCCGAATAAGTTGCCCAGTGATATCCCAAAGTTTGAAGGTAAATCAGGAGAGGACCCGTCAAACCATGTGATGACTTATCACCTCTGGTGTGCATCTAACTCCATTATAGATGATTCAATTTGCTTACGTCTTTTTCAATGCACTCTGATTGGTCTTGCGGCCAAGTGGTACATTGAGTTACCGCGAGCCTCTTTTTATAATTTTAGTCAGTTAGCTACTTCATTCTTAACTCATTTTCAGTTCCTTGTCAGATATGACAATGGCACGGAATTATTAACTTCATTAAAATAGTCAATGTCCACATATATTTCAGATCATATTCATGATTGGTGATATCGACGACGTTTAGTGAAAGTTTTTATTCCGGATCAAATTTTAGCATAATGGTTTGTCAAATCATTATTACCTAAAATCACTGAGGATGTAGCTAAGGCAGGAGTTGTTACTGAAGAGCAAGTAATTATTCAAGATCAATACCTTGACCTCGTTTATACGCAGTCAGATACTTTACATGAAAAAATCCCTGACCTTCCGAAACAAAATCAAATAACTACAGCGCCTTCGGGATCTCATGCCGCTGATGGTATGGTTGGTTTAGTTAACACCAAAAGTAAGAAGAAATCTTCAAAGAATTCTTCTCCTATCATAACTTTACCAGATTCCCTGATAGGAGACTCTTCCGCTAAAATTCTTGCCGATATTCATGTCGTAGAATCATCTACGGCTAAATCAAAATCCAGCGGTAAAAAGAAAGGAAAGAAGAAAAATAAACAAAATTCGAAAGAGAAATCAGATAAAACTGAATCTACTGACGAGAAACGAAAACCTCGATATCCTTGTCTCATTTGTAATGAAGAGCATTTTACAAGAGACTGTCCTCATTGCGTCGAGGTTGTGAAAAACGTCAAAGGTTCTCAAACTCCTGCTGTCTTGAAGGATCCTTTTCCTAGTCAAGATAGTAAGATGATAGGTTCTTCCTCAAATGCCTCAGAGGAACCCATAATGATGATGTCCCATGTTAATATTGTGACGTGATCGCAAGATTATGGAAGTAAAAGTCCTGTTGGTGGTAAGGAAGCAGAATCTTCTAACTCAATCCCATCAACTTCAACTCCTGGTTCTGATCGGCTACAAATAGAGAAACCTAACCCAAACTTAGTAATCAAACCTCCTGCTAAAGGTATAATTCAAAAGTCAGCTTTCAATCCCCATGCGAGAGCTACTCAGAATTATAACATTGTTGAAGACTTAGCTATTTCCCCTTTAGCAATGTCGGCTTTGGAGGTGCTGCAATCATGCCTAGCACTGCGTAAATTCCTATTGTCAGCTATAGGAGCTGTTGATATTCAGGACTCGAACCTTATAATATTTGATTTAGAAAATAGTACACCTCGCCTACCTCATCAAATGGCTTTCCAGATTCCAGTGTTAGTAAAAAACAGACCTTGCTTTAGGACTATAATTAACGAGTGAGCTTCAATGTGTATTATGTCAATCTAGTGTTGGAGATCGCTTGGTTCTCCTACACTCAATCAATCCCTGACAATTCTAAAGGCTTTTGATGGCCATGGGTTCCATCCTTTTGGCATTCTATAGGATTTACCTATAGGGATTGAAGGCAAAACTGTCAATCTAGATGTGGAAGTGGTTGATGCCCCTCTAGATTACAACCTTCTTTTGGGTCACAGCTGGTCTTACGCTATGACTGCTGTTGTTTCATCAGTCTTTCGACTTATAAAGTTTCCTCATAATGGAAAGATCGTAACCATAGACTAGCTGACTTACTTTTCGTCCAACCCAGCCTCTTCTGAAAGTATCCAACATGTCGGTAAAACAACTATCCCTTATAAGGATGTTGGGGTAGGATTGATTAAAAATTCTGGTTTACTAGGAACTTTTACCTTTCCTCCTCCTAACGTATCACCTTCTACTGCAACCATTCATATGATTTCATCAAACACAATTGTTTATGATGATCCTTGGATCGTACCTTCCGAGTCTGAGGTGGATTCATTTGGTGATGCGATGCCTTTGAGTCCCTATGAAATTGCATATCAGGCTGTACAGTTGTTTTCTGAACCTTCTTCAACTGAAATCGATCTAATGAATGTGGTCCATGGAAAATCACTTTCAATATCAAACTCAGATTCAACAACTTTTTACGAGCTTGTTCATACTGATGAGCAGATTCGTGAAATTTTGTCTGTTGATGATTTACCATGGGAAGATCTTCATCATCGATCTTCATTCTTACCTGAGCTTGATCACTTTGAGAATGGTTTTTCATCTATTTTTACTACTGATTATGTCAAAGAACCATAGAACCCATTGCAAAATCCTGATTCTGAGTTAAATTTTTGGAAATATTTCTCGAACGGTTCCTATTGACATTTCAGTTAAACCTGGAATTGTTGAAAACATTCATATAGGTGCCTCCTGTACAGAAAATGAACTCCAAACTTATAAGGCCCTATTTCAAGAATTTCGTGACGTGTTTGCCTGGTCATATGAAGAAATGTCAGGAATTGATCCAGCAATTGTTGTTCATGAAATCAAAACTTACCCGGATGCTAAACCTGTCCGGCAACGTTTGCATCAGATACATCCGCGAAAAGCTGCTGCAATTAAAGTTGAAATTGAAAAATTACTTAAAGCAGGTTTCATTTATCCAATTCCCTTAACAGATTGGGTATCAGATATTGTTCCTATTAACAAAAATCAAGGAACGATAAGAATATGTATCGATTATAGGGATATTAATCGAGTTTGTCCTAAAGACAATTACCCAACTCCCTATATCGATAAAATAATTGATGATTATGCCGGAAGTGAAATTTTTTCCTTTATGGACAGCTTTTTCGATTACAATCAAATTAACATACTCCCCGTTGATCAACCAAAAATGGCTTTCATTTGCCCATGGGGGACATTTGCTTATTGCAAATTACCTTTTGGATTGAAGAACGCTAGAGCAACTTTTCAAAGAGCTATGTCTTACATGTTTCATGACATCAAGCACATTGTGCAACCTTATCTCGATGATTTACCTGCCCATTAGCCGATCATCTCACTCATTTACGAGAAATATTTATGAGATGTAGGCATTATCGAATTAGGTTGAATCCACACAAATGTGTTTTCTATATAGAAACAAGTCGTTTACTGGGGTTTGTTGTTTCAAAAGCCAACATTCGTGTCGATCCCTCGAAGGTTGAAGCTATTCTCAAATTGCCTCCTCCTTCGACTCTTCGCCAACTCCAAAGTTTGCAACGGAAAGTAAACTTTTTACGTTGATTCATTCCTAACTACACCGAGATAACAAAGGGTTTTACCAGGTTGTTGAAACAGAATACTCCATTCTTTTGGGATGAGATAGCTGACAAATCTTTTGATGCACTTAAACATGCATTGACCCATGCATCATTATTGCATCCTCCCAACTAAAACCAGGATTACTTCTTGTACCTCGCCGCTTCTCATTCCACCATCGGGATGGTTTTAGTTTAGGAAGATGAATTCAATAGTGAACATGTGATTTACTATCTTAGTCGAACTTTGAATCTGACTGAGCTTAAATATTCGCATGTGGAGAAATTGGCCTTGGCAGCTGTTCAAGCTATCCAAAGATTTCGTCATTACATCTTACTACACAAAACTACCGTAATTTCTAACTGTAACCCTATGATCTATATTTTGACCAAACAATTGCTAGGGGGCAAGTATTCCAAATGGATTGTTATCCTGCAGGAATTTGACTTGGAATTTGAAAAATCCAAGTCAAAGAAATCTTTGGTATTTGCGGAACTGATGTGTGACTTCCCGCGTGCTGATACTGAAACTGTGGCGGAAGAGCCCATTGCGGACGAATCCTTGTTTCTTATCAGCACTCTTGATCCATGGTATGGAGATATCATTGTTTATCTCCAAACCCAATCTTTTCAACCTGAAATTCCATGATCTCAGCGATGGAAAATATGATTACAATCCCAACAATACAAAATCATTGGAGATACACTTTATCGTCGTGGGGTAGTTTCTATTTTCCGATGTTGTTTAACTCATGAAGAAGTTAAAAAGGTTCTAAATGACTGTCACTCTGAAGCATGTGGCGGTCATATGTCTGGGTATGCCACAACCCAAAAGATATTGTGCGCTGGTTATTTCTAGCCATCTTTGTTTAAATATTGTATTTACGTGGTCCGAAAATGCCACAATTGTCAAATTTTTGATCGAAAGATGCGTGCTCCACTTGCTCCTCTCCACCCTATAATTGCCGTCGGCCCTTTTGCAAAGTGGGGTATCGACTTCATTACATGTAACCCTCACTCAGCCGGGAGGCATGCGTATATCATCCTTGCAGTAGATTATTTTACCAAGTGGGCCGAGGCGATGCCTACATTTTCGGCAGATGGCAAAACTGCTGCAATTTTCATTTTCAATGATATAATTACTAGATTCGGTGTTCCCCAAGAAATTATCACTAGTCATGGGAGTCATTTTCGAAACATCATGATGATTGAACTAACAGATCAACTTGGCCTACGTGACAATAGTTCTACTCCATATTACCCACAGGCTAATGGTCTGGTTGAAGCCATAAAAAAAGTTCTAGTCATTATGATCCAACAAACCATTTGCATTCATAGGTCGAATTGGCATAACATGTTATTTTCAGCACTTTGGGCGTATTGAACCTCAGTAAAAACATCAATTGGTTTCACTCCTTTTCAATTGGTTTACAGTTTGGAAGCTGTGATACCCATTGAATGCGAAATCCTGTCATTGCAAATAGTCATAGAGTTACTCCCAGCCACTTTTGAAGAGGAGAAACGTTTTTTGTACTTAGCTCAGCTAGATGAGAATCGACGTGATGCTGCATTAGCAATCGAAAATCATGCCAAACGAATTAAAGCTCAGTACGATCGAAATGTTACACCCCATAATTTTTCAGAAGGAGACGTAGTCTTACTATACGATCAAGCAAATGATAAGCTAGGGGCTGGAAAATTTGTACCTATGTGGCATGGTCCTTATGTTGTTAAGTGAAAGCTAGCAAAAGGGGCCTATGAATTGGTAGATTTTGACGGTGTCTCTTTAGATAAACCTAGAAATGGTCTTTATCTGAAGAGATATTATGCTTAAATCTAGGTGTGGAGATTTTAGTTAGATTAGTTTCTTTCTAGCCAGTGTGTTTTATATTGGAAAAGTGTGCTTAGTTTAGAGAGTGTTTTCATCATTATTCCTGCTTATCTTGATTTTACTCTTGATATTGCAGATGTCAATGTCTCTTCAAACATACATTGGTTTCACTGATGGTGCTTGTCGTAATACATGGAACATCTCTTCTGCAGCTTGGGTTATCTATTCACCCTCTGATGAGTTGGTATCTATGCATGGGTTAAGCCTTGGTCAAACAACGAACAACATTGTAGAGTATAGTGCAGTGATTGAGTTATTATCTGAATCCATCTCATTCGAGATTCAGAGTTTGATTGTTAGGTTAGATTCTGAACTCGTTGTATTGCAGCTTAATAGAGTTTATGCCATTAGAAATCCAGTGTTATTAAGATTATTTTTGAGAGTTCATCTCTTGGAACGTGAATTTGACTATATTGAATATCAGCATATTCCAAGATATTTAAATACATTAGCAGATGCAATTGCTTCTCGAATGTTAAATAGACATTTTCAATAATCAAACAATAAATTTAAAAACATTCCATAACATGTTTTACAAGATAGCCAGTAATAGTGATATAGCATAGCATAGAAGTGTGTCAAATATACATCGTCTTCGATCATAGGTTGAAAAACACCTTATGATTTTCAAAAATGATAGTACGAAAAGAAAAAATGTCGTATGAGCCTACAAAGACGATCATCTTATCATTGGTGATGATCACAATAAGAAACCACTGCTCGGGCCACCCTACAAAGGAACCTCCTGAAAGGTCCTGGGACCCCAATCACATAGCACTGTAACCTAAGTGGAATATCATCTATGCTAGTCTCTGGAATATCTGCTGTCAAACACTCTAGATGATTTTCCAATTCGGTCAGGGTCTCTATAGATTCATCCCGTGGGGCTGGTACTACTGCAGTTGGGTGTCTCCTCTCATAGGGCCAGAGAGTGGCTGGTCGCCATGGACCCACATCTGCATTTGAAACTTTTACTATCAGTTTTGGACGATTTAAGAAACAAAAAAAAATTAGTTAAAGCTTAGAAAATGTTGAGAATGATTTTACCTGAATCATCCCACTGCTCTCCTGGTGGAAGAGTCATGTCTGGATCACCACGATAATCCATCCCAGCATAAGGAAAATCCTGAATAACGAAAAGTTGGTTCTCAAACCAATGAAAATACTCAGGAGGAAATCAAACAACCTCTGATCCCTCCTCAGGATGACAGGCCATAACTGCAACCCAACGCATCAGCTTGGGCTCTCGGGGAAGTCCAACTCCAATAGAAAGATGCTGTGGGACCAACATTGGGACCCTCTCTAGACCAAAGCTCACAACTAGGAAACCATATCCAAAGTTTTTTAGTTGTCCGTTCTTTGCTCTAGTCAGTTGGCATTTAACATTTGCCAACACAACGTTGCACCAGTTGAATATGGTGCCTCGATAACAGTCTACTGCCATTCGCATTTGGGATCGGGTACCTACATGTAGTGCTGCGCTTCCATAGAGTCTAGTGACAGTAAATGCAATCACTTTGAGTTCAAGACGGGAGATAGTTTGATATCAATCCCTTTGTCCTTTGTTTGGTCATTACAAAACTCTAGCCGGAGACTATCGACAGACTGGCCACCTGGCCTAGTCCTTAATAGAGATAATCGTTCACCTCTCTTGGTCAAACCAGTCAAGAAGTAAATGTCCTCTAGCTCCATTTCGAGCCGGCGACCACCAATAATGAAACACTAGTCCTATATATTCCATCTCTCCACTAGCCACTGCAAAAAAGTCTACTTGGGCCCTCATGCCAGGTATGGCCTAGAATTTATATAGCCCGCATGGTTTTAATGCCTGTATTGAAGGGGGATGAACTAATGTGGCTAGGTCTACATCTTCATGTTCTCGTTCCTGCCAAATGAGCATTGTGTATATCCTACATTGCAAAAACAACGGATTAGAACATTTTAGTTTAAAAACTTTTGGGCGGAAATAGAAAAGATTGCAGTTTTAAAACCTATTTCGCGGTGTCCACACCCACTAGTTAGGGACAGTGCATAGGTCTGCACTCTGTCCAAGCAGCAGGTGCAGGCCCCTGGCTCTTTCCTTTGTAGGAAAAATTTGGGGTCTGCAGGTTTCGCATGTTGCGCCTGCGGACCCCCGCGACCGGTCTTTTAAACTATTTTTTCTCTTAAAAATCAAAATGAAAGCCTAGAAACAAAATTCAAACGGTTGAAATGCAAGATTAAAGTGATGTGGATTACCTGGAGCTGACGGTTTTCATTTCCAATGGACGGATTTTCCGCAATCTTCACAGGAAGTTTCTTACCCAAAAGCTCTCTTTTCTCACTCTGAAGTGAAATGGTAAAATGAATTTACAAAATCCCTTTTTATAAGCTTTTTTGAATAAATTAATTTTAATTTGTTTATTTTTCACTTTAAAAAGGTAACTTTTTGATGCATTTTTATTTATTTTAAATAGGTATGAGTAATGTTTGAGTTTTTGTGCAGAATATTGGATTTTTCAGGGGAAATTGATCATTTTCAACAAAAAACATTGGAGTCCTCTTTAAGCTCTTTTCTGACTCGTAAAATATGAAAAGATTGTCGAGTTTTTCTTTTTAAGCTTGTTAAAATGGAATTAAAAGGACGTTCCACTTACAACTCTTTTCTGACCGTATAAACATGAAAAGATTACGGGGCTTTTTTTGTTTCAAGTTCGATATTGGTTATAAAACGACGTGTCCTTGATCGCTTTTTTACTTTTTCAGATCAGAGACACTAATTATGAAAAGAACTCCTTGATCGTAATGGTCAAGCAGTTCTCTCAAGTATTATTTTATACTTTTTCAAGCTTGGGAGACACAAATTTATGAAAAAGGACAACCATGGAGTTTTCTTAAGTTTTTCTTCTGACTCCCTAAAATTGAAAAATGTCGAGTTTCTCCTATACTGGGCTCGTTAAAATTTAACAGTAAAGGACCTGTTCAATTTCAAACAGGAACGAACCAATCCTTCTTAGGGTTCGAATTTTAAACTAAGTTGGACTCATCCGAAGGATGAGCTTATAATCAAGCAAATTTTATCCTCAAGCTTGTCAAAAATAAAGAGGTACTTGCCAGAAATGGTGGGGGAAAAGAGAGAAAAATGAACCTGTTTGTCATACTTTGTGTCTTAGAAAAGAATTTAACCACTCTTGAACACGACACTTTTTGTTCAACTGGGTTGGGAAATCCTTTGCCTAACAGTTAATCAAACCATATTGAAAGTCTTTAGCCAGTTTCTGGGTATTAGCTTTGGATCAATTGTCACCAAACCATCTGTAGTGTCGTTATGTGTTCAAGAGGTCAGTTCAAATAAACCATTCATCTGCAAAATATCTGTCATCCATCTTGACCATCCCTGAGTTAGTCCTTGCAAATATATTTCTTCAAACTTGATCCATGATTTCGTGTTGTGGGCTTGTCTACGACAGATCACTTTCTATCAACTTCAGCTCATTATCTAGAGAGATGATCTAGAAATCGTCAGTACCTTGGAATCTGCATGCCTCAATGGCAGGTTTCTCGCCTTCAATGATAGGTTGCATCATTGACCTTCGATCAAAGGATTCTGTGACATGTTCGACATCAGCTCATCTATTCACATTTCATGGATTGTACTGAGTACTTTGAGAGCCATTGACATAACTGGTGGTTTCTCTCACACTTGTTAATGGCGAGCTCCAGTATTGCAGCAATAATCCCGCAACTCCTGGGACTCCCTTCTTTACTTTTATCAACCCGGTAGTTCGTAACAAACTTGGAAGCGATGGTGCTGTATGCACAAGTACTAGCTCTTGCCGCAGCTGTCACTTGGTCAGCTGGCACAAGTCTGCTAGGGGCTTAAGCCAACTTCTATGAGCTCTAAGAAGAAGCTTTTTAACTGATGGAAGAAAGCTAACTCAAAGAAGGCTGATCTACTTGCAGAAAGAAACTGGAAAGCTGAAAGGAAACGTAACCCTAGCAAACCCTAATTTTACCAGCTATCCCTACCGATGCAAGAAAGAGGATGCAAGCTACTGAAAGAGATGCCATTGACTTCTAGGAAGGTAAATACATGTATCTAAGCTACTTCTATAGTAACATCTGAAAAAAACATCTTTTTGTATTTTTGAATAAGTTTTCAGAATTATCATGCATGCAATTTGACTGTTTTGATTGTGCAGAGGTGGATTGGCGAGGGGATATGCTTGGATGAGGTTAGGAAGGTTCATAGAGGGCCTAAGGGGTCCCTAACATCCTTCCAGAGAGTTTCACAGAGTTTGGCTATCAAGAAACCTCATTCATGAGCTTCTACAGGAAGTCTGCAGGGGTTATACAGGATGTCTCCGATTTTCTACAGGATGTTCTGTAACTTTCTACAAGATGTTCAAAAATGGGATTTTGGAGGATGGATGGATGGAGAAAGATGAAGAAGTGGGTATGGAGGTAGGATAAGGGTTGGAGGTGGTCCAGGACTTGGTGGATGGAGTTGAGGATAGAGGTAGATGGCTAGATTTGTTCAAGGAGGACTGAAGCAATGATGCACAAAAACTAGGGTTATGTGGGCAAATGGAAAACGTAAGGCTAGAAGCTGAGCTAAGTGATGGATCAGATGGGTTTGATGGAGTATGGGCAGGTGGAGGAGTGGTACAGGTGCTCTGCAAGTCGTTTTTCCAACTGAAACAATGAAGACTTGTAAAATAAAAAACCTAGTTACGTTGACCTAATCTAATCTAGTTGTCAGGAAAAAGGATGAACAGAAGTTGAACTGCAATGAAACCATGTACACTAACTCATGAAACTAAGCAATAAAAAGTTTGAACTTGTAACCAACTTCTATACATGAAAATCAAACACTAGTGATTGCATGGAAAAGCAAAATTAGTGTTTTTGTGGGCAGCAAGGTTATCCTGATCACAGCTCCTAATCCCACTGAGGGAGAGGTGAAACCAGAGATGGTTGATGGCCCTTTTTTGAAGCTTTTCCCTGCAAACAACCTATCAACTAAATCTGAGCATCAAAAGTCTTTCTAACCATTAACAGTGACCTAGTTAATCAGCAAGATTTAATCTACTTTAACAGAAATGTTTTTGCAAATGCATAAAGAACAACTAACAATACATAAAGGAGGCCTTAGCACTAGGGTTGGGCCCAACCCCAAGAGCTACAGGCTCCTATAAAGAACTCAGATCTGATGCCAAGTAAAGCTACTTCTCATTATTAAAAAATAGTCATCATATGAAAGTTGTACAGTAGTAGCTACAAGAAAACAGGCTGAGCAAAATGACAGCACTATAGTGCAAAAATACCAACAGTTCCAAAATTAAACTATGAAGGCTGAGGCCTTCCTATTTGTACAATACGAGGGGGCTAGCAGCCCTCCTAGATTCAAGGGACTCAGCTATCCCAACTGCTAGTAAACAGTCACTCTTCCCAAAACTGCTTGGCTGCCTTTAAAACTCGTTTTGGTGGCCTGTGGAGCTCAGAGTTGAGGGTGGAGATTTCGAGGAAGGCCATTTAATGCAAGAGACAACCTCCCTACGAATCCTCACCTCAAGCTTGGCTGTCAGCTGACCCATGATTGCTTGGTTTTGCTCCAAAATTTGTCCAAAAATCCTGAAATAACCACATATTAGCCTCCTAGGTAGAGTGACCACCCTTATTCGTTCAAATAACACAAACATACTAAAAAACATGCATAATATATGAAAAATGGAGGATTGAACAAGGACAATTAGGAAAAATGAGCCCAATAAGTTACCCAATTTGGGGGCTCATCATCACCCCCTGCTAAATCGGTTGCTGATCCTCTGAGCAACTAGTCCAGCTCATCATCCTTGATGGCTTTGACCGCTTCCCTCACGTCCCAGGCCTCTGCTGCTCTCTTCTCCTCATGGCTCATCCAAGAGGCCATGGCCATAAGCTGGACATCTCCTATCACCGTGTTAGGATCCCGGACATCTCCTATCACCGTGTTAGGATCCCATGCGTTCATGTCCGGAAGGGCAAAGTTGTGCAGGTAGAACTCTTATAATTTGGCCCTATCCTCAGATGAACTACTGCCACATAGAGCTGCAAACTGATGATAATTTTGGAATGGGGTGATGCCCCTTTGAGCCAAGGTATTGATCTAAAACTGTAACCACTGATCCTTGAGGTATAGGGCATAGGATTTTGCAGGCTGCCTACACTGCAGAGCTTCCATTGCCCAGATGGACATGCAAGCCAGTTGGGCCTCCTTTTCTTGTATCTGTTGTTTCAGAGATTGTGTCTCCAATTCTTTTTCCTGTAGCTACCGATTCAGTATCTCAATTTCTGTCTGCACCCCTTCCTTTCTCTCTTGTTCATAAGGGGTATCTGTGGCTATTGTGGGCCCCTCCTTTTGCTGTTGCTCTCCCAAGATATGAGGCCTGTCTTTGTCCCCTTGCCCCTGTGACTATAGCTATTGTTTGAGCAGCTCATTTTATTCCTGTAGCCTGACCTGCTGGTTGCTCTCCACATGTCGTACCATAGCCAATTATCTTCTGTCCTCCTTGAGCTGCTCCTCTAGAGGACCTATATCTGCCACTCCCTTGGACTTAGCGATTTTCATCCAAGTGTGGGTCCTCACTCTCTCTTCCTCTAGTGCAAGGAAAAGTGGCACTGTGAATTTTTGAGGGATGATCTTTTCGGCCTCCAAGAAGTTATAGTAGGAGCCCAAGCCAGGATGGGGGCTAGGTTCCACAATGTTTTCTACCTTTTCTTCCTCTTGTGGTGATTTAGCTGCCTCACCCTCCATTGCTTCGGTCTCCTTCAACCTAGCCAGTGTTTCTTGTAGAATAGTCTCAGCACCCTGTAGAGAGGCCTTTGTGTCCAACATTTTCATTCTCTCCCTCCAAGTGGATGTCTTTGGGCTTCCCCTTTCATAAGTGATGGATGCCTTGGAGGGGGACCTCTCCTTTTGTGTGGTAGGGGTGTCTACAATTGTGGTTGGTTCTTTTGACGGAGGCTGGGGTCTGCCAGTCTTAATCCTTACACTCCTTGCCTTAAAATACAGGGGAGGCTCCCTCTTTCACTTTTCCTTCTTCTTGGGAGATGTGCTTAGGGTGGCCAGCATAGCTGCTGCCTCCCTAGCTAAATTTCCGGTGATTTTTCTCTCTGTTTCTCTGTCTTCAGACTTCCTGTAGAAAGTCCTATGCTGACTGTTTTCTGTCTTCCTATAGAAGCAATTTTCGGGCTTCCTTTAGAAACAGTTTTCACTGTTTTGGCCTGCTTGGCTGGGGGTGTCTTCTTCTTCAATTTTGCTTTGGTTTCCTTGGATGTGTCCTCACTTGCTTGGACCTTTTCAGTCCTTTCTGCCCTGATTTGCAACCGTTTCTCCCTTGGCATTTGTGCTTTTATTTCACCCACAGCTTTGGCCTCAGTAGCTTGGCCCTTTTCTTGCTTTTCCTCTTGCTTTTCCTGTTGCCTTACCTGTGGATTTTCCTGTGGTGGTCTGCCCTAGGTTTTCTTACCCTTAATTTCCTTACCCTTAGTTAGCTTCTCTGCCTCGACATGCTCCTTTTCCTCACTGCTGGATGAAGTGAGTTCTTCGGCCAGAATTCGGATATCATCATCCTTGGTCATATTACGGAAAATCTTCCAGGAGATAGGGACAGTATAAGTATGGAGGGCATATTCTACTAGGAGCTTGATAAGCCAGCTGGTCTGCTGTCCCCTCCTTCAGTTTTGTGCCACACTCAATCAATGACTGTAGGAGGAAGTATGGGATGGTCAATTTTTGTTCTGAGGGCAAATCCATCTTATTCCTGAGCTCAGTTAACAAGCGGAAGTGATAACCATACACAATACTGAATCACCCCTCACAGGTAATATATTTCATAATCTGAAGGCTGACCTTGCTCCAGAATGGCTGAAGGCTGGCTCTCCGGACCCCATTCTTATCCTATGAAAACTGTTCTTCCGGTAGGAAGAATTCCTTTTTGGCCTTCTGGCCCAATTTCCTTTCCTCTTTATCCCAGGGTATCCCCAATGGCAAATCAGTGACCCGACTAATGAGTTGTGGGGTGAGTTTCAAGGTCAATCCTCTGAAATTTACAGTGGCCAGTGTTTTTGATTTGGGCTGCAGGGACCTTAGGAACTCCTATGTTATTTCATCATCGTGACCTTGAATTCTGTCACAGAAGGTCATCCAGTTGGCACGGGTAAATAGTTCTACCACCTCGGGAGTTTCCCTCAATTTTCTGGAATCTGAGGGTTCCTTTCTGATAAACCCTCCTGGCATGATGAAAACACTCTATTTTTGGCTTGAGCTCTGGTTAGAATGGAAATTCTGATATGGTTTCCTCCTTTGATTCTCAAGAAAGGGTTTCTTAGCTGTTTGTATCTCCCCTTTCACCAATTTCTTGGTTATACTACTGCTGCTGCCGAAAACTCGACTTGTCAAAAGGAAATTAGGCTCTCACAGACAGGGTGCAGAGCTTGTTTTTCTATTCCATCCACATAACAGTCACAAATTTGTTTTATATGTGCACAGGTGAGCCTTACAGTGGTTTATCGTTCATGGAGAGAATTGGTTAACAGGAACCGTGGAGGAAAATGTGATGTAACATCATTTGAAAGAAATTTCGTGTATCATATAAGCAAACCACCATTCTTGACCCACAGGCAGACTAGTTTTATTTTTTTCCACTTCAAACAAGCTAATTCACCACCTTTCAAAATATCAAGCATGGGAATGGCATGTTCGAGCCTACCTCTCTTCTAAATTTCCAATTTCGATGCAGAGGATATGGGTTTCTTTGCTCCGGGAGGGTATGCTGTGCTTCCTGTAGAGCTCCTTCCTGTAGAGAGCTTTTCCGGCTTCTGGAGGATGTCACGGTGCTTCTGAGCAAGCCTGGGACGCGGGAAGATTTTGAACCGGGCCGAGAAACTCGGGCTAACGAACTGCAGAGGAGGAGGATGCTCACGTTGCTGAAAACCAGTGGTAGGCGTAAATGACAGTGGTTAATGTGAGTGCTCTGGCTGAATGATTTTGAAATACGGCGCAATTCATGGCGCGGGGGGTGAGGTGTCCAGGCCGAGCCGTTAGACAACGTCACGGCCATCATTCCTCGGCATGTCTCTGACCGCCAATGTCTATCTCCACCATTACCCGCTGTCATCCCTGTTAGTCCACCGATTTCACTGCAAATCTGCTGATTTTCCCCGACTGGACACTTCCCACATGTCGGCTCCACGTCCTTCTGGCAGAATCGAGCATAACTAAGCTCGTTCGGATCCCACAAGGCAATTCTATTGGCTATGGGTGGCCAGTTGACTGGCCATTTCATTCGTTCAATTCGCACCATTCACAGATATGCAGTGTTCATAGTATAGCTTATGCAATTTGACAAAATAAGTTTAGGAACTTACCTATGTGGCCGTGGACGTGTTTCATAGGTTTCTGGACATGAAACGATGTCTTTGCTCATTGCTACTTCATGCACAGGCGTTGGATTCCTTCATTCATTGGCTAATGCTGGATGCAAGGCTTTCAGTGCCCGGTCCTCTGGTGGTGAACGTTGCATGCACGGCCCCGTCTTTTCTCAGCTGTCAAGGAGGTGTTCACATTTATGCGGAGCTAGTTGCATGCCTCCTATGTTGATTTCAACTCCTCTTGACTCCATAGTGTGTATTCCAGGCGGATAAGCTGCTACAGGATTCCTGTAGGACATCCTTTAGCTGTTTCTCCTCCTGGGCTGCATGTTGAACGAACAGGGTTGTATTCATGATTGAAGGGTCCTGATGAAGCTCTAACAGGTAGAGTGTGTGAGCCTTCATGTACTTGATTTGTCCTTTGAGAAGAAAAAAAATTGCAATCTAAGGAAATCAGGACTTTTTGCATGACTGTGTAGG
Source organism: Pinus tabuliformis (assembly GCA_031772625.1). Taxonomy (NCBI): domain Eukaryota; kingdom Viridiplantae; phylum Streptophyta; class Pinopsida; order Pinales; family Pinaceae; genus Pinus; species Pinus tabuliformis. Next base: position 1,266,574,463 of record CM062820.1, on the reverse strand, counting down.
AAACAGGTCTAGATTGTGGTAATGGTGGTGGAAAGAGATGAAACAGGTGATGGATGGGAAAAAGGTGTGGCTGCATGCCTTATCAACAGATTTCAAGCTTTAAATCCTTCTTTAGAATCAATTTTGGCCTGCCCAAAGGTTCTAAAGGATGTTTCCTGTAGAAATACAAAACTTCCTGTAGAAAGCCCTGAAACTTCCTGTAGGAGGTCGAATCTTGACCAGAATGTGTCCAAATCCTGGAAAAAGTGAGTGGTCATGGAGGGAGTGTCTGTGAGGATGTCTGGTGACTTGGTATGGACCCTTGTCCTCATTTTGCATGACCTTCTTTATCAGCACTGTATTCCCTGCAACCTGCAATAATTTTTCAGAGATTATACCTGTTTCTTTTCTTTTTCTTTCCTCTTCTTTTTTTTTTTTTTTTTTGGAAAACAACTAGGGCGCCTCATGGAAGTTTTCACCCTAATTGCCTGCCTTGAGCACCTTCAAGGGAGGTTTTCACCCAGGGATCTTATTCTCTTTTTCTTCTTTTTTCCAACCCATTGACCGCCTCATGGAGGTTTTCAATCAATGAGCCAATCTAAGGTGCCTCTGAGGAGGTTTTCACCTTAGATTTTTCCTCTTATTTCCATTTTTTCATTTTTTTCTTTTTTCTCTTTTTTCTACCCTACCCTACTTGAAAAACAAAATTCTTTTCAAGTATAAGAATACTTCCAATGGAGCCATGTGCACATCGAGATTAGAGACAAGATGATGTGGAGGCTCGAAGTGCATGCTTTGATAGATATCCGGATTTCAGAGACCAAATGATTTGACTTTGAAGGGATCAAACATAGCTGAAGAAGAGAGTACTGCTGCAACTTAGTGACCGTCTGGAACCATGTCTCAATATAGCTTTGATATCCTTGGTCCTTTTATTGATCTGGATCATTCTCCATATCTTCTTCTATCATGACCTTCACATCTTCCTCTTTGTGCTGATTTTTCTCTTGACTACATGGAGGGTTTGATGGTAACCATGAGGGAGCTTTCTTGATTTCTACTTCTGATGTTTTCTCTTCATTAAGTGCAGCCCATGGTGCTTTGATCTCCTCTTTTGAATCTTCTTTTGCCTTTGGTCCTTCAATGTTGTCAATATAATCTCTGCTTTGCAACACTCTTCCTGAGCTATAGTGAAGATCATTGAGCTCAAGAGGAGTCATTTGGACATGTTGTGCCTCAGCTTTGCAATGGAATTGAGCTACTCCAATGTGTGGATTTGGACATGGTGGTATGGGTAGTTGAGTGGGGGTGTATATTTGAGATGGATGTGGATGGGGTTGTGGTTGGGCAGGCATTTGGGCTTGCCTTGGTGGAGGAGGAGGCGATGGTTGCGGTTGAGCAGGTGGTGGAGGAAAAGGAGCGAGATGAGAATTGTACTGCGGCCTCCACCCCTGAGGAGGTGCATTCCACTGAGGCTGTGGCTGAGCATAAGAGGGAAACGAATGAGCAACTAGAGAAGCATGGTATTGAGGAGGATAAGACCAAGGAGGGGGTGTGGACTAGGAAGGATGAGCAGGGGGACCTGTTGAGGGCCCCAAAATCGGGTCAACAACAAGGGGATACCCACCCGGTCGGGAACCTGGTGGGCGGCTCCGTGCCCATTTGGTGTAGCGGGTCCGACTGTGGATGACGGGACCAGCTTCCAGTTCTAAGGGGTGTGTGTGTGTGTAGAAAATGGTGATGTGTGTGTGTAGAAAATGATAGTAGAAAATCTGTAATTATTCCTGAACTAATCTAATTCTAAATTCTGAAATGAATTTATACTACTTTAATCTAACAAAAACAATACATCTAATCTACACTAACCCGGGATAGAATTTTTCCATTATGCAATCTAGAAAGATTTCACAGAATAACTGGTAATGAAGATTATTCAGCTATCATGAGAATATAAATCAATTAAGATGAACCATCTTGCGTAAGAAGTTAAACAAAACGGTTGTGAACATCATATTGCATAATCAGCTATTCATGTATTAAGCACAAATCAATGACTCCACCGTACAAAAGTGCCAAATGGTAGTCCACTCATTCATACGTTAACATATAAATAACATCAGCTGTATATTACTCTAAGAATGCAAGCAGAAACTAGTCAAGAGATAAATGTACCATTTATGACTGATTTTAAACTTACAGACCTTAAGCAATAATGATCTATTTCTACTTGCTTCTAATGCCTACTAAGAGTACAGAAGTGCAACATCAGTAGCAGGTATTAAAATGCAAACATAAATAAATCTTGATCCGTCCATTCATCAAAAACCCCCTCCGAGGGTGCAAAAGTGCATGTTCTGAGGACAAGTTTTTTGACAAAATTTCGGACCCTTCTCCAATGCAACGAGAAGGGTTAAATACTACTAACCGACTAATTTTACTTTACACAAATTCAGGGAACGGCTTCAAATGACCGCCCTTTTACTAAAAACAAATTTATTTCTAAAAACTGAATCTAATTTCTAACCGTTTCTGTATCTGTTCCTTAGTGCTGTAAGCAATGCGTTGTTCGCCCTGAAAGAGTCGCCTGGTTGTCCTTTCCTTTTGTTTGAGCTTGAAAATTAGAAACAACAAGCGCTGGCACCTCTTTCTGTTAGATTAGAAGATATTTTCGAAAACCTTTCTCTAGCTGGGTGTATTCGCTGTGCGCACACTTAGTACAACCCAGTTTCTTTTCGAACTGATTTTGCTGTTGCTATTTCAGTTTCCGGTCGTGCGAATGACTCAATGAGTTAGAAGTCGCACTGTATGGACAATCCCCTGTTTCGAGAACTATTTCCGTTCTTTGTTCCAGGCTTTTCTGGAGCGTCTTTCTTCTCTTGCGCTTCTTTCTCTGCTTTACCAAGTCTGAGCTTCAGGATCTTTTGTAAACACACTGCTTTTGTGCGCCTTTGACTCTGAGTCTTGGACAGTCTATTTTCATCACTGCCTGTTGGGCGATACTCTGGAATCCGCGGTTCTGCTGCATGCGGTATCCAATTGCGGAGGCATCTTCTCTCTGTTGTATTATTGGCGCTCTTCCCTTCTCCTTAGATGTTTCCTGCATATAGATTTATATCAGTTGCATGTCTTGCAGTTTATGCAAAGAAGAAGGAAAATGACGAAAAGATTGACATGAAAGCATTAAATTCTAATGAATGCGAAATTAATGACATTCATCACAACTTGACTCTTCGATAAATGCGATGCAATCATTTCTGGATATTCGAGCATGCGGTCATTAATTTCCCTTAAGGCGCGCTTTCAAATTTGGATCTACCGTGTATGTTGGAGAATTCTTGCGATGAGTTTTTTTTCTGCGATTGGTATCACAGTATCGATGGCTGCGACGTTATTAAGTGTTATCGTAGATCGCAGATATCGCAGATCGCTAATATCGCAGATCGCAACTTTGCATGGTCACAGATCGCTAATATCGCAGATCGCAGCTTTGCATGGTCGCAGATCGCAGATCGTAACATCGCAAGGTTTTCACTTTGTCATTTTGTGCTGCTCGTGTGGCATTGCGACGTGCGACGTCGCATATCGGCCATCGGCGTTTCTTTAGGTTCTCCTTTTTCAAACGCTCTTAATGCGCGCGATGCGATGGGTTCTCGCGTCGCTCCTTTTTAGTGTATTTATGCGCTTTGGGCAAGCGCTCCTTTTTCCTTTGCGACGCGATATAGCTTTTAGGGAGTTGATACAAAAGAATTTTTTTAAACAAAAAATATTTTTTGGATTTTTGGCTAAGGGTCCCCCTTTGTTTGATGTTATTACTAATATCAAACGAAGAGGGGGGTTGTTGGTGACCACAACAATGGCGATTCACTGTGAAGAACCAGTTATCTCTGCATTTCTATTGACCATTCACTTCCGAAACAACAAAATTCTTATATGTCTAAATTTTGTTATGAACAGATAGAGTAGACTACCCCTCACCTTGTCAATGATACTTTGTCTCAACCTTTTTTAATCTCAATTGCTTGCTTCCTCAGGCTTTTTCTTGCATTCGCACCAGACATTACTTGGTCTTGATTAAAGATAAAATAAGGTCTTCTCTGCGTACTGGCTTAAAAGTATACTCATTTGTCGTAGGTAGAGCCTCTGCTGCCCACAAGCGTCCATAGCCTCGACAGGGTTACCATGGTATCCAGCAATGATCCTTTTTCCTACTTGAGGTTACTCGCAACATTCCAGAGAAAAATCCTTTTTGACACACTTTTCCTTTTTTAATTCTCTAAAGAACAATGTCTTGGTTTGGTGGCCAAATTATGACACAGTCATTCACTTGATTTACACTTTTGCTGAACAAGCCGGCTCGTGATGAGACCTCTTGTCTTTTGATTGCAACAATCTTAAGTCATTGCCCTGTTTTGATAGACAGTATTGGCAAAGTCAGCAAGTTATAATATCTGTGATCATGATAAGCCGGCTCGTGATGAGACCTCTTATTCTTTGAGATATGGTGTTTTGCTTGGATTATTTCTCTGAATGCTGCAATTCCCTTTTAGCAGGGAGGAAGTCATTGTTTTTCCTTAAGAAAGCTCTGGACGACAATAATAGAGTTTTTTGAAAACAACAGCTTTGCAGAGAGTACTTATTTTATTATTGATGATACCTTTCATGGTGCTGATACAAAACAATTTTTTTTACCAAAGGTTGCCTTCGTCAAAGTTCTTTGAGGTTGAAACTAATATCGTAATCAAGGTGAAGTTAACTCTATTTGTTAATAATAAAATTCAGATTTTTCAAAAATTTTGCTATTTGTACAAGCGAAATCAAAATCTGATAGAGAATTGGCGTGCTCTTTTCATGAATCCTTTTCACATGATCATCTACAATGGATTTTATTCATCAAAAAGAGAAAAACAAAACAAAATGAAATATAAAAACTAAATCTATCCTACAAAAATTAGAAGAATTTCTCTTCTATGGAAAATATAATTTAAGAATCAATCCATTGACAAGTAAAGAATCTCTCCTACCTGCCAGATCCTGCAACACGAATGTGGACGGGCCTACGACTTCTACAATCTGAAAAGGGCCAAGCCACAGCTTCTGGAATTTCGTATGTTTGCCCTTTTCTTCATGTGCCTTATCCCATTTCAAAACTAAATCACCCATCTGAAAGTTTTTTTTGGTTATGATGCTTGAGTCAAAAGAAGATTTTATTAGCGCTTGGTGATGTGCATGGGTTTTCCTAGCTTGTTCTCTTTGTTCTTCTAGTTTGATTATTTCCATTTGTCTTAATTGTAATGAGGAAGTAGGTACTTCATCGATGTACTGCACTAAAGACAAAGAGGGAATGACTAAGTGAGTCAGAAGAACCACTTCCCGCCCGTAAACTAAATTAAAGGGAGAAGTGCCGATCGAAGCTTTCTTTGTGATTCTATCAGCCCATAAAGCATTTACCAGCGCTTTGTGCCAATTCTTTTGGTTTTGGTCGACTGTTCTTTTGATAATTCTGATTAGGTTCTTGTTTGTTGATTCAGCCAATCCATTACCTTGCGGATAGTAGTTGGCAGAATATTTCAGTTTGAACCCTCTTTTGAGCGCAAACTCAGTCATAGCATTTCCAGAAAAATATGAAGCGTTATCAAACATTAAGGCCGTTGGCAATCCAAACCTAGTTATGATAAATTGGTCTATGAATTCAATAATGTTTTCAGAATGAACTGTCTTGAGAGGAACTGCTTCTACCCATTTGGTAAAATAATCAGTTGCCGTAAGGATATACTTATGCTGCTTAGAAGAGTGAGGAACGATCTCACCTATTATGTCCAAGCCCCATTGACTAAATGGTTGGTCGATGTTGACCGGTTGTAGCGGCATGGACGCTTTCCTTTGTTTTCTTGCAGCAGTCTGGCAGACCTGGCATTTCCTTACGTGATTGTATGAGTCTTTGAACAGTGTGGGCCAATAATATCCTGCACGCAAGATTTTGTGTGCAGTCGCATCTTCGGCATAGTGTCCACCTGCTGGTCCATCATGAAGTTCCTGCAAAACCTTTTCGGCTTCAGTTTTCTCAAGACACCTAAGAAGTACAGAATCATAATTCCTTTTAAACAGGACATCATTTATGAGCTGGTATTGCTTAGCTTTTAATCTCAGAGCTCTTTTCTTGGTATGATCTAGACGTGATGGAGCATACCCGTTCTTAAGAAAATAAATGGTGTCAGCATATAATGATTCTGAGTCGTTTAGGCTTACCTCATACGCGTGTACCTCTTCAGACGAGTTCTCAGGGATTTGCGATGCTCCAGCTAACATCTTGCAAAAGCCTTGGCCTCTTACGATGTGTGCCGGTTTGATCTCAAGGTCGTATTCTTGTAAGGCGGTGATCCAATTCGCTCTCTTCTCGCCCACATCCTTCTGTATCAGGAGGTTTCTTACTGCTGGAAACGGTACTATGACTTTGGTATGGGCTTTTAGCAAGAAAGGTCTGAAATATTTTATTGATTTGAAGACGGCATATGCCTGTTTCTCGACGTCAGAATAATTGAGTTCAACACCTTGTAAGTTCAAGCTAAAGAATGCGATTGGGGCTTCTACCTTTTCGTGATTTGCTTGAGTTAAAATCGCAGCATAAGATTTTTCTGAGGCAAACGTGTATAAGATGAAAGGTTCTGAAAAATTTGGGGTAGCCAAAGATGGAGCGTTGATGATGGCTTGTTTGATTAAGTTGAATGCTTCATGCTCGTCTAGACCCCATTTGAAATTTGAATTATTTTTTATCATATTTTGTAAGGGGGAAATAATACGTGAAAAATCCGGGACAAATCTTTTGACAAAATTGATCTTTCCAAGGAAGGATTGCATGGCTTTCTTGTTATGAGGTATGGATATTTCGGAAATTTCCTTGATTCTGTCGGGTTCTATGTGAATACCAGATTTCGATACTATGAATCCGAGCAATTTCCCTTCGCTTAATGCAAAGAAAGATTTCTTTGGATTGAGCGAGATCCCATACCTCAAGCATCTTTGAAAGATTTGCTTCAAATCTTGGAGATGGTTTTTCCGTTTTTTGGAATACACTGTTATATCATCCAGATAAATCACTACTGATTTATTGACCAATCCTTTAAACACGATGTCCATGGCTCTCTGAAAGGTAGCTCCGGCGTTGATCAGACCAAATGGCATCCTCCGATATGCATAAGTGCCCCACTTGGTTCGGAACGTAGTCTTTAACTGATCATCGGGATGCACCAGTACTTGATTGTATCCTAAAAATCCATCCAGGAATGACATTAATTGTGAGCCTGCTACTGCCTGTAGAATTTTCTCCATAGGTGGGAGGGGAAAGTTATCTTTCTGACAGGCTTTGTTGAGATTTCGGAAGTCGATACAGATTCTAATGTCTCTGTTTTTCTTCCTAACGGGCACCATATTGGATACCCATTTGGAATGCCTAATGGGGAAGATTATTCTGGCTCTCAACAACTTATTAAGCTCAGTTTTTATCTGGTTTTCTAGGTTAGGGTGTATTTTTCTGAGCTTCTGCTGGACAAGTTTCTCGTTGTCAGTCATAGGGATAACATGCTGAATGATGGAAGTGTTGTAAGTCTTCAGCTCATCGTAGTTCCAGGCAAAAACGTTTTTGTACTGTCTCAGAAGGTGGATATATGCTGATTTTTCTTCAGGGGCTAAGCCCTGGCCTAGATTAATGTTTTGCGGCTTTTCGTCGGTTCCTAGGTTGACTGATTCGTAGTTCAGAGTTGAACTATAAAGCTTGGCATTAGCCGACATTTTGAACCGACTTTTCAAGTCATATAAGTCTTCTAATTTGACCACCGATTTGGGTATAGCATTATCAGTGCTACTTTGTTGTGTTTGGTGATCATGACAGTCTTCGTCAATTATCTGGTTTGTGTAGGATCCTTCAGAGGTGAGGAAACTTACGATGTCTGGGTCGTCGTTGAACACTCTCCAGTTGGTGATATTGTCAGGAATGGAAGGTTTAAAAATTAATTCTATTGAAAACCTATCAGGACTAAAATCTTCGGAAGGGATAAGTCGAGAGGCTACGTTAGCTAACAGGTCTGCGCTTGCGTTTTGAATTCTTGGAATTGACGAGATGTTAAATGCTATGAAATGTGCAGTGAGATCTTGCACTAACGATTGATAATTCTTTAAATGACTAGACAGGCAATGTATGGTGTTACGTACCTGTTTTACGACGATCTTAGAATCTCCAAAGACTTGAAGATACTTAACATTCAATCCGATTGCTTTGTATAGGCCTTGAACCAAGGCTTCGTACTCCGCTGTGTTGTTCGTGCAATCGAACTCAAGTCTGCATGTGAGCATAATCTTGTTCCCGTCTGGGTTGATCAAAACGCATCCTGCTCCTGCCCCCTCATTGGATTTAGATCCGTCAAAATATAATTTCCAAAATAAAGACGTATTTACAGAATTATCTAAAAAACTAAAACATTTTGAGTCATCAGTTTGGGAGAAATTTTCAACTTGGGATAAAACTGAATTCTCTAAGTATGGCGAAATATGAGCACTGAAATTGCCTAGGAAAGAATCTATTGCGTAATTGCCTACAATGCTGCTATTGTATGTGATGGCTTCATTTTCTCCTTCTAGTTCTGTCACTATGTATTTTTGGTGCAACTCTCGTTCAACCTTTATCTGATTTGGTTTACCGTTGAATGGTAACCACATGTGCGACCAGTCGGTCGAGAAATATCCGTGGAGTTTCTCCGACCAATCCTTGCTAAGAATCAAGCCATAGAACTCAGGGATATCGGCTACCAGAATGTCGATAACCTAACACACTTTTGGGTTAGACGACAATCTTATGGTCACCTGATTAAGTTCACCAATCACTTCGACCTGGGATCGATCAAGTTGAACTATACGTACTGCAGATTTTTGAGGTTGCACATTCAATTTGGCACATATTGACCTAGGTAAAATATTCGTTGAAGCACCAGAATCGACCAAGCAATTGTGCACGTTTTTGTTGAAGATTTCATATGTGAGAAGAAAAGGAGGAGTATGAGACCTTGATCTTCCTCCAATCAAGGCGATGTCATTTGGATCAATTTTATTTATCGTATTGGTTGGAGGTCTCCCCAAATTGTGGGAAGCCACAGCTGTAGGTAAAGATGTAGTAGGCACAGCATGTAATTCTTTCATCATGATTTTTTGCTGGTGTTTCAGTTTACTCAATTCATACAGAGTGATATTAGCCCTAGTCTTCTTCATGTCGTCAATGATGTTATAATCCATTTCATCTGACACTATTAGTGTTCTTGATGGAGGTGCTTGTTCAGATTGGACTGGGCTAAACTGAGTCGCTTTAGCAGTTGTCTTTTTGGTTACGACCCTTTCTTTTGTTGCAGGGCTTGCGCCCTTTTGTTTTGGGGTAGTTTGGGGAGGATCAAGCTGATTTTTGCTTCTCGTGCTAACAGGAAATGCTTCATGATCCTCTTCCTGTGGGAGGATGAAATCCCACATTCCTTGAAGTTCTACAACTTCTTCCTCGTCGGTCTGCCCTTCAGTGGTATTCTCTTCTTCTTCGTCTTCTTCAGACTCAACGTTTGAGACAACACTGGGTGGTTTTACCTCCATGGGAGGATTTCTTTTAAAAGTCCTAAAGGGCTTTTTCGAAGAAGTTTCTGCTACTTGTTTCTTGATATCGACCATCTCATTGGACATGGCTTTCAACACTTTTTGTAACCCTTCCAAATTGAAAGGATCTTTCGTTTGCTTCTTCTTCGTGTCTTCTTTGAAAGAGATCTTCTTTGATTTGCGTTCTTCTATAGCAGATCTCTTTTCTAGGGCTACCACGCGTCTTTCCACTGCTAACACTTCTGTCAAGTTGTCAACTAATGTGGTCTTGTTTGCCCTATCTACGAAGATAGCCAAGTTTGGAGGTAAAGCCGTGATGTACCATTCACATCTTACTTCCTCGCTGGGTTGTGAAGCAGCGGGGATTTTGTTGAGGATCTTATTGAACCGTAAGTTAAAGTCTTTAATGGGTTCTCTAGCCTCAGCCTTAAGATTAGATAGGTCATTAATCAATGTCGCCGTAGATCGGTCATCACCAAACTTAGTGAGGAACTGACTTTGAAAAATGTCCCAGCTTGTGATGGATCCGGAAGGTAACGAAAAGTACCATGACCCGGCCGTTCCTTGCATTGTATAAGGGAAGAGCCGGACAACAGCGTCTTCGTTAGTAACTCCGTTGAGATTAACAGAAAGCATGAAATTATTGATATGTTCTTCGGCTAGCATACCTACTTCTGGGTTGAATTTAGGTAGCCACTTCTCTGGATGGGCCGGTATAGGGCTCAGGGGTGGAGGCATTAAAACCACCCCAGGATTGTTCCATGGAGACTGGGCCATCGTGGAGCTGCTAGCTAATGGAAGTGTAGAAACTGACCCCTGATGCTGAGAAGGTGAAGAAATCAGGAACTTTGATGTTCGAAGAGGAAGGTTTGTGGAAGACGGGTGAGTGAGTTGGAATGGAAAAGTGGATGGTTGACTTCGCGGTGAGGGAGTTGATATGGACGAAGTGGATGAGAGAGTCTCTCCGTCAGACTCTTGAGGTGTTTTCCTTGCTCTTTTTCTGGTAGGAAGAGGGAGTTCACTTGGTTGTATGCCAAATTTTTCACTCTTTAATCTGGTAAGGGGATGAGCAGGGTTGTACTGCGAAGTCACGCTGCTTTTAGATTTATCAGACTTCTGGTTAAAAATGGAGAATCCCTGGAGTTTACGGATCAAAGTTTGAATTTCAGGGGGTTCAATAATAGATTGGTCTGATATATTCGAATATGTAGCAGTGGTGGATACTCGAGCGACTTCAAATTCTGGGTTTAACTGTGTTGGAGAAGTCGAGGGAGTTGATGAGGGTGTATTACTCTCAGAATGGTATCTGGATATTGCTTTAGATGCCATTCATAGTTCGTGCCCTCCTTCTAGCGCCAAATATGTTGAGGGCCCCGAAATCGGGTCAACAACAAGGGGGATACCCACCCGGTCGGGAACCTGGTTGGTGGCTCCGTGCCCGTTTGGTGTAGCGGGTCCGACTGGGGATGATGGGACCAGCTTCCCGTTCTAAGGGGTGTGTGTGTGTGTAGAAAATGGTGATGTGTGTGTGTAGAAAATGATAGTAGAAAATCTGTAATTATTCCTGAACTAATCTAATTCTAAATTCTGAAATGACTTTATACTACTTTAATCTAACAAAAACAATACATCTAATCTACACTAACCCGGGACAAAATTTTTCCATTATGCAATCTAGAAAGATTTCACAGAATAACTGGTAATGAAGATTATTCAGCTATCATGAGAATATAAATCAATTAAGATGAACCATCTTGCGTAAGAAGTTAAGCAAAATGGTTGTGAACAGCATATTGCATAATCAGCTATTCATGTATTAAGCACAAATCAATGACTCCACCGTACAAAAGTGCCAAATGGTAGTCCACTCATTCATACGTTAACATATAAATAACATCAGCTGTATATTACTCTAAGAATGCAAGCATAAACTAGTCAAGAGATAAAAGTACCATTTATGACTGATTTTAAACTTACAGACCTTAAGCAATAATGATCTATTTCTACTTGCTTCTAATGCCTACTAAGAGTACAGAAGTGCAACATCAGTAGCAGGTATTAAAATGCAAACATAAATAAATCTTGATCCGTCCATTCATCAAAAACCCCCTCCGAGGGTGCAAAAGTGCATGTTCTGAGGACAAGTTTTTTGACAAAATTTCGGACCCTTCTCCAATGCAACGAGAAGGGTTAAATACTAGTAACTGACTAATTTTACTTTACACAAATTCAGGGAATGGCTTCAAATGACTGCCCTTTTACTAAAAACAAATTTATTTCTAAAAACTGAATCTAATTTCTAACCGTTTCTGTATCTGTTCCTTAGTGCTGTAAGCAATGCGCTGTTCGCCCTGAAAGAGTCGCCTGGTTGTCCTTTCCTTTTGTTCGAGCTTGAAAATTAGAAACAACAAGCACTGGCACCTCTTTCTGTTAGATTAGAAGACATTTTCAAAAACCTTTCTCTAGCTGGGTGTATTCGCTGTGTGCACACTTAGTACAACCCAGTTTCTTTTCGAACTGATTTTGCTGTTGCTATTTCGGTTTCCGGTCGTGCGAATGACTCAATGAGTTAGAAGTCGCGCTGTATGGACAATCCCCTGTTTCGAGAACTGTTTCCATTCTTTGTTCCAGGCTTTTCTAGAGCGTCTTTCTTCTCTTGCGCTTCTTTCTCTGCTTTACCAAGTCTGAGCTTCAGGATCTTTTGTAAACACGCTGCTTTTGTGCGCCTTTGACTCTGAGTCTTGGACAGTCTATTTTCATCAGTGCCTGTTGGGCGATATTCTGGAATCCGCGGTTCTGCTGCATGCGGCATCCAATTGCGGAGGCATCTTCTCTCTGTTGTATTATTGGCGCTCTTCCCTTCTCCTTAGATGTTTCCTGCATATAGATTTATATCAGTTGCATGTCTTGCAGTTTACGCAAAGAAGAAGGGAAATGACGAAAAGATTGACATGAAAGCATTAAATTCTAATGAATGCGAAATTAATGACATTCATCACAACTTGACTCTTCGATAAATGCGATGCAATCATTTCTGGATATTCGAGCATGCGGTCATTAATTTCCCTTAAGGCGCGGTTTCAAATTTGGATCTACCGTGTATGTCGGAGAATTCTTGCGATGAGTTTTTTTTTTTTGCGATTGGTATCACAGTATCGATGGCTGCGACGTTATTAAGTGTTATCGTAGATCGCAGATATCGCAGATCGCTAATATCGCAGATCGCAGCTTTGCATGGTCGCAAATCGCTAATATCGCAGATCGTAGCTTTGCATGGTCGCAGATCACTAATATCGCATACCGCAGCTTTGCATGGTCGCAGATCGTAGATCGCAACATCGCAAGGTTTTCACTTTGTCATTTTGTGCTGCTCGTGTGGCATTGCGACGTGCGACGTCGCATATCGGCCATCGGCGTTTCTTTAGGTTCTCCTTTTTCAAACGCTCTTAATGCGCGTGATGCGATGGGTTCTCGCGTCGCTCCTTTTTAGTGTATTTATGCGCTTTGGGCAAGCGCTCCTTTTTCCTTTGTGATGCGATATAGCTTTTAGGGAGCTGATACAAAAGAATTTTTTTAAACAAAAAATATTTTTTGGATTTTTGGCTAAGGGTCCCCCTTTGTTTGATGTTATTACTAATATCAAACGAAGAGGGGGGTTGTTGGTGACCACAACAGGACCCCAAGAAGGCATGGAAGTGGCTTGATAGGGGTCGTAATAGGTCTGGGATGTGTCTTGCATTCCCTGTTGGTAGGGTATGGGTCCATGTGGCCTCCTTTGGTTCATATAATAGAGTGATTCAGTGGCTCCTTTGGCTCTTTGATATGCAGCTTTAAGTCCAGGCAAGGAAGGGCACTGATTCGTAGGATGGTACTCTTCATAGACGAAACACACTTCTAGGGAGTGCATTGGACATTCGTTCCTAGGATGCTTTCTAGTGCACCTAGGAAAAAAGATGACCAAAGCCCTCTTGGCTTCCTCTTGCTTCCTTTAGATCTGTAAGGTATCCAGTTGCATGGCAAGAAATTGCCTCATATCGCTCTTGAAATCTTCCATCTGATTTGAAAATTCGTTTTTGGATAAGGTACTACTCCCAACATTTCTGTTTGCAGCCATTTGCTCCAGAGGAATGTTTTCTTCTTCTTCTTCCCTTGAGGTTCTTAAAATATGTCTTGTGGTCCACCTAAGGATTCTTTAATCACAGCCATCGAAGAAGAGAGAAGGTTGGCTGTGTGAAGCAGTGCGGGTGTTGTGCAATCATTTTTCTGAATTATCTCTACTCCTATAAGGCATGAAACGAAATCTTTTTGGTTGATTTTTGCTTTTTTTCTTCTTGTACCTGCAAAACTGAAATAGATTGAACTGCAACTAACTATCTTGCTGAAATGAAAATGCGAAATTGAAATGAAAGCAGGAAATGACTAATCTATTTTGCTCAAATGAAATTGCAGGAATGAAATGCTAGGCTACACTTGCGGAATTGAAATGCTAATCTACGCTTGCAGAAATGAAATTGTGGAATTGAAATGCTAATCTATGAAAGCAGGAAATATCTACTCTACTTTTGCGGAAATGAAATTGCATAATGGAACTGAAATAAACTACTTAGCAGAAGGTTAGAGTAGGAAAATAGAAGAAAAGCAGCAATCACAAATACTCTAACGCTTCCCCGACAACGACGCTAAAAAGAGTGGTGAGCTCCAGTATTGCAGCAATAATGCTACAACTCCTGGGACTCCCTTCTTTACTTTTATTAACCCGGTAGTTCATAACAAACTTGGAAGCGACGGTGCTATATGCACAAGTACTAGCTCTTGCCGCAGCTGTCACTTGGTCAGCTGGCACAAGTCCGCTAGGGGCTTAAGCCAACTTCTATGAGCTCTGAGAAGAAGCCTTTTAACTGATGGAAGAAAGCTAACTCAAAAAAGGCTGATCTCCTTGCAAAAAGAAACTGGAAAGCTAAAAGGAAACGTAACCCTAGCAAACCATAATTTTACCAGCTATCCCTACCGATGCAAGAAAGAGGATGCAAGCTACTGAAAGAGATTCCATTGACTTCTAGGAAGGTAAATACATGTATCTAAGCTACTTCTACAGTAACATTTGAAGAAAACATCTTTTTGTATTTTTGAATAAGTTGTCAGGATTATCATGCATGCAATTTGACTGTGCAGAGGTGGATTGGCGAGGGGAAATGCTTCGATGAGGTCGGGAAGGTTCAGAGAGGGCCTAAGGGGTCCCTAACATCCTTCCAAAGAGTTTCATAGAGTTTGGCTATCAAGAAACCTCATTCGTGAGCTTCTACAGGAAGTCTGCAGGGGTTCTACAGGATGTCTGTGATTTTCTACAGGATGTTCTGTAACTTTCTACAGGATGTTCAGAAATGGGATTTTGGAGGATGGATGGATGGAGAAAGATGAAGGAGTGGGTATGGAGGTAGGATAAGGGTTGGAGGTGGTCTAGGACTTGGTGGATGGAGTTGAGGATAGAGATAGGTGGCTGGATTTGTTCAAGGAGGACTGAAGCAATGATGCACAAAAACTAGGGTCATGTGGGCAAATGGAAAACATAAGGCTAGAAGCTGAGCTGAGGGATGGAGCAGATGGGTTTGATGGAGTATAGGTAGGTGGAGGAGTGGTACAGGTGCTCTGCAAGTCGTTTTTCCAACTGAACCGATGAAGACTTGTAAAATAAAAAACCTAGTTACGTTGACCTAATCTGATCTAGTTGTCAGTAAAAAGGATGAACAGAAGTTGAACTACAATGAAACCATGTACACTAACTCATGCAACTAAGCAAGAAAAAGTCTGAACTTGTAACCAACTTCTATACATGAAAATCAAACACTAGTGATTGCATGGCAAAGCAAAATCAGTGTTTTTGTGGGCAGCAACGTTATCCTGATCACAGCTCCTGATCCCACTGAGGGAGAGGTGAAACCATAGATAGTTGATGGCCCTTTTTTGAAGCGTTTCCCTGCAAACAACCTATCAACTAAATATCAGCATCAAAAGTCTTTCTAACCATTAACAGTGACCTAGTTAATTAGCAAGATTTAATCTACTTTAACAGAAATGTTTTTGCAAATGCATAAAGAACAACTAACAATACATAAAGGAGGCCTTAGCACTAGGGTTGGGCCCAACCCCAAGAGCTGCAGGCTCCTATAAAGAACTCAGATCTGATGCCAAGTAAAGCTGCTTCTCATCATTAAAAAATAATCATCATATGAAAGTTGTACAGCAGTAGCTACAAGAAAACATGCTGAGAAAAATGACAGCACTATAGTGCAAAAATACCAACAGTTCCAAAAGTAAACTACGAAGGTTGAGGCCTTCCTATTTGTACAATACGAGGTGGCTAGCAGCCCTCCTAGATTCAAGGGACTTGACTATCCCAACTGCTAGTAAACAGTCACTCTTCCCAAAACTGCTTGGCTTCCCTTAAAACTCGTTTTGGTGGCCTGTGGAGCTCGGAGTTGAGGGTGGAGATTTAGAGGAAGGCCATTTAATGCAAGAGACAACCTCCCTATGAATCCTCACCTCAAGCTTGGCTATCAACTGACCCATGATTACTTGGTTTTGCTCCAAAATTTGTCCAAAAATCCTGAAATAACCACGTATTAGCCTCCTAGGTAGAGTGACCACTCTTATTCGTTCAAATAACATAAACATACTAAAAAACATGCATAATCTATGAAAAATGGAGGATTGAACAAGGACAATTAGGCAAAATGAGCCCAATAAGTTACCCAATTTGGGGGCTCATCAGTTAACTGTTCACATCATTGACTGGTAATCAAGTGGTTTCTACCATGTTTGACTTCGACACATTCATTCACATGGATAGAATCTTACTAGTTCGGGAAGCAGAAATCAAGACCATGGATCTAGTTTCCACCATCCAAGCTGCGAGGAATTTTGTTATTCATTATAGAGTGGACTATTCATAAATAGATGGTTGCACCCATACTGTGTCTACATATGTCTATACTTGTGATGTATTACAAAATCATTCCTATATCAGAGTAGTTTAGTTAGTTCTCTAGTCAGTTTTGATCTGAGTATGGGAATGCCTACCTCAGCGATGATATGTTCACATATATATATATATATATATATATTTTGTATTGAATGTTTTTATAGGTTCCAACCAGGCTGTCCACAGGATGATCCTTGAAATGATAAAGTACTTCACTTTTCTTAAATGACAAATGAAATCCTCATCTATTACAGACTTCGCACTTTAGGGGGCAATCTGTTGCATAAAATATTGTCACCATGACATTCTACAATCAGTGTGAGTCTATCACCACTCATACTTTCCTCCTTTGCAAGTCTTAAACCTCAGCTCTTCATGTCAAGCCTTGAAAGATAAGAGAAAGTCCTTAAAAATCTCTAGAACTCTGGTTCTGCACTTTCTCTTAGCATTACCTGCGGTCCCACACCCACTGGTCATGTCCCCTGCGTACCTGACCGCTCTGTTTTTGTGTAATGGGTGCGGACCCATGTAAAATTCAAAAAGGCGCAAGTACATTCTTAAAAACTCACTTTAGGTTATTTTTGGAAGCTTCTAGAGGGAATCTTGAGGTGGCAAGTTCACTCCTTTGAGGTTCATGCATCCCATACCTAAAGGAGCTAACCCCTTGATGTGAGGAGCTTATCCCTTTGAAGGAGGACTCTATCCCTTCATAGGTGGACCTGTAACTTCCTTCCTCTACACTATAAAATGAGGCATTGGGCTGGTTACTAAAGAGGTTGAAAGCTGAATATTTTTGAGGGTAAATTCTTTTGGAATTTAGTCTTCCTAATTAAGCTTGAGGGGAGAGATTACATACCTTTTGATCTCATTGGGAAAAGTGTGAGGTTTGTCAAAGTAGAGGAGATTCTTGCCTGGACCCTGGGAGGAGCTTGTACAACATCAAGGCACCAAGGTTGTAAAGTTCTTCTTTGTTCAAAGTTAATACAATCAAGTTTATTTTTCTCAATAAGCTGTCTTTTATGGTTTATTTCATGGATTCCTTGATCACCATGATGAATATGATTTATTATATTAGCTATGCAGGTGTTATTTGATGTGTGCTTGTTTGTGTTTGTAGGTTCTTAAAAGGAAACTCATTTGGATGGTCGAAGCGTGGCTGCCACAAACTAGCATTGGATTTAAGGTAGGGTCTAAAACACCTGTTATCACAAAATCATGCCCCTGATAGGCTGCTGATCAGGAAGACTTTGAGTAACTATTTCAAACCAAACTTTTGGCTGAGGCTTAGCCTCCTCAGCCTGAGAGGGCTCTCTCAAAGGGTTAAAGATTTTGATTAAAGAATAAGATAGATGGCTAACTCTATGGTTTGTGATTGTATATGTTTATAGGTTGAAAGATGAAGGTTGGCTACCATTGGGCTATGGAGTCAAAGTATGTTCAGTACCACAGCAAGATCAGCTTAACATGAAGTCAGGGCATAGAGAGTTTTTATACATCAACAAAACAAAGATACAATCCAAGGAAACATAGTTTATAAATACATGAAGGAAGTTAGAGCATCATTGATGAATTCTAAGTAACATGTATTCATACCACTGCAAGTAAGTGAAAGAGGAAAGCCATGAGACAATAGGACATTAAAAACCCTCTTTGAATCCTGAGTAGTGAAGCCAAAACATTCTACCTAGCATGGAAGTCAAGGCATTATAGAGTTCAAGTGCAGAAATGCAAATATAAAACAGTGAAACACAATTAGTTTATCTATGAAGGAAGTCAGAGCATCATTGATGAATTCTGAGTATCATAAGTAAACCTCACTGCAATGTAAGTATTGGAAGATGCCATCAAAACAAGAACACACAAGAACTCTTCATGAATCTTGAGTTGTCTAAGTAGAAATTCTGCATTAGGTTAAAAATATACATAGTCTGCACATAGAGCAGCAATTGAGCCAAAAAGTCTCCAACCCTTTGCTAATTCGACCTCTTGCTCTATATAAAGCATTTACAATTAGGATTCCATCATCCCTCATCAAGAGAATTCGAATTTGCCATCAGTGACACCTAATGACACTCAAAACTAACTATTAAATGCAAAGGACAGCTAACTAGGAGTCCTAGAGACCTAATACAACTAGGAGTGTAACTCCTTATTATGATTACAACAAACTTATCTAAACATTTAAAGCATTCTTTGACACCTAACACTCCATGAGGTCGAATTTGATGAAGCCTCCCACGTGGTCACCCAACTGCTGATGAGAAACCCTAGAAATTAGGGAACATGTTTCCCTGTTTTTAGGGTTAGGTCCTTGAAAATTGCAGAGCCTTTATCTCTTCATCCATGACACATTTTACGAAAATGAAGGAGGTTTTTGTATTCCATGTTGTGCAGAACAAAAACCTCTCCTGGTTTTTGAAAATATTTCTCCAGCGGTCCAGAAACTGTCCTTGAAAAACACGTGGCAAACAGGAAAAAATCCATTTTCTGAAATTAGGGTCTCAATAAAAGCTTCTTATCTCCCAACCGCGTTCATAATTCCAAGATAGCCTTTCAGGTGACCAGAAACTGATTTTGAAAAACACTACTAAAACCAGTAGACAAAGCTTGACTTTCTGCAGTTTCATAGCGCAAGTTTAATCGTAAATTCCTCCCACATCAGAACGAATTTGAAGAAACTGAAAGAGGTTTTTGTAGTGCAGCATGTTAGGAAGAAAAGCCTCTTTCAGTTTGCAAAGTTAAGTTCTCAGCTGCTCAGGAAAGCTTTTAGAAATTGACTAGTAAAAGAAGAAAACAGAGTTTCTTCAGCTGAAACAGGCTGCTACAGGGGTTTCGCAGCGCGCTGCGAAATCACTGATTTCGTAGCGAAAAACAGGATTTTTACACTGTCTGCGCTACGAAAACGTGGATTCATAGCTAGTTTCAAAATTTCTCCTTATCCTTCTCAAAGCTCTGTCTTTCTTCTTGACTGCTGGCTGCCTTGTTTCTGTCATTCTTGTACATTGATGATTGTTATGGTGATGATGGTATTTTCCTTTCTTTTCACATTTTCTCCTTTGAAATTTCTTTAGACAAAACAAATTGAAGAAAATACCTTGCTTAATTGAGGAGCTGCCTTGCTTGAATTTGATGAAGATTTCTGCTCTCCTTTTCCTTTGAAATATTTTCAGTGATAACAACACCTATTGGTTTTTATTTATAAATCGCAATATTTAGAGAAAGGTAGATTTGCTTGTTCTGCTTGTCGCTAGATATCAGTAGATACTAGGGAGATTGGTCTTGTCCACAAGAACGATTTATCTGGCCGATAGAATCCCATGCAACTTCGGATTCTACCATTCCATTGGTGGATAACCCCCGTCAACCGATTGAGAATTTAGGAGTTGGGATGTACTCTTCATTAGGGTATATTTGACCTTCCTCCTCCTATAGCTAGAATCAATGCAATTTCATCCTCTAGTGGGCCTTCACGAAAAGAGTTCTTTCGAACTCATTATTTTTCGGACCCTTGGACCTTACCTTCATCTACCACCACATTAGATGGAGGGCAGGTTGGTGGAATGGCATTTCCCATGTCTGCAGTAGAACTTAGCTATCAATCTATCATTAACTCTATAGACAACCATCCCACTCCTTTTTCACAGGAGGAGTTAGATGGTGATGTGGCTCCAGCTTGGACCCTTGACTCTACTTCTACTCTGGATTGCTTAGATACAGTTTTACCATCTGAAGAAGCAATTTTGGAGGCAATGATGGGTGTAGATCGACCATGGGAAGATTTACATCATCGTTCATATTTTCTTCCTCCATTCCATGAAGTTGAATCCAAGTTCTCGAATCTGCTTACTAGCAATGTTTGTACAGTTTCAAACCCTTTGGCTCCAACACAATTATCTTCCGAAGGTAATATGTCTGTTATCTCAAGAACTGTACCTATAAACATCTCTAGGAATCCTAACGTTATAGAAAATGTCTTCATCGATGCTGATTGTTCCCATGAAGAAATTCAAATTTACATCGACCTCTTTAAAGAGTTTCGAGATGTGTTCGCTTCGTCTTCTGAGGAAATGCCTGGAATTGATCCATCTATAGTCTAGCATGAGATCAAGACATATGAAAGCGCCAAACCTATTCATCAGAAGCTTCGACCAGTCAATCCTCGGAATGCATCAGCTATTAAAGCTGAAGTTGAAAAGTTGCTTAAGGCAGGTTTCATATACCCCGTTCCTCTAACAGAGTGGGTTTCCAATCCAGTCCCGGTAGATAAAAAGCAAGGAACGATCCGAGTATGTATCGACTTTAGGGATTTGAATAAAGCTTGTCCAAAAGACAATTACCCCACACCTTTTATTGATCAAATTGTTGATGAATGTGCGGGTAATGAAATATTTTCATTCATGGACGTATTCTCTGGTTACAATCAAATTACTATCCATCCAGAGGACCAGCACAAGACAACCTTTATATGTCCCTGGGGCACGTTTTCATACAAGAAGATGCCTTTTGGTCTTAAAAATGCTGGAGCTACTTTTCAGCGGGCCATGTCTTATGCTTTCCACAACATCAAACATGTTATCGAAGCATACTTGGATGACTTAGCTCCTCATTCTCTGAAGAAATTCGATCATCCCAGCCACCTTCGGTTAGTTTTTGAGAGATTTAATTTTTATAAAATCTGGTTGAATCCGAATAAGTGTGTTTTTGCGATCACATCTGGTCAATTTTTAGGATTCATCGTATCGACTGAAGGGATTCGAGTTGATCCTTTCAAGGTTGAGGCAATAATTCAGTTGCCTCCCCCGTCTTCCATTCATCAACTTCAAAGTCTCCAAGGAAAGGAAAATTTCTTGAGAAGATTTATAGCAAATTACGCTAAGATTACCAAAGGATTTATGTGTTTTCTTAGGAAAGAAGTTCCATTTTTACAGGATGACTTTGCGCAATGATATTTTGATGCTTTGAAACATGCATTAATCTCTGCTCCATTTTTGAGTCCACCAGATTATCGTAGAGATTTCCTTTTGTATCTCGTTGTGGCAGAATCAACCATAGGTATGGTTCTTGTTCAAGAGGATGATGCTCTCAGTGAGCATGTAATCTACTACTTGAGTTGAGGCTCAGTAAGTCCTGAGCTACGCTATTCTCCTATCGAGAAATTCGCTTTGGCAGTTGTCCATGCTATCCAGCGGCTTCGTCATTATATTCTGCTACGTAAAACATTCGTCTTAGTGGCTGTCAATCATTTTCAGTTTGTCCTCATTAGGCAAGTGATTGGGGGAAAATATAATTGATGGATTGTTATTCTGCAAGAATTTTATCTCGAGTTCTTGTTAGAAAAATCTAAGAAGTCATTGGTTTTTTTGGAATTAATTTTCGAGCTGCCTTGTGAGGAAGCCATTGTTTATGAGGAAAATTTCCCTGATGAACATTTATTCCTCATTTATTCACAAGATCCCTGGTATGAAGATATCATTATATATCTCCAAACTTCAGACTTCTCACTTGCTTCCTCCAAAGATGAGCGTCGAAGGTTACATCACCTTGCTAAACACTATGTTATCATTGGTGATACATTATATCGTAGAGGGGTTGATTCAATCCTTAGGCGTTGCTTAACTTTGGAAGAAGCAGAGTCTGTACTTAATGATTGCCACATTGGAGCTTGTGGCGGTCATCTATCAGGGCTTGCAATAGCCCAAAAAAGTTTGCGTGCCGACTACTTTTGGCCTTCAATTTTCAAAGATTGTATTGAAGAGGTCAAACGTTGCCACCTTTGTCAAATTTATACTCAAAACATTCATGCGCATCTAGCTCCACTTTTTCCTATTATCAATGTCAATCCATTTATGAAGTGGGGAATTGACTTTACTACTTGTAATCCACCTTCGGCAACAAATCACAAGTACATCATTGTGGCCATAGACTACTTTACGAAGTGGGTTGAGGCCATGCCTACTTACAAAAATGATAGTGAAACAACAGCCTTGTTTCTCTTTAATCAGGTTATTTCACGATCTGGTATCCCAAGAGAGATTGTCACTGACCATGGCAGTACCTTCCAGAATCAACTGATGACCAAATTGACTCTCAAGTTGGGCTTCTGGCAGGAGCATTTGTCTCCGTATTATCCTCAGGCCAACGGGCAAGTCAAAGCCGTGAATAAGTCCCTCAAGACTATCCTACAAAGGACAATTGACAAAAATCACTCCAATTAGCATATCATGTTATACCCGACACTCTGGGCATACCGAACCTCGATGAAGACTGCCATCGGTTTTACTCCTTTTCAATTAGTTTACGGGTTGGAATCTATTTTTCCTATTGAATGTGAAATTCCATCTCTTAAGCTAGTTGTAGAACTTCTTCTAGAGATGTCTAGTCTCAAAGAATGCCTCGTTCATTTGGAACATCTCGATGAGTAGCGTCGAGATGACACCATAATAAATGAGGCCCATAAGAAGAGGGTTAAAACTCAGTATGATAAATTTTTCTGCCCTTGGGTTTTTTCTAAAGGTGATCTTGTCTTGGTCTATGACCAAGACAAAGACGCCCTGGGAGTAAGCAATTTAAGTCTATGTGGTATGGTCCCTTTATAGTCAAGCGAGTTTTGGGGAAAGGGGCCTACGAATTAATTGATTTTGAAGGGAACAAGGTGGTGGAGCCCCTTAATGGTCTCTACCTTAAAAAGTATTTTGCTTAGGTTTCGGTCGAGCAATTGCTTATTTGTATATATTGTATTTTTGTACATATTTGTCTAGCATTTTGGGATATTGACATTTTTTTATCTGCTTTGGCAGGTGTTGATGGATGATTTGATATATTTCGGATTTGCTGATGTTGCTAGTTGGCACACTCAGAATCTTGCTTTTGCATCTTGGGTGATTTATTATCCATCTGGCCATTTGATGGTGTCGAGGGGAGTATGTATTGGTCTTGCTTCGAATAACATTACCGAATATATTGTCGTTATTAATTTACTATACGAAGCAATTTCTTATGGGATTGATTTGTTGGTAGTTTATCTAGTCTCACAGCTGGTCGTGTCACAATTAAATAACATTTATGAGGTTCGTGAACCTTATTTATATCGCAAATTTTTGAGAGTGAGAATGTTGCAACGACCATTTATTTATATTACATATGTTCACATTGCATGATCTGAGAATTCATTAGCAGATTCTATTGCTAATCAAGCATTAGATTGGGATATTAATCATTCATTAGATTAAAAAAACACCAAAAAATTTGAATTTGTATATATATCATAAAATCGCCTGTGTATAGATAAAGTGTTCAAAAAATAATATACAAAATTGGGACAAAATGCCCATCATCATGTCCAGTCTGTCTATCGACCCGACTTAGGATGAGCAGCTAAAAAGTTAACTACTGCATTGGCTACACACCGAAGTATGCGGACCCAATCTCATGGTACCCCCACTACGTGGTGCTGCATCTCCTCAGGTAGATCCTCTATGGCTATCATGGGTACGTGGTGAGTCAGTCTCACCAAGTTTCTTTGAACTACATATAGGACTCTCTCTGTCTTAGCTGCTGCCTCTTTGGCACCTCTTCCATGATGCCTGTGCCTCGGAAATCCATCTGGTCTCACTGGACCCACATCTGGAACATGTTCCTTTTCTCAGTATTTTGTCTCATCAAAAATATTTCTATGTTCATTTCATATTTAAAAAAGAAAAAAAAAATCTTAAAAACTTACAAAAACTTAAAAAATTGTTACCTATGTCTCCCCATGCTACGTTTGGTGGCAACACCAAGTCTGGATCTCCTCAAAAATCCATACCAGC